>QLOH01000684.1:0-489118 GCA_026901365.1 Sesbania bispinosa
CCTGAAGAGGCTGTAAGAATACTTGTATTGACGGGTTTGTCAATAGTGAAATCTCACAGGTGGTGAGGACTGGACGTAGCCCAAGGTCGTGGGTGAACCAGTATAAATCTCTGCGTGCATCTCTTCTCCCTTATCTCTTTATTTACACTGCACATCTCATTTATCAAATCTGCTGGTTAAAATAAACTAAGTACTTATAAAGAAAATCTATTTGTAATAACACCAAGTCTGTCTCATCTTAAGTCTCATCTTACATCTTAAATCTGTTTGCTAAAATTGAACTCTTCTAGAGAAAGCCAAGTTTTAATAACTTAAGAATCATCTCTACTTGGTTACAAAATTATTTTTGAGACAACGTCTCATCTAAACCTATTGAGACTCAAGTGACAAACTTGAGATCACGTCTCAGCTTGGATTTAAGTGTGTATTTTCAGGAACAAATATTTTCAAGTCTCTATTCAACCCCCCTTCTAGAGACGTCCAGCCAACTTCAGTTGGTATCAGAGCTCGGCCCCTCAAGGGGTTGAGCACACCTACCTGTGAAGAGGAACAGATCCATGGCTGGACCTAGTGCAAGTTGTGTTCATACCTGAAGGAGCGTCCACCAACAGGCCACCTTGCCTTTGATGGAACTGACTACTACTACTGGAAGGATAGGATGAGATTGTTCATTGAATCTCAACATGTTGATCTATGGGAAATCATAGAAAATGGACCCTACATACTCTCACCACTGATGAGCTTGATTAGAGAATAGTTAAGCCCAGAGATAGATGGACTGATGCTGAAAAAGCAAGGTATGTTCTAAACTCAAGAGCTAAGTATCTGCTAACCTGTGCTCTTAGTCGCAGTGAATATGATAAGGTAGCAGGAGTTTACAACAGCCAAAGAAATATGGGATGCTCTTGAAATAGAACATGAAGGGACAACTCAAGTGAAAGAAGCCAAAATCAACATACTGGTCAGATAGTATGAGCTCTTCAAGATGAATGAAGATGAAGGCATTGAGGACCATGGTGAGACGGTTCACTATCATTACAAATGACCTCAAGCTCTTTTAGGAAGGACCTACTCAAATCAAGACATGGTAAGAAAAATCCTAAGGAGCCTACCCAAACCTTGGAGACCTAAAGTTACAGCCAATCCAAGAAGCCAAGGATCTGAGCACACTCAGATTGGATGAACTCCTTGGATCTTTGAAGGTTCATGAGCAGGAGCTGATGGAAGAGGACCTCATCAGACGACCCAAGACAATATCCTTGAAGGCATCATCCAACAGCTCCAAGGTAAAAAGGTAAGCTCATCTCAACAGACTTCACTAAACTCATCTCATGACACAGAAACTGAAGAAGATGAAGGAGATGATGAAAGTGAGATGGATGAATGAGCTAGCCTACATCTCAAGAAAGATCAGACGCATGTGGAGAGCTAGAGGAAGTGGAAGAAGAAATTTTCCCTCAAGAAGAGGAGAAGTAAAGTCTGACAAAAAGGAACAATTCATATGCTTTGAATGTAGAAAACCTGGACACATCAAATCTGAGTGCCCACAACTCAGAAAGGAAATAAAGAAAGTCCAAGGAAGAAGGCAATGATGGCCACTTGGGATGACACAGAAGGAGATGAAAGCCAAGATGATAAATCAGCTAATCTGTGTCTCATGGCCAATAGAGACTTGTCTGATGAAGAGGTATATGAGTCTGACTCTGAACTTTCATTCAGTGAACTTAAGTCTGCCTTTGAAAATCTTTATATGATTCAAACCTTCTTGTCTCTAAGAGCTCCTTACTGAAATTAGAACTAAACACAGCTCTTGAGAAAGTGAAATTTCTTGAAAATGAAAATGAAAGTTTGAATCATAAAAACAGTAGTCTCATGCTGTCTCACATGGGACTGTCTGAAATAGTCAAGGCTAAGACTCAGGTTCATGATGAGCAAGAACTGAAAAATCTTTCTAAAGAAAACCAGAAGCTCAAAAAACAAAATAGAACTCTCATGGATGATCTAGCAAAGTTTGTAAAAGGAACAAAAAATCTTGAGACACTCATTGGGTCTCAAAAGGGAATTTTTGACAAAGCTGGATTAGGCTATGAGAAGTCTTCCAGTGAGATCTAGTATAAGGACTTCTTTATTCCTGCAAGAAAAAGGAAGAAGGAAAGATGTCCTTGCTGTAGCAAGTTTGGCCATAAGACCACTGAATGCTACTTGAGACATGTAGCATCCAAAAGAAAGGTAACTAACCATGAAGGACCCAAATATAAGTGGGTACCTATAGCCAAATCTTGTGTTGTAACAGATGTGCCTAGCAGTAGAAAATTCAAGGAAAATGTGGGTGCTGGACAGTGGATGTTTAAGGCACATGACAGGGGACAAAAGCAAGTTCCTGTCACTTGAAGAAAAGGCAACAGGGGCTGTCTCCTTTGGAGACAACAGCAAGGCCCAAATCAAGGCCATAGGTAAAATTGTGGAACTTCTCAAATAGGATCAATGGGTGAAGAAAATTGATTACCAAAGCTAAGCAAAAGCATTAAAGGACCTTTTCAAAGATGAGAAAGAAAAATAAATGCTGTCAAAAATGCTTGAAGCTTGGAGGTTAAAATTGCTTATACATGCAAGGAAGACCCATTGGTAACATTAATCTCTTATTCCTCTTTATACTTAGACTAAAAATGCTTGATCAAATCATTGAGAAATTAAGTTATATGTCTCTACTTGTTTTAATGAAATCATGATTGTAAGTGTTTTAATATATAAGCATGATAGACTTGTAGAGACCATGTTTGCAAATGGTATGAAAATCTGTTTGATCATCACTGTTCTTATTTGAAATTTCAAACAGCAGAGAAATTATATTTTTGAATATCTCATATGCTTACCTAAAGTTTGGAGTATCAAATGATATACATCTTCTTGTTGGAAAGTGCCTAATATATTCATATCTTTGAAATCTGAAAATTTTCTGAACATGTTGTAAAGTAACTATAGAGTCTGCAGCCTCATTACACAATGTGTAGAAGAAATCATACATGACAATTTGATAAGACTAATCCTACACTTGAGATGAGAAAGCTTGCAGATTTGTGGATAAACTGGAATGGCTTGGATCTGAACAAGAAATATATGAGAAAATCTTCAAAAAAGAACATATCCAAGTCAAAAGGATGTTCAGAAATGTTGAAAATAAAAGAAGACAGAAGGAGTGGCTGCAGTTGAAAAAGTCACATCTGAAGTCTCAGGTTGAGACTGAGACTGAGACTTAGATGAAAAATATATGAGACAGAACAACCAAGAGAGACTCCTGCTGCCGCTATAGATTCTGACAGTGCAAAAGGAAATCCATGAATCATAGTTAGCTTAGATAATGGCTACTGCACAAGAAGGCAAGTGATTTCCCACAATATGAGGAAGAGAAAGAGGCTTCTAAGAGAAGAAAACACAAAGAAATGACTCAGTTTGAAAAGAAAATGCAGAAGCTGAGCTCATCTCTATACATATCAAGCTGCAAATTCTTAAATTATGAGGATCAAATGACAACTTGAGGAATGCTTCATAAGGTACTATGAAACTCTAATCATGATGCATATGTGATATTGATACTTTGCAGAATTCAGGATTCATGTTACAATAACAAACACATGCTTATTTGAATGATTCTTTGGTGTTTGGAATTCTGAATGATTTTCTGTCATGACCATAAATACAGTTTTGAATCTCAATTATTGTGAGTATGCTGTAATGCAACATATGCTTATGTTATGATCCTGCATCATGTGATAATTTGAGTGTGAGATCTATCTGTGATGGAACATGTGCTGATCATATATATCTTTGAGTCAATTTCATGATTGTTGAGAAAAGAAAACTTAGAAAGGTTGAATTGTTTTAGTTAGGAGAAACATTTCTACAAGCCAAGCCTATATGCTCTTCTTTTCCTTAATAAAGTCAATCATCTAAATAAATGATATGAATGAAAAATACTAAGATTGATGATTCAAGAGAAGATTGTGGGATATGAGAAACCATGAAATTTGGAGGCAAAGAAGTTACTGTACTGTATGCAGAAATGTTTCTGGTATAGCCTTACTAAAATGATCATAACCTGAGCTACAAAATTGATTTTCGAGTAAAACCAATTTTGTTGGAAAGCTAATTAATAAGAGTTCAAACTGGAAAGTTTGAAGCTGTTACACTAAGCACAGAAGTGCCAGAAAATTTGCTAACACAGCTGCAGTTTTATAAATGCTCACAGAAACTTGCTTACTTAAGATCATCATAACTGCAGCTATAGATATTATTTTTCTGTGAAACTAATTTTGTTTGAAAGATAATCTAAAATAGAATCAAACTGGAAAATTTGAGATTGTCATACTAATCACAGAAGTGCCAGCAAATCTGAGAACACAGTCGCAGTGCTACAAGCTTCAATATAAACATGTTTACTTAAAAATTTCATAACTGAAGTTATAGAAATGCTTTTTCATTAAAACAAATTTCGTATGAAAGATAATTCAAAATAGTATCAAACTAGAAATTGTAAGATTTTTATACTGACCACAACAGTGCCAGTGAATTCGTGAACATAGTCAAACTGATACAAAGACTGATATAAACATGTTCACTTAAATTGATCATAATTGGAGCTGCAGAAATGATGTTTGAGTGAAACCAGTTTTGTATGAAAGCTAGCTCATATAAGTATTTGACTGGAAAGTTTCAGAATTTTTCATCATCTGCATAATTCCCAGCAAATACTTCAAGTTGACTGATCTCTCATCTGATCAAATCTGGAAACATCTATTTTGAATGCTTATATCTGGAGCTAGGAAAATCCTTTTCAAATGAAACCAGTTGGATTTGAAAGATGTTGTTCAATGATTTAACAGTATTAATTTTCACTATTTTTGGATGCATAGATTGATCACAGTGAATAAAAAACCAGACCTGTCACAGTAAGCACTCTATTATAGAACTGCCAACTTTAATCACTCATATCTTATGGTAGAAAACTTCAAATAGAATGAATTTTATACCATTAAAAAGCTTGTGTTGTCTAGTTTATTGTGTTGAAATCTCATATTTTTATGAACTGGAAATAACTCACAAGTTCAGATTACAGTAGCTAAGTCAATGGATGCTTTCTGATTTGGTGCTGAAACTTCAAGTTAAAATATCTTTAATTGTACCAATCCAAATGAGTTGATTTTTGTGGCATTGGAAAGTTGTCATGATGTGGTTCATTGTGATAGAATATAAATTTCTAGATCAACCTATGATGGGAGCAATGCTTGTTCAAAGATTAAGGATACATGATAGAAAAGTAGTGAAACTTGATCTCTTGAAAGTGACACCTTTGACAATGTCCCCTTGATTCCCAAATCTGTGATAAACTTTGGCATATCAAAACTAAATTGCTGTATCAAATTGGTTTGCATATTATGATTTGGAATGTTGGGTGAATCAATGAATATGAAGAAGATCTTGACATGAATATCTTTGAAACTTTATCAATGCTGAAAAATATGCAATGACTATGAACTCATCAGCAAATCATATTGATGAATTTCTGTTATGTTCCCCTGCTGACCAAGTCTGTAATCTTGACCTTTATGCCTCTATCCATGTTCTACAAATTTAACTTACTATAGGCATAGAAATCAAAGTGAGTAACATATTTAGGGGGAGTATCTAAACCAATCTTTGTGCTGAATGTATTCTTTCTACTTGATCATGCATCAAATGAAATTCTTATCATCTAATCAAGTATGTAAACAGAACAAATTATTGCTCTGGTTTAAGAATGAGTTCTGTTTTCAAATGATCAATCCTAACTGCATCCCCTACTCAATGTTGGACTAAATAATGATCATTCTGAAAGTTGAATTTTCTGCATCAGTCGTTAAAAAGTTGCTAAACCAGCAACATTGAAAATATCAGCAGAACCATCTCATTTTGAGGGGGAGTCAGCCAAATTGTTTGCTAATGTGTTTACCATGTATGTTGACTCAGTTGGGGTGTGATTATTTATGGATTTTGATGAATGCATATACCTCTTTCCTTTACAACTCTAGAAATCACTCTTTATTTGTGAGGAAATGTTAAAATGAAAAGAAAATGGGAAAATAGCTCTCTTGAAGTTTGAATTGAAAAAGATGATCAAAGAGAAAATTGTAAGAAAGAAGTTCAAGAAGATTCTGAACTTAGTGAGAGAGATTCTGAAAAAATATGGATATCAAGTTACTAAGAAAATTCTGGAATCTAGAGTCTAAAAGCTCTTCTTCTTACCTTAGTCTTTGATTCTAACTATTCTTATTGGAGCATTTATCCCTTTCCATATCACATTGCTTCATCTAATTTTTTTTTTTGGGATCATTGTTATAACCACATGTGTGATCTACTGTTTTATCTTATCACTCTTGGGAAATTGAGAATATTACTGCATATATCTCTTGCTCAAAACCCTCTATTGAGATCATCCATATGTTTGATAAGTGAAAATCATGCCCTTCATGCCATTAGTATAATTGAAAATCAATATGAAGTGGTTATTTGGCAGATTTTCCTAATGTTACGTGTTTGATATATTTCTCCTTCCATCTTTTTGTTGATGCCAAAAGGGGGAGCAATAGGAAAGAACAAAAAATTTTCATGCTTAAATAGGAAAGAACAAAATTTTCATGCTTATCATATAATTTCTGAATCATGCTATGTTATTAATTGAAATTTTCATTGTTATACGCATGAATTCAGGGGGAGTTCATTTGAATGAATCATACTATGAAAGATTTATAGACTCCCATAATCTCTTACATGTTGTTATACATGAAAATTTAATTTTGTTCAAATAGGTTTGTCATCATCAAAAAGGGGGAGATTGTTAGCGCAAAAACCCTCTGAGATATTGGTTTTAATGACAACAAACCTATTGATCAAACTTAATGTTTTCTGTTCTTGAAGTTACTGATGTTTTGTTAAAAGAGATCTTAGAAAGACGGGATTCTCATGAAGAATTCAGAAAGATCAGAATCCAAATGATAAGAAACATCAGACTCCAGAATTGTCTTTGAAGAACAGGCAGAGCTTAGAAGTTCTATATGCTGAAGGTAATTTCAGAAGAAGGCCTCAATACATTACTTATCAGAAAGTCTTCAGAAGCTTAAAATGGAAGATAGCCTAAGTTGAGAGAGGTGCACATCAGAGTAAAGTCTCAGCTAAAATCAGAAAGGGTCTCTACTAGAAATGCCAATCATCAAGTCAAGTCAAGATGAGCTCAAACAATGAATTAAGTTACATCAAGTAGACCAACATTTGAAACTCAAGATGAGACGCGGACTCAAGCATAAGATGCTATCTCATGTTCAGATGCAAGCTCAGTCGAGAAATCAGCTTAAGACCAATGCTCAAAGAAGAGACTCATCTACAAACTTAAAAGGAAGGATCAACAGTTAGATGCAAGATCTGCCAAGAGATGAGACTTTATCTTAGCTTCAGAATCAAGAGATAAGATCGGAATAGAAGATTCCAAACCAAGAAGAGATTCAAAGTCAGCTTGAGACAAGCTCAAACTGTAAAGTCAGATTGAGACAAGCCCAAATTCATTATAAGATCATATTCAGTCCAAGCATGACAAAGAAGAACTTTGAAATATGAAGCTGAGCAAAGATGAGATTCAAAGTCAGACTTGAGATGCAGACTAAACAGAGATGCAGAATCAGACTTGAGATGTAGACTCAACTTGAGATGCAGAATCAGACATGAGACGGTCTCAGATCAGATGTAGTCTCAAGATCAGATGCAGTCTCAAGATCAGACGCAGAGATCAGATGCAGACATGAGATTCAGACTTGAGACGCAGACATGAGACTCAGACTTGAGACGCAGACATGAGACTCAGACTTGAGACGCAGAGATGAGATGCAGACATCAGACTCAGCTCATCAGAGACGCAACAGCAAAAAGCTAGTCAACGCAAGTACACTGTCACAGCAGAGACTGCACCAGAAAAGTACTAAGCTCATGACTGAAAAGTGAAAGACAGTTTCTCTCTCTTCTAACGGCTAGTTTAACAGCTAGTTTTTCTTAAGACTATAAAAGGAAGTCTCATTATGATGAGACGGGTGAGAGACTACATCAATTATTGAGCATCTACTGCATCTCATCAGATCTCAAGTGACATCTCAAGTGCACGTCTCAAGCAGTTCATATTCAGATCTGATCTCAACTTGAGAATCTCATTAGTCTCCATCATTCTCTCTTGTTTTAATTGAAATACTATCATTCCCTTAGAAGAGAGAATTACTAGCTAGAATTTACTGCATATCCATACGTTGTATGCTTGAAAGCTAGACCCATCTCAACTTCATATTCTTGTAACCTGTCTCATCTAAGATAGGAGTGTGCCTAGTCTTAGAGTGAGCTGTGAGCGTTCTGAAGAGGCAGTAAGAATACTTGTAACTCAGCCAAGATAGGTGGTGCCTAGGCTTGGTGTGAGGGGCGTCCTGAAGAGCCTGTAAGAATACTTGTATTGACGGGTTGTCAATAGTGAAAATCTCACAGGTGGTGAGGACTGGACGTAGCCCAAGGTTGTGGGTGAACCAGTATAAATCTCTGCGTGCATCTCTTCTCCTTTATCTCTTTATTTACACTGCACATCTCATTTATCAAATCTGCTGGTTAAAATAAACTAAGTACTTATAAAGAAAATCTATTTGTAATAACACCAAGTCTGTCTCATCTTAAGTCTCATCTTACATCTTAAATCTGTTTGCTAAAATTGAACTCTTCTAGAGAAAGCCAAGTTTTAATAACTTAAGAATCATCTCTACTTGGTTACAAAATTATTGTTGAGACAACATCTCATCTAACCTATTTGAGACTCCAAGTGACAAACTTGAGATCACGTCTCAGCTTGGATTTAAGTGTGTATTTTCAGGAACAAATATTTTCAAGTCTCTATTCAACCCCCCTTCTAGAGACGTCCAGCCAACTTCATGGATCACTCCATCAGATGGATTATATACAAAAGTCAGACATGCTTTTCGACCTCGACCAAAGTCTTGCACAAATAAGGAAACACTGCAAAGACTTTCTGTAATGTTGCCGCTCCTGCAACAAAAGGTATCTGCGTGCGCAGACCTACTGCACCAGTGTCTGCCATCGATCAGAACAGAACAGAAGACCAAGTAAAAGCAACAAGAAAGATGTTTGAATAAAATACATATAATTCAATATCTTTATTCATATCAGAAGAATAAGAATGAATGAAGCCGCAATCATCTGAAGATTAGAAGGCATATCTCATAAGAAGAAGAAGAAGAATGAAGCTGCAATCATCTGAAGATCAAAAGGCATTTCTCATAAGAAGAAGAAGAATAAAGCTGATATCAAAGAATTGAAAGCATTTCAAGCTGGAGAATTGAAATAAGCTTGAAACAATTATGAGCACTAGTTGAAGCTGATGAACTAACAATATCAGAGTATGTGTGAAGACTGAAGAGATCAATCATCTGAACATATCAACTCTCTGAATGCATAAAACAGCTCTCAACACAGAAGAAAAGATTATATGATTAAATGCTTATAATATCATATATCTTTATCCAAAGAAGAAATGGCAACAACAGTTTTTGGACTAGACACCTCACTCAAAGAGGAAAGAAGAAATGGTGTCAGGAAGCATGTGGAAAAAGGAGTATACGCAGAATATGCAAAGGAACAAATCCAACGGATATTTCCTCATATACACTCCAAAGAAAATCAGAAGAAAGCAAAAGAAAGCAAAAGCAGATCAAGAGAGAGAGCAAGCATAAACATATCAGTATATCTCTAATAAAGAAGCACTTAACAAGTGTCAGAACGAGATCGTCTGAACACCTATTCGCTTATGAAGAAGCAACCGTTTGAGGAGCTATTACACAATGGCTATATGAGCCACATCATCATCAACTCAACGGTATTATGAATCATCTTCAACGGCTATATTCAAACAGAACATATAAATAGCCTCAAGATCAAATTGAAGATGTTGTTGTTGTCGTCGTTGTTGATAACACAACCAGAGTAAAAGAGAGAGTGGTTGTTGTTCGGTTGAACAACCAACCATGTTGGTCGGTGAGATCAACCAGGCTACTGACCTGTTGGTCAATTAGTCATGTTTGTCAGATGATCTGTTAAATCAATCAAGTTGGTTGTTGGTCTGAAGACAACCATGCTGAGCAAACTGACTGTCAAACCTGGAATGGTTTGAAGCCCTAAACATACCTTGGTGTTCCAATGATACGGGTGAGAATGTAGCCCATGGAAACCAATGGTTGGAGAATGAGGTTGGAGCTTAAATTCATATCTTAGTTAGCCTAATCTCAGAGGATGGTATTCCTCATAGAAAAGACAGGGATTGTACTTAATTTCAAACACTTGTATCATTGTCTATCCTTGTACTTAGCTTGTAATGTCTGTATCCTGAGTGTGTACTCAGTAATCCCTATGTACAAGAAGAATCTGAGTTGAGAGGTTCTAGCGAACTTCTAGCTTAGGTTGAGTAGTAAAATACTCTACACTTGGATAAGTGTCTGAGAGCCTGGAGAGGCTTGGTGGAAGAAAGAATACTCGATAGAGCTTGGAGAGGCTTGATAGAAAAGACTACTCGGGTAGAGCTTGGAGAGGCTTGATAGAAAAGACTACTCGGTAAGGTCTGGGTGACCTTGGGTCTGGGTGACCCTGTGTGTTAGGTCTGGGTGACCTTGGGTCTGGGTGACCTGTATGATGGGGTCTGTGTGACTCTGTCTGACACCTCTCTGTGTTGTTATTTGGTTAGTGGAAAATCCAGTGGTGGTTTGCCTCTGGGACTGGATGTAGCTCACGGGATTGTGGGTGAACCAGGATAAATTCTTTGCCTAAGTTTTCTCATCCCTTAATCTCTTTTATTTATAGTCTTTACATTTACGTTGGGGATTGAAAAGTATTTTTCATAATAATCTTAACACAAACAAGTTTTCAAACAAACATAACATAAAACATCTCTTATATCGTTTGAAACATTACAAAGAATGTACGTTGAAGAACCTCTGAAATAACTGTCTGAGGTGAGTTCAAAAGGAGCTCAATTCAGAAGTTAGAAACAGATGATCTCTGATCTTCTGAAGTATTTCAGAAACAGTTCTGAAGGTACTCTTGGTAATAATCTTCAGAAGATACTTAGAGAAGCTTTTCAATCAAAACAATCTTAAGTTTAAGAGAAAGATTTTCTATCTTTATCTTTCATATGTTCCGCAAGTTTTTAAAAGTAACTCTGATCTTAAGATTTGTTTTGCACATTGATCACCCTACGTGATTGATTTAATCAAAGATTTCCAAAATAGTTTAAAAAGATTAAAACACTATTCAACCCCTCCTTCTAGTGTTTCCTGTGGTTCTAACAGTCGTTTCATCCCATAAGCCGATTTTTAAAGATGGACTCAGGAGGTTGGAGTAGTCATTAGAAGCACTCAATAAGAAGATATCCAACCTTTCTCAGCCACTGCAAACAGTTCACTTTTATCATGTCCAGTCACCACAATTAGTTTGTGACTTTTGCGGAGGTAATCATCTCAACGTTTACTGCTCTTTTCCAGGCATTGAAGAAGAAAAAGCTGAAGAAGAGAAAGCTGAAGAAGAACTAGAAGAAAAAGAAAAAGAAGAAGAAGAAGAGGAAGAGGAAACTGAAGAAGCACAAGAAAGAGAAGCTGAAGAAAGAGAATTAGAATAAGTTGATGAAGAAGAGGAAGAAGAAGAATGTGAAGCAGAAGAAGAAAAAGAAGAGTTCACACATTCAGACAGGGACAATTTTCAGCTATATTGTGAAAGAGAAGGACTATCCATTGACCTCGTACTAGAGGAAATAGAAAATATATATTGGAAATTTTCAGCAAATGCACTACTCAACTCTGAAGAGCAGTGCGATGATATTGATCAGCTGATAAAGGAGGAAATCAATGATAATCTGGCAGAAGAAAAGGAAGAAAAAGAAGGTGCAGTAGAAGTAGAAGAGGAAAAAGGAGAGGATGAAGCAGAAAAGATGGTGCTTGAAGAAGAGATTGACTGTGAAGGGGAGAAAGATAACAACACATATGAGGGTGTACATAAAGAAAAAGATCAAGAAAAAGAGAAAAGGAGTGAACAGGAAGATGGTGAATCAAAACCCGAAGAAGGAAGGGAAATGGTATCAAGATCAAAGACTTAGCCTTATCCAACCAGTCCTCTAAAGGAAGATCAAGAAAGGCATGGTACAAGTGATAATCCTTCCAGACCTCACAAAAGAAAGGCCTGCAAGCACACTGACCAGAACAGGGCAAAGAGAAGAAAAGTCATGCTAGAATCAAACTCAGAGCCTAGAGCCAGATTGAAGATCAAGTGGTCAGGTGTGTTTCATATTAAAGACCCCGGCAATACAAAGAAATTAAGAGCAATCAATTGTGAATCATCAAAGCTTCAAGAGAAGAAGACTCATGCACATAAGAGTAAGAAAATAAAGAAAAGAAGAGTCAAGCCAAGGGAGTCAGAGGCATGGTCTAATTCCAGAAAGAAGCCAAATGGATAAAGTCATTTCACACTACAGGTTGCTCCAAGGCAAGATTATGGGGAGGATTATGGGCTAGAGAAAGGAAAGGTGCAGCTCACAAGCTCACCAAAAGATTTCAGTATCAGCCACCTTAACAGAGCAGGCGTCGAGCGATCAAACGTTAAACGAGCGCTTTCTGGGAGGCAACCCAGAGATTTTTAAGTTTTTAATTTTTTTTTATTGATTATTAATTAGGATTTTTCATTTTTTTTAGGATTTAGGAAATTTTCAAAATTGATTGAAATAAGTTTGTGGAAACTAAATTTTTAAAATAATAGGAAGTAGCAGAAAATGTGACTAAAAATTACAAATTCTCATTTTGTTTTCTGCGCTTCAATTGCGCTGAGCGCAGGAGAAGCGCACAATTGCAATTTTAGTCACTATTTTCTGCGCCTCACTTGCGCTGAGCGTAGGTGAAGCGCAACAGTACAAAATCTTAAAAAATCTTCTATTTTCTCATGTATTGTTTCTCTACTTCCTAAGCTTTTCTTTTCACTTTTTCCACTCACAAACTTCAATCAATTTTGAAACTTTCAAATTTCATGCATATTTTCTTTTATTCTTACCAATTAAAATCTTCATCTATTCTGTTTTCATGATTTGCACTTTAGGACAACAACTTTAAGATTATGAATATTATTGATTATCTTCTATCTTTAATGTGTTTTGGTTGTGTGGAACATGAAGAACAATTTGCTTGATTGGAATACTCTTTGTTTTGTGAGTTATTAAATTGGAAAGTGTTATTCTCTATCTCTTTCAAAAATTTTAAACTCCCACTTTCTATGGATTGATTACTTGCAAAACAAATGAGTATATTCTGTTTTTAGGAAGGCATTACCAAGTGCAGTGAAATTTTTGTTGAGAGTAATTCTTTATGCATGCAATTGGTTAATGATAGGCTTCCATGTTCTTCATGAATTGGTATTTGCAATAAGGCATCATTAAAATAAATGTGTTTTAGCAACTAATTGTTGTTATTTGACTTTTCAGATGCCTAGGAATAAATTGCTATTCTTTCCCGTGGCTTTAGCTCACGAGGAAAAGACGTGAGGAAAAGGATCAGAGAATATGATCCCATGAAATTCAAGAGTGCGCAGGCTGCTGCAAGACCCATAACTATGCATGATGTTTGAAGAGTTCCGGATATTCTAGAAATGGCCTGGGGACATGCCTATTCTTCCAGGGGGAGGTGAAGCAACAACAGCTGGAGAATATGACAAGGACTTATAGGATACAGAGGATGAAGATTGACACTGGTGTTTTTCTTTCTTTTCATTCTTTTATTTTCTATTTTCTTTTATTAATTATTTTTTTATTTTTTTAGTTAATTAGGATTTTTGTTTATTTTGAATTTTAATTTTTAGGATTTAGGATTTAGGAAATAAAGGAAAATTTTTCAAATTTCTGAAATTAGGAAGTTTAACTAACCAGATTAGAAAAGAAAAAAAGGTCTTGTGATTAATCCCATAATCAATTAAGATTAGGATACTTCACATGAGAATCTATCAGGGTAGTTAATTAAAATCAATAAATGTTTTATCAAGGAATTTAGTCAAGTAACCGGTGAGTTGAGAGCCCAAACACTGAATTGAGAGTTTTTCACCGATGTCTGTCAACTTTTATTGATTAAGTTTTTGAATCTTATGCTGTTTATGGAAAATATGGAAATGACAAAGGCAAATTTTTGTTTTTCAATATATTTGCTCAGAGCCAAAAAGCCAACCTTTGCTCTAAATTTTCCAATTTTTGACAACCCATTTTGAGCCTTAATTAATTATTCTTGTTCACCCAAGCCAAAATCAAAATTTATATCCTGTCCCTCACACATTTGGGATAGAGAGCAAGGTGGCAAGCGAAAAATAATGGAAAGAAAGGTTGAAAATCCAAAGAGCAGGAACAGCGAAACAAAAAGAAAAAGAAGATCACTCCCCTTAAAATCAAAAAGAAAAAGTGAATGAATAAGTTGGGGGGAGTGCATCTTCAAACAAGGAAATAGATGGTGGAAGGAGAGAAGTCCAAAGAAAAGCAACATCCAAAGATGCTCTCTATTCTAGATGTTCATTGTTTATCCAGCAAAACCATAAATTCTTGATAGCCCAGCCTCATTACAACCTTAAAAAGACCTTTTGATCCATATTAACCATGAACATGCTTATGAATTAGAAATGACTATCAATCTTAGTTGTTTAGTTGTGGTGAAAATGTTGAGGGAAACAGTACCCGTGAGCATGAGTGAAATTCCTTAGTACTTAGTTTATTGCTTTAATTGTTACTCTTGAGAAAATTCAACTTGCTGATTATGTTCTAATTTTGGTTGAGTAATGGTAATATCTCTTGATTTTAATTTTTTCTGGATTTGGAAAGTGACTTCTGCCTAATAAAGAGATAATGAAAATTTTTCCTTGTAGTTGTTTTGAGAATTGTATACAAGGGTGATTTGAAATTTGATTGCAAAAGGTGTCTTGCTTGAGGACAAGCAAGAAATTAAGTTGGGGGGTATTTGATAAGTGTAAATTTAGTGTTATTTTCCTATAGTTTTTATTACACTTATCAAGGTCAAAATAGTAATTTATGCCCCAAATTATCCCTTTTTATTAATATTTACAATAATTGTAATTATTTGGTTTAAATTTGAATATGATGCTATTTTAAATAGAAATCTGTTATTTTATGCAGATTTACAGAAGATTTGGAATAAGAGAGAAAATAGCATCAAAAAGGACGTTGTTTGCAGATTCACAATTTAAATGAAGATCAAATAAAGAGGAGACTAACAGTTAGTTAATCAGAGAATCTTGTGGATAACCTCTCCAATTCAAATTCAAGCCAATTAAATACAAAAACAATTCAGAAAAAGGGAAAAAGAAAAACCAGATAAGCAAAGGCAAGATCAGAAAGAGATCCAGAAGTTAGATCAAGATTTGAAGGAAATCAGCAACGCGTGACACGCTCCACCTATGTTAAGCGCATGTGGAGCGCAGCCTCAGATTGATCAGGCTCCACCTGCGCTAAGCGCAAGTGGAGCGCAGCAACAGATTAGTTGCGCTTCATGCGCGCTAAACGCATATGAAGCGCAGAACACGCAACAGCTTTTAAACCTAGATCCAGATTGACTTCTTGGAGGTGAATTAGGGTTTTCCCACTCTATAAATAGAGCCTTTTGCACAGATCAAAAGGAGGTCCTTGGGACCCGACACAGATACAGAGAGAGAGTAGTTCTAGGATTGAGAAAGGTGACAGATTTCTCAGCGGTTTGTAATGGCTACCATGAGTAGCTAAGCTCTCAAATAGGATTTGATGTAGTGGATTCAATCCCCTTGTGTATAAGCATTATCTTCTTTTTAATTATGAGTTTCTATTTGTAATTTATCGGTATCTTTATGCTGTTTGTAACGCATCGCCTCCGCGCGTGCGCCGGGGTGGTAGGCTAGTGCTCTAGATACAAAAAGTGGAACTCCGGCTAGTATTAGAGTTAGGTGAGCATAGAGTTGTCTATGAAACTTAATCTCCGATTCCTGAAGATACTCGTTTGGTCCATATTGTACTATCGTTCTTCGCTGCGATTGAAGCGTTTGGTGAGTGACACACCCCTTCATAGTTGTTCGATGGGAAGGTATGGATTAAATTGATAGCGCTGATTGCAAAATACGGGGAATGTTCGAGGTCGCCAAGCCACTTTGAATGCCTGTAGAGAATAGCTTTTGGCGTTTAATTATGATGTTATAGGGGAATTTGTGGGTACAATAATTACCAGGCATGCCTTAAAATTATTGTAATTAAACAATGCTAAGGTAATTATAAGTATAATCATAATTAGAAGAAGGGATTCGCATACACAAGGGGCGAGATGAAACGAAGTCAAATCCTAATCCAAAATATTATTCTCATCTCGTTTATCTGCTTTTATTTTTATTATTTATTATTCTGAATACAACCAAACCTTTTTATAAATTGTTTTTATTGGAAATACAATCGCTATCACTTTAAAAATTAAAACCGCTCCCTGTGGATACGATATCTTACTTACTCTATAACCGCTGGACTTTTGGTACACTTGCCAGGATTCCATCACCTAACAACCACCATGAACTAGAAGGGAAACATACCAACACACGAGTTGTTCGATAGAAACAATTGACAGTATAAAATTTATTTCACAGCATAAAACTTACTAAACAAGTGAGTTCGATAAATCCCACAATATGTGGTAACTTGTTCCAATATCCGAAAAAGAGGTTTATCATATCCAAAACAATACAGATTTATCATGTATAAGTGTTATAAGTAAATCTGAAATGAAATAAATTTAGTAAAACATAAATCATATGAAATTTAAATACAGTAGGGATCACTCATGATAGAACCGAGAGGCGGCTCCATCTCGCTGACAGCCCTCTCCTCCGAAGGGTGGCCTTTCCCATGGGGCGGCTCCATCTAGCGGATAGCTCTCTCCTCTCCAGAACCATGTCCATATCTCAATATCATCGGGGGAAGCTACATCTCGCTGATAGCCCTCTCCTCCAAGAGTGGCCTCTCTCTTGAGGCGACTCCATCTAATGGGTAGCCCTCTCCTCCCGAAATCATATCATATCATCGGGGGCATCTCCATCTCGTTGATAGCCCTCTCCACAGAGTGGCAGCTCCATCTAACGGATAGCCCTCTCCTCCCGGAATCATATCATATCATCGGGGGCAACTCCATCTCGTTGATAGCTCTCTCCACAGAGTGGCGGCTCCATCTAACGGATAGCCCTCTCCTCCTAGAATCATACAACTAGGTGCACCTAGGTCGTTATCATCCGCTAACGACATACGGGGTTCTAACATGGATCCCAATAATATAAATATCAAAATTATTCTATTTTCTCAAAGTCTCTTCCAAAATTAAATCTCCAATTTCATTAAATATAATCAATTTAAATTTATAAAGCTCTCAACCTTCGAAATAAATTTCATAGAGAATAAAATCAATAAAAGAGTATGTTTCCTAAATTTATTAAGTAAACAATCTTATAATAGAATAAGATGAATTAAAATAGTAATTATAAAAATATTAAAATAGGCCACGATGACCGTTAAACCACTCACAACTACGGAGAGTCAACCAAGCTGCTTCCCAACAACTCCAAGAGTATTATGCGAGGTAGAAATCAACAGATCTGAGCATCAACAAATAGTTGCAACATTTAGTGATTTATTTGAAGCTCTACCGCTTTATGGGTAACCACAAAATCCCTAAAACTAGTGTCCAAGCTCTAAAAATAATTCTAGCTATAGTTAACACATATCAATAGACTATTTACAAGTTGTGGGTTTACCTTAGAGAGCCGAAATGAACAACCTTTACGATGTGGGTACTCTCCTCCTTCCTCAGAGCACTATCCCTAACCCCAAAAATTACCAAACTTAGTTCTGGAAAGAAAAAGGGAATGAGTAGGAATTTTGGGTTTCATTACCTTTCACTAGGTGTAAGGGATTTCAGGGGAAATGGAACACAAAGGGATGAGAGGAGATAAAATTGAAAGAAAAGCGAAACAGAGAGGGGAGGGGGAGACCAACGAGAGAGAAGGAAGCTGAGGGTTGAATGCCTCTCGCGTATGCGAGAAGCTTCGCTTCCTCTATTTCAATTCTTTAAAAATTCTGACTTTTCTTTTCTTTTTTCTAGTTAGTAAAACGGTGTGTTTCAATCTTCCCCCCTTAAAGAAAATTCGTCCTCGAATTTGAAACTAATACTAACCTTGAGATTCGAACAATTGAGGATATTTTTCACGCATGATAGATTCAGGTTCCCAAGTCGTCTCTTCACCCGATGGGCCTCGCCATAAAACCTTGACAAAAACACTATCCTTTAAACGCAAACGCCTCACTTGTTTATCAACTATAGCCACTGGTTGCTCTGAGTAAGATAAATTCTCATCTAATTGTACATCCTCATTACGAATCACATGGGAAGGATCATAAAGGTATTTACGGAGCATGGAAACATGAAACACGGGATGAATTGCTGATAGATCTAGGGGAAGAGCCAAACGATATGCAATAGGTCAGACCCTCTCCAAAATCTCAAAAGGTCCAATAAACCTTGGGCTTAACTTTCCCTTCCTGCCAAACCTTAACACACCTTTCATCGGAGAAACTCGTAGGAACACGTAGTCCCCTACTGGGAACTCTAAAGGGCATCGCCTCCGATCAGAATAAGACTTTTGTCTACTTTATGCTGTAGCCAACTGATCACGAATACTCTTTACTTTCTCAATTGCATTCTGCACTAACTTTGGGCCTACAAGTTTAACCTCCCCAACTTCAACCAACCTATCGGTGATCTACATCGCCTGTCATACAAAGCCTCAAATGGTGCCATCGGAATGCTAGATTGGTAACTATTATAATAGACAAACTCCATCAATGGTAAATATTGATCTCAACTCCCTCCAAGGTCTAGAACACAAGCACGAAACATATCCTCCAAGATCTATATAGTTTTCTCAGATTAACCGTCAGTTTGGAGATGGAAAGATGTACTAAGATTCAAACGAGTTCCCAACGCAACTTGAAAAGACTTCCAAAATTGAGCAGTAAACTGAGCCCCTCGATCTTAAATAATAGACATCGATACACCATGAAAAGAGACAATCTCATCTAAGTAAAGCTTAGCATATTGGTCTGTCGTATAAGTTGTCTTCATAGGTAAGAAATGTGCAGATTTAGTCAATTTATCTATGATCACCCACACGGAGTCATAATCCTTCAAGGTTCAAGGCAAATCTGTCACAAAGTCGATAGCAATACCGTCTCACTTCCACTCGGGTATTTGAATAGATTGCAATAGCCCTGCTGGCTTCTAATGCTCAGTTTTTACCCGCTGACACACCAAGCACTTAGAAACAAATTCCGCTACATCTTTCTTCATCCCTTCCCACCAATATAATTCTTGTAAATCATGATACATCTTGGTAAAACCTGAGTGTAGAGTATAAGAAGAATGATAGCCTCCTCCAAGATCTTTCTCCTCAATCACTCACATTAGGAACACATAACCGAGACCCAAGTCTCAAAACACCACCAGAATCAACTGAAAAGTCTAAAACTTTACCCTTTTTCACCACCTCTATCAACTTCATTAAGTGTGGGTCTTTCCCCTGAGCCCCTTTTATATCTTCCACCAAGGTAGAATGAATATGCACATGTGCTAAAAATGAACTCAAATAAGAAACCTCAAGCTGAACTCCACTATCAACAAGTTCTTGAAATTCTTTGACTATAGGTCTTTTCACCTCTGCTAAGTGGGCAAGGTTACCCATAGATTTCCTGCTCAAAGCATCAACAACAACATTTGTCTTAGCTGGATGTTACAAGATTGTACAGTCATAATCCTTCAAAAGCTCCATCCACCTTCTCTGCCTCAAATTTAAATCCCTTTGCTGAAAGATATACTTAAGACTCTTGTGATCAGTATAGATTTCACAAGTTTCACCATAAAGATAATGTCTCCAAATTTTCAGAGCAAAGACCACCGCTGCCATTTCTAGATCATGTGTGGGATAATTCTGCTCATGCCTCTTAAGTTGCCTAGATGCATAGGCAATGACCTTATCGTGTTGCATAAGCACACAACCAAGGCCTACTATAGAAGCATCACAATAAACTACATAACCTCCACTATACGCAGGTAAGGCCAAAATTGGTACTAAAGTCAATCAATCCTTTAATTTCTGAAATCTCTCCTCACAATTCATCAGTCCACTGAAACTCTACTTTCTTTTGAGTTAGCCTAGTCAAAGGTGATACGAGTTTAGAAAAATCCTTAACAAAATGACGGTAATAATCAGCTAAGCCAAGGAAACTAGTAATATCTTTCACTGTAGTAGGTCTAGGCCAATTCTACACTGCTTCTACTTTTCTTGGATCAACATTTATCCCATCCTTGGACACAATATGTCCTAGGAAAGCCACACTATCCAACCACAATTCACATTTAGTTAATTTAGCATACAACTCTCTCTCCCTTAAGGTCAGTAAAACCAAGCTTAGATGTTGCTCGTGCTCCCCTATACTCCTGGAATAAACAAGTATCATCATTGAACACAATTACAAAATGATTCATCCTTCTTCTTTACAAAAACCATTGGTGCTCCCCAAGGAGAAGAACTTGGGCAGATAAAGCCCTTATCAAGAAGATCCTGAAACTGCTCCCTTAACTCCTTAAGTTCTGCTAGAGCCATCTGATAAGGAGGTATAGAGATTGGCTGAGTTCCAGGAATCAAGTCAACAAAGAACTCTATCTCCCTATCAGGTGGCAAGCCAGGAAGTTCCTCAGGAAAGATATCAAGAAACTCACACACTATCAGAACTTCTTCCAATCTCACTTTATCTGACTGTGTATCCCTCACCAAGACCAAATACCCCTGACAACCTTTCCTCAGTAACCTTCTAGCTCCCAAAGATGAAATTAAATTATATGGTGCCCAACCTTGCTCTCCCTGAAATAAGAAAGCGTATTCCCCAAGCATTTCAACCTTCACCACCTATTTATGACAATCCAAGGTAGCATAGTGAGAAGCCAATCAATCAATTCCTAGGATCACGTCAAAATCTACCATATCAAGTTCTATTAGGTTTGCAAACAACTCTCTGCCTCCAATAGATACTACACATGAACGATACACACAATCAACTAACAAAAGTTTCTCCAACCGGAGTAGTCACAACTAAGGTCTCGTGCGGAGAAGAAGAACATTTTCCAAGTTGAGTAGCAAATGACAAGGATACAAAAGAATGTGCAGCTCCAGGATCAAACAACACATGTGCATCTCGAGAACAAATAGAACCTATACTTGTAACCACTGCATTGGATGCCTGAGCATCCTCACGAGTCGTGTCAAAAACCCGAGCCTGACCTCTCCCTTCCTGTGCCTGAACTCTACCACCAACCCTCTACCACTCTTTTGAGCCACTACAGAACCTCTACTAGAAGAGCACCCAAGTTGCCTAACAGGAGCAGAAGGAGCCTGAGAAGATGCTAAACCTGCTGGTGTTGATGCATGACTAGATGATGGTTGCGTCACAACCACTGGACAATCCCTCCTAATATGACCTGTCTAGTTGCACTGATAACACACCCTACTATCTCCAAAATAAGCC
This sequence comes from Sesbania bispinosa, assembly GCA_026901365.1. Taxonomy (NCBI): domain Eukaryota; kingdom Viridiplantae; phylum Streptophyta; class Magnoliopsida; order Fabales; family Fabaceae; genus Sesbania; species Sesbania bispinosa. Next base: position 21,734 of record QLOH01000684.1, read on the forward strand.
CCAGTACGAAGTCTCCGACAAATAGTACAAGGAGTAGAAGTCGCTTCAAAATGTCGTTGTGGAAAAGTGGTCTGTGGAGATCTCCCCTGATCTAATCTACGACACTGCGTTGTGCCAAAAGGCTGCCCACTAGAACCACCCCTCTGTGATACCGCTCTCTGCTGCACATAATAACTGGGCACGGATCCCACACCAACACTGAGATGAGATGACTACTCTGCGATCCCTCAACCCGTTGTTTCTTGCGAAAATCTCAACCACTGCCTCCATTCTCCTTCTGTCGCTGTTCAAGCTTTAATGCAAGACTCAAAACCTCAGCAAAAGTAGAACAGTTAGACCCAACCATGAATCTAAAGATGTACTCCCTCAACCCTCTGACAAATCTCTTGACACACATCTCCTTTGTGATAAGATAAGGAGCATACCTAGAAAGTTGAGTAAAACGGGCACTATACTTTGAAACTGGCATACCCTCAGTCTGATCTAGTCGCTCAAACTCATGAGCCAACTCATCTCTGACACTCTCCGGAAGAAAACGAGCCATGAATAACCAAGAGAACTCACCCCAAGCCAACAGAGGTGATCCAACCGATCTTCCATGTGTCACTGTATCAAACCAGTCATATTCCACACCCTCTAACACCCTAACATTAACGCCTCGTCTACCTCGACTACAACCTCGACCACGACCCCTTTGAAGAGGGTCATGGGGTTGGGAAGCAAACTCACCAAAAGATTCCCTTCTAGCAAAATCCTAGTCCTTGGTGGCATCCTCACTTAAGAAAAGATTAGGTATCAAATAATGGACAATAGTGTATGGAACTTTGGGAAAGCAATAAGGAAACTGATCGAGCAAAACTTACACAGCAAGACTTTCGACCATCATAAGGTATATAATAGCTTCCTACAAGTACATTGTGCCCAGGTCCACAATTACTTGTATGAATCTATTATCACCTTATGTCTGCAGCTACTAGGACCTACAACCAAAGCTCTGATACCAACTTTGTCATGACACAAATTCAAGGCCAAGACCGGCGCACAGACTAATACCCTTAGCCTGGAAAGCCTAAGACAATAGTACATTACTTGATTTCCAAAATAAACATACTTCCAGGATTTTACAGAAATTTTGACAGAGTCTCCCCTATATTTTGGACATCCCAAAATTTACAGAAATCCTGTTATCAACAAATATCACCAACCAGAGTTTCCAACAACATAATATTTATCCAATCAACATTAAAATATAGATCTCAACATAAACCAATGACTAAATCCCTATAGCTGCAGAATATACATACAATCCAAAATAATATCAAATGGCCACCAACACAAATGGGGCCTACCAAAATGAAATAACAGTAGATCTGGAACAACTTAATCTGCCAACAGCCTGCTACTCGACTGTCTGGGAATCTGGATGAAAAACAATAGAAAGGGGTAAGTTACAAAGACTTAGTGAGGGCCTAACAACCACCATGAACTAGAAGGGAAACATACCAACGCACGACTTGTTCGATAGAAACAATTGACAGTATAAATTTATTTCTCAACATAAAATTTACTAAACAAGTGAGTTCGATAAATCCCACAATATGGGGTAACTTGTTCCAATATCCGAAAGATAGGTTTATCATATCCAAAACAATACAGATTTATCATGTATAAGTGTAATAAGTAAATCTGAAATGAAATAAATTTAGTAAAACATAAATCATATGAAATGTAAATACAGTAGGGATCATTCATGATAGAACCGAGAGGCGGCTCCATCTCACTGATAGCCCTCTCCTCCGAAGGGTGGCCTTTCCCATGGGGCGGCTCCATCTAGCGGATAGCTCTCTCCTCTCCAGAACCATGTCCATATCTCAATATCATCGGGGGAAGCTACATCTCGCTGATAGCCCTCTCCTCCAAGAGTGGCCTCTCTCTTGAGGCGGCTCCATCTAATAGATAGCTCTCTCCTCCCGGAATCATATCATATCATCGGGGGCAGCTCCATCTCGTTGATAGCCCTCTCCACAGAGTGGCGGCTCCATCTAACGGATAGCCCTCTCCTCCCGGAATCATATCATGACTCAATGTCATATCATAACATACCATATCTATCATATCATATCATCGGGGGCAGCTCCATCTCGTTGATAGCCCTCTCCTCCCGGAATCATACAACTAGGTGCACCTAGGCCGTTATCATCCGCTAACGACATACGGGGTTCTAACATGGATCCCAATAATATAAATATCAAAATTATTCTATTTTCTCAAAGTCTCTTCCAAAATTAAATCTCCAATTTCATCAAACATAATCAATTTAAATTTATAAAGCTCTCAACCTTCGAAATAAATTTTATAGAGAATAAAATCAATAAAAGAGTATGTTTCCCAAATTTATTAAGTAAACAACCTTAAAATAGAATAAGATGAATTAAAATAGTAATTATAAAAATATTAAAATAGGCACGATGACCGTTAAACCACTCACAACTACGGAGAGTCAACCAAGCTGCTTCCCAACAACTCCAAGAGTATTATGCGAGGTAGAAATCAACAGATCTGAGCATCAACAAATAGTTGCAACATTTAGTGGTTTATTTGAAGCTCTACCTCTTTATGGGTAACCATAAAATCCCTAAAACTAGTGTCCAAAGCTCTAAAAATAAATCTAGCTATAGTTAACACATATCAATAGACTATTTACAAGTTGTGGGTTTACTTTAGAGAGCCGAAACGAACAACCTTTACGATGTGGGTACTCTCCTCCTTCCTAGAGCACTATCCCTAACCCCAAAAATTACCAAACTTAGTTCCGGAAAGAAAAAGGGAATGAGTAGGAATTTTGGGTTTCATTACCTTTCACTAGGTGTAAGGAATTTGAGGGGAAATGGAACACAAAGGGATGAGAGGAGATAAAATTGAAAGAAAAGCGAAACAGAGAGGGGAGGGGGAGGCCAACGAGAGAGAAGGAAGCTGAGGGTTGAATGCCTCTCGCGTATGCGAGAAGCTTCGCTTCCTCTATTTCAGTTCTTTAAAAATTCTGACTTTTCTTTTCTTTTTTATTTTAGTTAGTAAAACGATGCGTTTCAAGCTTTTTCCACACACTTTCTCAAAGACTAAGTCAAAGAAGTGACATAAAGCCTTAAATTTCATAAAAACTTAAGCCACTTGTCCATTTCTTCCTACCACCCAACATGCAACTTAGTTCCATTCTCTCCATTCCTCCCAAACAGAACCGTGAAGCTTCCTCTCCCATTCTCTCCATCTTCTAAAAAAATTTTCATCACTTTCTAAGAGAAAGGTTCCATCTTTGAACCTTGATCTTCAAAATCTAGCTTCTAACCTTTGAAGAAGTTTGTGTGGGTGACCAAGAGGAGTGCAAAAGAGGAGTCTTTGTGGATTTTGCTGCACATTTTCAAGAGAAGTTTTCCTTAGGTAAAAGGGGGGAGAACCTTGAACTCTAGTACGATTGGTGACTAGAGTTAAGAATCACCCTTGATCCTTGTCCCTAGGGGTGGAATCAGGCCAGTCAGGCTTTGGCAGGCCTGAGCCTGGCCTGACTCCTAATTCTTAAGCCTAAGCCTGGCCTGTTACTTGTTACAGGCCTTTTTGTAAGGCCTTGGTCTGGCCTGCGAAAAAGCCTGGCCTGGCCTGACCTGTAAGCCTGTTTAGAAGCATGTTTTATAATAAGGCCTACAAACAGGCCAACAGGCCTATAAGCCTATGCAGGCCAGCAGACCTTTTAAGCAGATTTTTTTATATAATTAATTTAATATATTCTAATTTTTTATTATATTATAAATTTTTTAATTATATTTATAGTTACTTATATAATTAATTTAATATATTATATATTATTATATTAAACAGGCCGGCCTGTTAAGCCTAATAGGCTTTTTCATAGGCCTGAAGCCTGACCTATTTAACTAAACAGGCCTTTTAACAAGCCTTGGCCTGGCCTTTTCAATAAACGAGTCAGGCCAGGCCAGGCCATAAACAGGCCAGGCCCTAGGCCCCTGACAGGCTGACTGGCCTATTCCCATCCCTACTTGTCCCTAAACGCTTTTTCCTTGTAAAAATGAATTCTTGGAACCTATTTCTTTGAAGAAATGGTTCGGCTGTATGTATATTGTTTGCATGTGTGTTTTAAAATTCTTTATGATGTTTGAAATGTGTTTATTTGGTGGTTTTGGATGCATGCAAGTCTTGAAATTGGTTGGAAAAATTTTCCCTTTTTCTCTTGGAACCATTCGGCCATTTTGGGATTTATGGGCTGCATGTGTTTAAAATTTTTATTTGATGCTTGTAACATGCTTGGATGATGAATCTAAGTACATGCATGTGATTGTTTGGAATTATAAAATTGTTTGGTGTGATTGAATCATGAAAAATGGTGTTTTTGGACTTATGAACAAAGTATGAGTTTGATGATGTTGTTTGATGATTTTGGATGAAATTGTATGAAATTGTTTGATTTAGTTGCTTATGGATGACTATACTTGAGTTTGAGAATTTTTGTAAATTGATGGAATTGATGATTCTTGATGAACATTCATAGTGTTCATCTTGTGTTCTTGATGTTCTTGAACACATTCATGAGGAACTCATGAAAGGTTTGGTTTGATCTTATTTTTGGCATGAGAAAAATGTTAAAGTGTTTATGGGCCCTAGTGGCCCAATAAGCTAAAAGTATAATCATTTAAAGTGGTAACTAAATTAATTGGAAACAAAATTTTGATAATTCCTACAAACTAAATTCGGGTACAAAAATAAACCTAATTAAAAGTCACCCTAAAATCCATAATATTTGATGGTAAGGTGAAAAATTGGACTCCTATGAGTTACCTAACCATTGGGCATTTAGTTTAGGCCCAATGCCTTCTAAAAAAGTCAAAAAACTCATCAAAAGTCAACCAAAAACATTTTTTTGGACTTGGGCTTAGATTAGAGTTGGGCTTCAACTCTAATCTAAATTAATCAAGATCAAAACTTAGAATTTTAATTAGTAGGCTCAACTAACCCAATTTATCTAAGTTGATTAATCTAATCTTCTTAAGTTAATTAAGTGAAGACTAATTAATTAAGGCTAAAGTTAATTAACCTTAATGAAGATTTACCTTAATCTTAATCATTAATCAAGTAATTAAGACCTAATGGTGGTTAAGAACTAATTAATTATGATTAACCTTAATCAATTATAATTAAAAGCTTAATCCAAGATTAAGGAAGAGATTAAGGAATAATTAAGAATTAATTTGGATCTTAAGTAAAGATTAAGACTTAATTAAGGAAGATTAGTCATGATTAAAGAATAAACCTAATCCTAATTAGACATACTAGATAAATTAAGATAGGTAACACTATCCATAAGACACACCCATAAGTCTTAGTAAGCTATAGGACTTAAGTGAAAGTGATCATTGAGTTAAAGAAAAACATTAGTACAAACCCCCTTAAAAGCTTATAACCAACACACTCTTTCTGCATAAGACTTGAGAAGCTTAGTGAGAGAGTGCGGTTTCAACCCAAGATGGGGTTTGGTTTTCCTTGTGAAGGAAAGACATTGAATCGGGCCGTACCACGAGAAGTGGTGACGTAGAATGATTCAATGTGCTTTGCCTGTAAGGACTGTGTATGCTGAGAAAGCATTGTTGGTTTTCCTTGTGAAGGGAAGACATTGAATCGGGTCGTGCCACAGGAAGTGGTGACGTAGAATGATTCAATGGGCTTCGCCTGTAAGGATGTGTATGCTAGGAAGCACTTTTGTGTGACATGCATCATAAAGCATTGATGATGTTCAAGGTTGAGAAGCTTACGACCTAATATGACAGTGACACTTGGTACAATGTGAAATCGGTTGGGAAGGGTGCACTGGGCTTTGAAAAGAACGCCAACGGGTCCTCAAAAGGGACGTCAGCCCTGAGGATAGCCTAGCTCCTGGAAGATCTCAGAGGACGTAGGTTAGCTCCCTACTGCCGAGATCGTGGAACCCAGCTTAGCTATTCATGTCGCTCTCATGATTTTCGGGGTCAGTTGAGATCGTCTGGAAGACGGATAAAATGATTTGGCCAAAATATATGAGCAATGCTCTTTGTACCGGTGCTAGTACAGACTCTAACTCCTGATACGTTGTACATATATTGTCGGGCAGCTAATGTTGTGCTCTGCGGATGGTCATGTTTCCCCGGGCCCTCATGCATTAGTTATAACATTGTTGTTGCAAAGTATGCATTAGTCTGTGTGCATCATGATGATGTGATTTGTATTCACTTGTTTGGTTGAATTGTGTGGAGTTTCTGTGTGTGTGCTCTAGTACATCATATCCTTTGTTTGTGAGTTCATGTAAAGTGTTCTCACCCCCTTGTCTTTCTTTTGTTGTCTGTTATTATTTTGGCACCTAAAAGGGCATGGACTCTGGAAGGATGCACGTTGTTCCGAAGATAGGCGTGGTGTTCAGGTCGAACTGGATCTTCTCTAATTCAAATGGTAGTGTTTAAGGGTGTACTTGAGCAACAATACTTTATATAGGCAGGGTGTAGTCAAATACAGGATTCACTTCTTCTGTAATGTAGCATGCTAAAATTTCAACCTAGATATACGTTATTTCCATTGTAATTTTGATTAGTAACGGAATGATATATTTACCACCAATGTATTTCTTCTTGTTTTATCCCAAATATAATTTATTAATATGCTTTACTAAAAAAAACATGATGAAGCAAAGAGAAAAAGCCGCAGGAAAAATTTACGCCCAACCAACGAAGAGAAAAACATGACAAGACCAATCCCCAGCATAGATTGCAAATTACAGCATTACATACTGTATGTGCAAGGGGGCAAATGTTGTGGATTGGTTTTTCAGAAAAATCAACGCAAAAGAAATAACCAAATGAAAGCAAGAGAGGGAACCAATGGAAAGTAGGACAATACATTATGATGACAAATGCCCCTGACACGTCGCAGTAAGGAAGCCAGCACAAGCAACCAGGTGGCAGGCATAGACAGCGTGTCAGAAGGCAGTGTTTTATACTAAAATGGAGAAACCACTTTACCCCCAAGAAAAGCCAACTAGCAGAAGCATAAAATGGGAAAGGGAGACAGCTACACCAGCAGAAGGCGCAATTTTATTAATTGTATTCCTTAATCAATAAGCATCCATAAATTAACTTGGGCCCCAAGTTTAGTTAGCCTATATAAAAGGCACTAGGGGGCAACCAAGGGATCAAGCAATAGAAATCCCCTCCACTTGTTACCCCATTTTTCTTAGTATTTGAGATGAATAATAATACACACATCATGTAACCATGCTTCACCGAGATTACGAACCCTCTCAATCTCCATTTTTCCATCCTCTAAATCTCCATCCCTATTTTCCATTTGTTATCCGAAACACTTATAAAAGTCCTGTGCCCGACTCAAGTAATAATCCTCTTGAACAAATAAATTAAATAATAAATTGAGTAATCATTAAGCTTTATAACAAATTTTAAATTGACAAAAAAATTAAAGGGTAAATAATTATGGATGCAATTAAGATTTATTTATTTAAAATTGTTTAGATTTTTCAAGCAAAAAAGAAATTAAGTAGTTAACATTGATTTTTTTTATTTCCTGAAATATCCTCCCACCCGGTAAGTGAGAGATTAATCTCTTGAGTTAATGTTAGACGCAAAGTGGAGACCTCTTCCAACGATATTCTTTCCATACACATAGATTTAAGGATCAAATCCAGGAGGACCTGCTTAAGGGACCTGAGCCCCTTCCACTCAGAACAATACATGTTGCTACGCCTATGTTAATTGATTCTTATTTCATATAATTTGCAAAGGAAATCTTTCCCAGAATCGGAATCAAATAATTTAAGTTTATTAATTTTCACTTCCCTTTATAAATATATTAATTCTGATTCTTTTTAAAACAAATAATTATTTATAAAATAGTGGAATTTTTATAATTATTACTACAGGATCTTGTTACGTGATAATTATTTAACAGGCATCCTAATTTCTGGTTTGAATATTATTTTTTAAAATATATTTACAATCTAAATTAACTAATTGAAACAAATCTAATTTGACAAACTAGTTCTATTAAATTTTGGGTCACCAATTTGGTACCCTCTCGCTACATAGGGTTTTGGTACCTTCTTGTCATTTTTTTTATTGAATAGATCAAAACTACATAGGAATAAGTCGTGTACTCCGTCCTGAATTATTTCAAAGACATAAAGTAGATTTTAAATGAGACACATGTGTATTGCAAATGATAATGTGAAAAAAATGAGGAATACAATAAAAAATACACGATAATGATTATAGGGGTCAAAAAGTCTTTTAAAAAATTAAAAATACAAATTCTAATAGTTAAATATTGTCCTATAAGTATAAAAATACTAAGATCATTTAAAAAAGTGAAGAAAAATTGATTAAATAATTAAAGAAGATACCAAAATCCTCTCTCACCGGAGGGTAACCTAGAATTTGCCTTAAATTTTACATCTCATCGGCATGAATCACTGTAATTTTTATTGTTAAATAAAAAATAAATTGAAAATAAAAAGTAACGTCTATTCATCAAAACAGTTGATTAACTGGGAAATAAAATGACAAATTGATCCTATTAAAATAAGTCACTTCATGATCCCAAGAAACAAGTCATTGATAGCAAGCATATAAATATGAGTTAGACCTACTTAAAAAACCCAAGAACTCGTGTTATTATTTTTAAATAAAGTCTATTAATAGCTGTGATATTATTTTTAAGAATTAAGGCATATAGATTGTATAGTTTTTTTTATCCATTAAGACTGTTTTTGAGGATTTGAGTAGTTTAACATGAGATTCTAGATTCAGATCTCATATTTTTTTTGTAAATCGAGAAAAAAGATAATACAGCTTTAGAAATAAAATGACTAAAAAATTAATGTGTGTATGTATTTTTTTTTTAAGAAATAATACTACAAATACTTAAAATAAAAATAAAAACTTTATGTATGTTTTATCGAATACGAAATGAAATGTGGCACGTTGATTGAGGGAAGATTAAGCGGACTGATAATATGAGACAAAAGAAAAAGTAATGAATAGATCCAAACTGACTTCAAATTTTCTTCCGTTATTACTTCATGTATTACAAAGAAAATATATATGTTTGATGTTTCTATGTGCAGACAAATTTTATCACTGAGGAATGTCAATATACATTGATTGGAATGGGGTTTCAACAGCATATATAATCTTCCTAATTGGATTTCAATTAACGCAAATGATACAATACACCACAGAAAGGTTTTAACACACATGAGACGGCAAATCAATTTCATGATCAACTGTAAGAGACTGAGAGAGTTAGAACCTTCTTGTCAATAACAGAACAGAAATGGATGCAGATCAGATAGATCGAATGAAGCAACACGGCATTTGTGAAACGCGTAAGTGCCTTGATTGCCGGATAATAGAATAGAGATCAGTGTAAACCAGCGGGCACGCTGGAACGGAACAGACTACAGAGAGTGTCTTACAATTCCCAAATTTGCCACAGATCGAAACAAGCATGTTCTCCACTTCTATTTATACTGCTGCAATGCATGCTCACTTCTTCACAACATCACAATTAACCAATCACTCAAAGACATTAATTGCAACAGAGTAACCTCCTTAATTGTATTCTGTGAGCAATGGCTTTGACACTAGAAACAATATCTATTGCTACCATTTTGATATTTTTGTGGGCTTGCACAATATCTCATGCAACGTCCCGCACATTCTATGAATCTTCCTCCATTGCCAAACAACATGATGAGTGGATGGCCTCGTTTGGGCGTGTCTATGCTGACGATGCAGAGAAGGCCAGACGCCAACAAATATTCAAAGACAACTTGGAGTTCATACAGAAACACAACAACCAAGCAAACAAGGGCTACAACTTAAGCCTCAATAGTTATGCTGATTTAACTAACGAAGAATTCCTTGCCTATTACACAGGTGCTCTCTACAAGCCTCCAACTCAACTTGGCTCTTCTAAGACTAACAACATTTTTGCATACCAAAATGTGAGTCTCAGTGATATTGAGTCAAGCTTGGATTGGAGGAAGAAAGGAGCTGTCAATGAAATAAAGAACCAAGGCCGATGTGGTATTTATATAGTTAGTTAGTTGTATCAAATTAACTAAAAGCATGCAGAATTATATATAATTAATTTCCTTTTGGCTTGCTCTGTAGGGAGTTGCTGGGCCTTTTCAGCGGTGGCAGCTGTTGAAGGAATTACCAAAATCAAAAGTGGAAAGTTGATTTCATTGTCTGAGCAACAATTGGTGGACTGTGCCAGCGAAGATGGCTGCGGTGGATCACTTCCAGAAAAGGCGTTTGATTACATAGCACAAAGCCAAGGTCTTGCTAGTGAAGCAGAATATCCTTATAAGGGAACTGATGGGACTTGTAATGATGAGATGATCAATCCTGCAGCCAAGATTAGCGGTTACGAACAAGTACCCAGTCAGAGTGAGGAAGATCTTCTCAAGGCAGTGGCAAAGCAACCTGTGTCAGTGGCCATTGATGCTAGCGGAAGAGCATTTCAGTTTTACAATGGAGGACTTTTCAGTGGCGAGTGTGGAACTCAGCTTAACCATGCAGTTACTTTAATTGGGTATGGTGAGGAGACAAATGTCAAGTACTGGTTGGTAAGGAACTCATGGGGCAAAGATTGGGGTGAGGGTGGTTACATCAAGATGCAGAGGGACGTTGGTTCCCCTGAAGGTCTCTGTGGCATTACCCTGCAAGCTTCTTATCCGACTGTTTAAGTATATGTATTAAGAGTAAGAGGGTGGCTATATAGACCATATTGGCCTAAAACCTACCTACTATACATATTTATTAAGTATACCTTACCTATTTTTCATTCCCCATGTGACCCTCAATCAAAAACCAGATATAACTATCCATTATCATGTTGCCTAATGCTTATGTAATACTTCATTCAATGTAGCATCTATCATATCATCATTTTATATAAGTTCATATGTCACTCCATTTAAATTATATATATGTTGTATGACAAAATTTTATTCGGTTCATAAAGATATCATAAACAACATACATTACAATTATGCAACGTTTTCCATACCATCATATTTTCATTGTTAAATTTGTTAATTTTTCTTCAACAGCCATGTTTAGAATAAAAATAAGTGAAATACACAGAATTAGATCACACTTAAGAATTAAGATAACCAAATCCATTGTGGTATAAAAACCAAAAAAAAAATCATCAAACAGCAACAATAAATACATTAAGATTCAGCGATTAAAAAATAGATTAACAGCATGTCTAGTTTAGCGTTCAAACGTAGTAAATTCACTTTTCTAATGCTATAAACTATGAAGCACCGACTCCGACACGAACACGAATACCAGGACACGGGTGATGTCCAAAATATAGGACACTGGGACACCGCTTAGATATATTAAAAATTAAGATTTGTTCATTCATCTTCTCAAGACAAAGTTGTTAAAACTGAAATGTTTTTTACTTTTTTAACCAATTTTGTTTTATTTTACAAAAGTATAATACAATAGTGTCAGTAAAGTATTCGTGCAGTGTTGGAGCTATGTCCAAGCCACAAAAAATAATTTTTATTCTAATACCTACAGACTGGTGTCCGACGCGTGTCGTACGAGTGTCCGACACTGATGCGTGTCGGACACGCGGACACGCCACTGAAGAGAGGTGTCTGTGCTTCATAGGCTATAAATAGCTACGTTACGAAATTTAAACTTGAGTTTAGTCAGTTTTAACACTAAATCAAACACACAATCAAAATTTAAAATTTAAAACATCATTACTCGGGTTAGACTTGGAGCAGAAGACCTTCAATTTCTTGGCAGGTCTTCTATCCTTAAAAACAAAACGCACATTAATCTTTGCATGGTATAAATATCACCAAAAGCCAATTAATTAATATATGTGGTGTAGTAGTAGTTCAAAACCCTTCTATCATGGGGATGTAGCTCAAATGGTAGAGCGCTTGCTTTGCATGCGAGAGGTACAGGGTTCGATCCCCTGCATCTCCATAGTCATTTTTTAATTGGGAAAATATATTTTAATTTGTGAAGAAATATTAAACTTGTAAAGAAAAGTTTGATATCTCCTGTTTAAGTTTTGCTTTTTCCTTTATCTTTTTATTTTTATTTCTATATATAGAAAACACTTGCGAAATTTTGGTGTTGTCATAGTGAATGTATCAGTATGGATGGGGATGTCTCTCCTTTCATCATTCATATACCTTAAAGCTTAAACAACCCCCAAATACAGAAACACTGCTAAGTTCAATGAGTATCATGATTTGCTATTTTCTAGTATTGTTGCCTCATAGAGTCATGGGGGTGTAGCTCAAATGGTAGAGCGCTCGCTTTGCATGCGAGAGGTACAGGGTTCGATCCCCTGCATCTCCAATTTCAGTTTTAATTTGAAAAATATATTTTATTTTGTTAAGCAATATCGAACTTGTAAAATTTTGGTTCTGTCATAGTGAATGCATCAGTATTGGGTTTCTCTTTTCATCATTGTCACGCTACACAACACCAAACAATGCAAATTTCAATTATGATGCCCTGCTATCTTCGTGCATTTTTTCTTTTGTTGTGTTTTTGTTATCTTGTTTGCTTAACTAATTCACTCAGTCTCATGCACTGGACATCAAAAACGTTATTTTTTGTGTTTATCATATTATTAACTATAGGTATCCCCTATTACCATGAGCAATTCTATTCTGGGCTTAATCACAGTTAGGGTTTCTCACCTCTCCTTAAGAGTGATCAAAAACGTGATTTACACAATAACAAAATCGAATTTCAAAAATGAAATTATGAAAACAATCTTCAAATACTGGATACTAAACAAAAAATAGCAAAGCAATAGCAATTTCTTTATTTCCCTTTAACCAAAAAAATTACAGGATACTAGACAACTAAAGGAAATTTGACTAAGCAATAGCAATTTCTATGTTAGCTATATCTTTTCCCAATACCATGTCATAAAACCACTCTGAATCTCTGATCAAAGATCAAATAATAGAATAGAATCCCAAGTATCAGTGATTACTTCTCCACTGATTAAATCGGCTGACTAAAACCAAAAAGAAATAAGAACAAGAAAATCAAGTTACCATCTTTAATATGGAGCTATTTGAAAGTATCTTGGTTGGATCCACACCCCTTTAAGTTGACGGCTTTTAGACCCTTGAGCAGCCTCAATTCTCTCATTCTGAATCAACACATCAAGTCCATCAGACTGTGGAATCAGAGTCCCACATATGGAAATAGAAACATTAGCCTCTAGTCCCAGTTTCTCCCTTAAATTATTGGACCAGAAACACTGTCTACTTATCTTACAGTTCAGTGCTCCTGTGTCATATTTTTTTACTGATGAAACTCCAGCTTTTGTTCTCCATTTTTTTGTTCTGGCATCAAAGATCACCAACCCAAAAAACCCATCTGAAATATGAAATGCTCCTTCCCCATATGTAGCAGCTCTGATTGTACTTAAATCTCCTAGAGGGCAAAGATATTCGTGCTCAGTCCATAACTTATCCCCACAACAAAGCAAATGCAGTTGTAACACAATCTGTTGCCACCTCCTGATCACAATAACAGTGCAATCTTGAGAAGTGGGAGAAGATGAAAATGCTGCAATGTACTCAGAATCATCAGATAGTTCTAACAAAGGACACTTTGGAAGATCAATCTTTTCTCTTGAAAAAGGGCAGAAGAAGAACAATGATCCGTGGTTAAATAGAAGCAGCCATCCACCTTTGGATGCAAGGCAAGTTGCTCCATCAAATTCTGGGATTTTAATGGTGCATAGCATGTATTGATTGATTAGAAGGGAACATTGAGAACCTTCTCCATACATAAGAAACCAAGGCACACAATGAGATGATTCAATCAGAGATAAAGATTTTAAGGAAGCTGATTGCCAATTCTTGCAAACAAAGCGGATACTCAGAAGATCAATCCGTCCTAAAGCACTGACAATTTGTGGCAGAAGGTTATGAGACACATCACGCCATTGCTCTGTGACAGTTTTGTTCTTGCTACAATCAGCTTCTGTTATCATGCTCTGCTGGTCCATAATTATGGAATATCTGCTTCAGAGTGTTGGAAAAAAGTTATCAGAATTGCACTTACAGAGAAAACACAAACAAAAATACTGCTTCTTCATGTCACCTCATTGGTTTTTTATACAACCAAGGTCCTTGGTCTCCAAGTTTCTTAACAAATTTTCCAAATATTGTAGATTTTCAAAGATCTTTTGAATTCCTTAAATTAAGCACATTAGGCTGCTGAAATAAATTAAAATTATACATGGCATTACTTGGTTTAGACTTGGAGCAAAAGACTTTGAATTTCTTGTCACGTCTTCTGTCCTTGCACACTTATCGTTCCGTGGTATATTTCTTTTTTTCCCCAAAATACAATTTGTAAATTAATGTTGTATGATAATGATTTCAAAGAAATTGATAACCAAGAATGCTTGGTCTCCAAGTTTCTTATATAACAAACTAGTAGCCAAGAATGCTTGGTCTCCAAGTTTCTTAACGAATTTTCCAAATATTTTAGATTTTCAAAGATCATTTAATTTAAATCTTTTACATTACCAAAAATACTTACTAAGGATAAAAAATAATAAAATCAAACTCAGAAAATACGCCAGACCAATTCATATACACAAAATACATCTCAGGTTAAATAAGCATTTAATATTCTGTAATGTGCAAACAAAAATGATAGACATATAACGCATAAGAAGCTTCTATGAAGGTAAAAAAAGAGATGCATTTGATATAGCACTGAATAAGAAGTAGCTAAAGATACAAAGGAAAACACCTGTTATAATCCTTTAGTCAAATCCTCATCAAGTTGGTAGTAATAGCTTATGCCTAAAGAAAATTATCAAAATAGAACCCATATATTAAAATTTAACACAAATCAATTAGAGATAATTTTTTAGGAGAAACAATTTATTTAAAAATTTTTAATAAAATAAAATTCAGAATTAATATTAGAAGAAAAAAAATGTCAGATGTCCTTTTCATTCTTTCATTTTTTTTTTATGCAATTTCAAGGCTTATAAGAATGAACGTCTTGACACCACACTTTCTTTAATTTTTCTTTTCTTCATTCTTTCACTTCTTCTTGCCACTCTTTTCTCTGTTTTCCCCTTTATAAAGCACGTGAACTAAAACCCAAAACCATGGTATGCAGGGGAGGACCTAGCACTTCTCGTTCGGGTGGCTGCTAACATGCACCATTTGGTGATGTAGATTAGTTTACTGTATCTTTTCTTTTCCCCCCTCTTTTGGGTATTTAAGGGCCTGTTTGAGGAAATATTTTCTGTTTTTATTTTATGTTTTCACTGTTTTCTGTTTTCTGAAATTTTACAAAAGAAAAATTGGAAATACTGAAAACAACACATTTTTGTTTCTAACATTTCCAGTTTTTACTTTGTAAAATTTCAGAAAATAGGAAACAGAAAATGGAAACCGGAAATGAAAATGCAAACCAAACATGCCCTAATTTTTCCCTCTCAAATTTTCAGATGTTAAATGTAATTAAATTAACTAGCTAGCCACTAGAATCTTGGTGCATGCATTAAATGTGGAGAATATACGGTGGAGCGAGTAAAGAAGAAGTACGGTAAGAATGGATTGCGCAAAGCGATGATATAACATAACCAAATAGAAACGAGGTGGATTCTACGGTGAGTCATACAAAAGTTGTAGCACCGGTGGTTCATAGTTTCTGACCTACAATAATAGGTCAGGTAACCTGCTATATTAAATAATCAAAATTTTTAAAATTATCAAATAAAGGCTTCAACAGTTTTATATTAGAACTCAGACAAACTCTCCATTTAAGACTTCATTTGGCTTAACTTATTTTTGACTTATAAGTTGCTTTGAAGCTAAAGCTAAAATTAAGAGCTTTCAAAAATAAAGTAAAAGTTGTTTGACAATTTCAAATTTTTTTTAACTTAAAGGTTACTTTTAAATTAAAATTTGTTTGGTAAATTATTTTATGTTTTTTTTTTTATTTTGTTTAGAATTAACATAAAGAGCATCTAGTTATAAAATTTTAAGTATTACTATTTGATGAATTATTTAAAAAAATGTATCAATAAAAAATGTTATTTTAAAAAATTATAAGTGATAATTCACAAACAACCATATTATAAAAGAAATGATAAAATATTTTATAAAAGCTATGAATTTAATTAAAATTACCATAAAAGGACGTAATTATGATATTATTAACTAATGAAAATTTTTAAAAAATTAAAGATAAATTCTCTAAATAAAATTCAATAATATAATACATTATATTAATATAAAATATATGTTTATTTACATTTTAAGAGTAATTATATTATATTAATTAAAAAAATTGTGAAAATAAATTTTATTAAATAAAATAATTCTTTTACAATATTTTATAAAAATAATTTTTATTATTAAAATTAAATATCAACCAAATAACAATTCAAAATCTAAGGTCAATGTTGAACAAATGGGTGAACTTTTCCTAAGAAAAAAAGTTAAGCAAATGGGGAAGATGCTTCCATGTTCCTCCCCCTCTAAACTTGAAAAAATTCTCCTCCTGTGAGCACCGTGGCGGTGCTTTCCTTTCCAGTGTGATAGATTAATTTTCTTTTTCTTTTGCTTCCTGTCTTTTCCCAATTATATCAAAAAATACGACACAGTGGATTTGAGGAGGTGATGAGGCAATGGAGACGAGGTGCACAAGATGTGGTTGCGAAAGTGAGTGAACGAAGAGATTAGAGGCTGGAAACTGAGAGCAAGAATTTGTTCAAAAAATGTGTTACAATTTGTTGGAAGGAAGAAACCTGAAATTTCTTTGAAAAAAATAAATAGTTTAATATAAGTAATAGAAATCATTTTAGCGGTTCGAAGAGTTGTCTTTCAAGAAAAAGCTCCGTGTAAAGCTATAAAATGTGGCTTCCATAAAAGCTATTTTTCTTCATAAAATATAAGCTCCTTTTATATTTTAATAGCTTTTAATAAGAATTGTTTGGCTCAGCTTCTACTTATAAGGAGAAGTAAAGCTTGAAATAAGCCCCGCCAAACGCTACCTAAATCTCCTATAGCAATATCGCAACATGCTTTTCAATTAGCAGTATCATTGCTCTCTCAATTGTAGAAACACAATATATCTAAGTAGCAGGATGTAATTAGCAACTTTTTTATCAATTAGATTAGAAGAGTTACATAACTTACATTCATGAGCATGAAATTCTAGTATTTAGTGATAATACTAATGCAAAATATCTCTCTAGGAATCTCATTCATTTTTCTAGAGGTAAGCATATAGAAGAAATAAATTCACTAGGGAACTATACTGAAAAAGGCGTTTTTGATAGTATACCCATTGATATAATGTATTAATGGACTAATATATATATATTTAATAACTCACTTTTTGAAAATAGATTTAATTTTATTAGAGATAATCTAAACATATACTACAACAAGTCAACGATTTAAATGCGAACGGGTAGTATTATGAAATTGTATATATTCATTTTTAATTTGAAAAGTTTTACTAGTATTCGTTATTTTATGACTTAATAAGATAGTTAATACTTTGAATTATTCTTTATTACATTTATTATGTATTTTGCTAGGTGAGAATAACCTTTCACTCTTCATTAATGAAATTCTTTGTGTTTTAAACAAAAATTTATTATTTATTTTAAATGTTATTTAGTACACACATCCTTAAAGAGAAAAAACTAATATCAAAACTAAAAATAACAAGTACATCAAATCACTTTAAATTATATATTAGATTTAAATTTATAATTAATTTTTTTATTAATTTGAGTTAAAACATAATAAAATTATGAAATTGTGTATATTCATTTTTAATAGTAAGAATTTAAAAAGTTTTACTAGTATTCCTTATTTTATAACTTAATGAGATATTTAATACTTTGAATTATTCTTTATTACATTTATTATGTATTTTGCTAGGTCTGAATGACCCTTGCACTCTTCATTAAAGAAATTATTTTTTATAAACAAAAATTTTAAAGTATTTTAAATGTTATTTAGTACATACCTCCTTAAAGAGAAAAAAAAATCAAAATTAAAAACAATGAGTACATCCAAATCACTTTAAATTATATTAGATTTAAATTTATAATTAAATTAAATGAATAATAAAATAAAAAGTTTTTAAAAAGTTGGTTCAGTGATTTTTCTCTTTACCTACCATGGTCATCCAAGTGGTGAGAGTTTAGGTGATTTATATGAGATCCTAAATTCAAACTCCAATCCATTCCTCCGGTGATACACAAAGAGAAATCTCTTTAAAATTGATTTATTTAACCTGTAAACACCCTACTTGACATAATACTTGTATCTATAGGCAAAGGTCAGAAAAATGGCTGGTGTGGTAATGGTTGGGTATGTATAGGCTGAAATCCCAACATAATGGTGATTGTTGGATTGTGTCTTAAACAATATGGTTGAAGCTTCGGTATGTCGGAGGATGTATTTAGAAGCAGGTATGTGTTTGGATTTGGATTAATATTGGTTGGTTTTAGAATTCAGTTACAAATCTGTTAGAGTGATAGTTGGGAGATTATATAAGTGTTCTGGAGTAATACCATACTCCCGAACCGGCATCGGGAGCCCTCTCCGACATGCGCCGACATACTGCGCAATCATCTGTGGTATCACACAATATCTGGCATGCCCAGATCACATTCGTAACAACCATTAGATGAACGACTTATCCCAGGAATTCGATGTCTTAATTGATTAAACGTGTGGAACACCCGAGTATTACCGACCTTGACGTTCCGTGGACTCATCTCGAAATTCTGGTACACGAAGCCGATACTCATAGCAGCACGTGTACACATGCTAGAGAGAGCGCGTGACCCCGCGAATTACGGGATCCATTATAACCAAATAACTGTATTTCCCGCCCAATTTTGTCTATAAATACCGCGGGTCTTCGTCATTTCAGGTACACATTTCTCGTATACTGTTACTCTGTCAAAACCCCTACTGACTTAAGCATCAGAGTCCCTGCAGGTACACCCTGCCCCGCCGTGGATTAGCCGCATACACAGTCGCACTCCGCTGCAGAGTCCTTGCTCAGTTCATCCCGGAAGTCACTAGAAGATCATTGGCGCCGTCTGTGGGAAACGAGACTTATATAAGATCATTGTTCGTGGATCTTTCGGTCTTTCTTGAGATTCTTGAACCTTTCCATCTCCTTTGCGAAGCTTTCGTCCATACTTAACAATGGTGGGAACCAGAAGCAGTTCTTCCGCTGCAGGAGGAAACGCTGGAGGAGAGGCAACCACTCCGCTCGTGACGTCCGACACTGCGCCGACCATCTTTTCAATCACAATGAGAGTGGCCTCAGCTTTAGCAGGCATTCCCCCACCGCATCAAGCCACTGCGCATGCTCGCGCCGCAATGAGAGAAAATATTTTTATATAATAAAACTAAAAAAGAAAACGAATGTATGATAAAAGGGGAAAAAAAAGAAAACGATAAGAAATGACTACCTCTTGTGGAAGATACATGTGCTTCATAAAAATAATAATTTTACTGAAACTGAGAATGTGTGACACGTGTATTGGGAGAACAATTAAGATAGAGAATAAATAGAATAGATAAAAGAGATAATAAATGAAGACATTAATGAATAAAAATAGAGAGATAAATTATGTAATGAAACAAAAAGGTATGAATGAATAATGAGACAAACTATTTTTAATACAATAATGAAAAAATAAAATTAAAGTGTGATAAAAAGGGGGAAAGAAAACGGTTGGTAAGAACACAACTGCCCTCGTGGTCGTGGAGCATACTCGTGATTTGTAAAAACAACACTCTTGCAATTAAACATATTAACAGGAACAAATAATGAGAGGAAATATTTTAATATAAGAATGATAAAAAAGAAAACGAATGTGTGATAAGAAAAAAAGAAAGAAAGAAAATAGTAGAAGGATGACTGTGTCCCGTGGAGTATATACATGTGGTTTTTAAAAAAATCACTTTATTGAAACGATAATGAAAAAAACTAAAAGAATGTAAGTGAGAAAACATGACACATGGGAAACAATTTTAATGAGGTAATCAATTTTAATAGGAACGAATAATGAGAGAAAATATTTTTATATAATAAAACTAAAAAAAGAAAATGAATGTATGATAAAAAAGAAAAAAAGAAAGCGGCAAGAAATGATTACTTCTTGTGGAAGATACATTGGCTTCATAAAAAAATCATTTTACTAAAACTGAGAACGTGTGACACGTGTATTGAGAGAACAATTTTAGGATAGAGAATAAATAGACAAATAGAATAGATAAGAGAGATAATAAATGAAGACATTAATGAATAAAATAGAGAGATAATTGATGTAATGAAACAAAATAGTATGAATGATTAATGAGATAAACTGTTTTAATATAATAATGAAAAAGGAAAATTAAAGTGTGATAAAAAGCGGGGGAAAGAAAACGGTAGGTAAGAGCACAACTGCCCCCGTGGAGGATACTCGTGATTTATAAAAATAACACTATTGTAATTAAACATATTAATAGGAACGAATAATGAGTAAATATTTCAATATAAGAATGATAAAAAAGAAAACGAATGTGTGATAAGAAAACAAAAAAGAAAGAACGGTAGAAGGAGGACTGTGTCCCGTGGAGTATATACCTGTGGTTCATAAAAAAAATCACTTTTTTAAAATGATAATTAAAAAACTAAAAGAATGTAAGTGAGAAAATATGACACATTGAAAATAATTTTAATATAGATTGAATAGATAAGAGAGATAATAGATTAAATTATTAATGAATAAAATAATGGTTTCAGTCGGCGTTGCCAACCACGGCCGGCCTCAGGGGTAGGCCACTAAAGCAATCGCTTTAGGCCTCCCCTGTTACAAGGCCTCAAATTTTGTAGATATATTTTATATATTAAAATTAAGAGTGAAATATGTTTATAATTTATATAAAATTAAATAAATTTGATTTTGATTCTCATAATTTAAAATTGAAGTGTTAAGTATCTCTCTTTTAAATTATCCCAAATTAACTTTTATCATATGTGTTTTTAGTTTTTAGTATTTCTTATCAGATATTTTTTTATTCCATAACGAGAGGGGTGATAAGGATTAATTTGAGATGATTTTAAGAAAGAAAAACTCAATACATTGGTTTTAAAGTATGAGAATCAAACTCAAATATGTTTAAATTTATAAAGATTAAAAATATATTGTACCCAAAATTTAATAAAATATTTATATAAATATAAAATATTACTAATTATTAATTAATAAATAATAATTAAAAATATTTTTTCTTATTCAAAATTAAATTTAATAAAAGTTTCTTTTTTTACAAATAGACTCATATTTTTTTTTGTCAAAAATGTCATTTTTTTATATATCTCTTAAAATTAGGCCCCAATTTCATATTTTGCTTTTGGCCTACGTATATGTTGGGCCGGCCCTGTTGCCAACTAAGCCACAACTCTTTGGTTAAAAAAACATCTTAAAAACAAAAGAACTAGAAAAATAAATTAAAAAAAAGCGTTTGACAGAGAAATTAAAAAAAAAAAGAGAGAGAAACCGTTGTTACCGTGAAAAAAGAAAAAGAAAAAAAAGGAAGATGAACCGTTAATGAACAACACACGTTACCACCATTAAGAAATTATAGATAAGAAAGAAAATAAAAAGTGGCCACATAAAATAGTCTCCTGATTTTTTTTTTCCATTAAGTAATGAAGAGGTCTTTTTTCGTCGAAGGAATATGATTAAATTAAGTCTGAGGTTAGACTAACGACACTTACATTAAATGGGATAATAAATCTATAGAGCGATCTCCATTGACACAACAAATAAATAGTACTCCTTTCATTTCAATATGACAGTCGTTTAAGGTTTTTCACACAGATTAAGAACAACAATAATTGATTGAAAAGACATACTAATTTTACTAAATTGCCCTTATTAATTTACCATCCTCTTTTTAATTTTATATGAATACAATAATGAGTTGATATTTATTATAGCATTGGTATTAATTGTACATTCAAGAGTAATTAATAAAGCACATGTGAAGTAAGCATGCAAACTGAAAATCGTGATCTGCTTTATGTTAATGGACGGTGTGCACAAGGAAATTTGAAAGTTGCAGTATTTTTTAAAAGCCAAATATATGAAGGAAATTTCAAAAAGCAAATGGGAAGTAAATTTGTAATTAATGGAATATCAACTTTATGTAATTAATGGAATATCAACTTTCAAATCCCACTACTCAGTTTCCAAAACGTATTTTCCAACACCTATAAACAGAGGGTAAACATGGAAAAATAGTTTTAATATCTCATTGAAATTTGTAAACGACTCAGATAATGGAATTTATTTTTTTCCTTAAAATGACTGTCATATTAAAAGGAGGGAGTACAAAATTAAGTATGCTTGTCTAAGATATATACAATCAAACAACCAAAATAGAAAATTAACAAAAAAAAAGCCTCTCTGGTAGTAAATTTGTATCATCAAACCAAGCTGTTTATATTAAGTGAATTTCTGATTTTTTTCTCCTTTTTCACTTTCTTCCGCTACTTTATTTTTTTTTTTTTGCCCAGCCAGCTTTGCCGACACTTCTGTTCAAGGGGTAGCCAAGGGGGGCTGGCATAGGCCACGACCCCCCCCCAAAAAAACTTTCATTTTTTATTAACTATATAGATCTCGTATAATATATCTCATGAACTATTACTTCGACCCCCTCTAAATTTTATGACTCTTGCTATTTATATTTATTTTTAACTTTTTATTATTTCACTTTTTATATTGATTATTTTTTTCTTATTTAGAGAAGATAAGATAATATTCAAAATTATAGATAAGATTTTATTAGAAATATTAGTTTATAAATAGTAAAAAGATCAAAAGGAGAAACATACGAGCATTACAAAGAATAGGAAAGAAGGGAGAAATATAACATTAAAAAAGGGGAGCGTCTAGGGTGAATCACCGCGTGGGTGAAACACCGGTGATTCACCCTCTCAAACCGTAGGATTTGATTTTTTTATGATAAACGGTTGTGATTTTATAGTGGTTACCGATTGTTCTAAATTTATTAAATTTTAAAATAGTCCCTCTGCTTCATTAACTTGTTGAATGTTATTTTGTCTTTTTACTGTTGCCCCTTTTTAAAATCAGTACGACACAATTCCAGAATTTCTCTTCCTACTGTTGTGTGTTCCATTGATGTTGGAATAAACCATCCCCTGTTCCACGGCAAGGCGCAACTAAGAGTTGCAAACATTTTTCGGATTGCAAACATCTCCCGTCCCCTTCTTAATATTAGTTTGGAAACAATGCTAGAAATTGCTCGATTGCTTCTACCATTGGAGGTGGAAAACCCATGTGCAAATGAGAGAGACAACCACTTCACATTGAGTCCAGATTCTGCATAAAGTGATATATCCGAGTTTTGATGATGAACATGGTGTGGAGAATGAACAAGACGCGCATATTGCACACTTGAAAAAAGAGAATCTCACATTGAAAGAAAAGATTTTTATCATGGAAATGAAATTGGGTGAGTTCAGGAGGTGGGTTTTGTGCTTGGAAACGGATGGAATCGGTGACAGGCAGCTAGAGCCAACTTAACAATTTCATATGATAAGTAGCATGAATTTATTTTTATCATTTTTAACTTTAATTTTTATTTATTTTGAAATACTAAATGATCATTTTATTTTATTTATTATTTTGAGAATAATATAATAAAATATAAATAAAAGTATTCTAAATATTTATTTAAATTATCATAATACTTTTACTATCTTTTATATTATTCTTTTAATGTTACACTATTTATTTTATTTTTAAATAAAAATATATAAGTTCAATATTAAGTTATTAATTAGAAATTGTAAATCTATGAATATCTAAATCTATGAATATTAAGTTATCATTTAAAAAATGAAAATCATATAAACATATAATTTTATAAACATATCTTTTTTATTTCATTCAGACCAATTTGTGCAATTTTATAAACTTTATTCATTTAAATTAACAGGTAATAAAACTTGTTATAACAGGTCAAAAGGGTGAAATACCGGTGTTACACTCATTAAGGTGAAACACCCTAGAATGACCCTTAAAAAAGATTTTGTTTGATTTAAATACGTTTTTTAGAATTACGTGATAAAAAAACTAAAAATTTGATTTGCATTTATCTAAATTAAATAAAAGATTTAACGAAAAGGCAGTTGAACTTCTTATACTCAGTTCAACTTTAGATCCCAAAAACTCTTTGAAATCATTTGATATTGCACAAATTTGTCAACTTGTTCAAAAATTTCATGTAGATGAAGGAACGAAGAGTTTTATTTAAATAAAATTTATTTTTCTTAACTGAAATTATTTAATATTTTTATCATAATTTTTAATATTTTATTCTGGTCCCCCAAGAAAATTTTCTGGCTACACCCTTGCTATTGTTGTATAAACAAGAAAGTCAATGGGTATTTTAAATGAACAATTTCAGCCATACTAAAATAGACCGAGGAAGAGGGAGGACAAGTAATGAAGAGCATGGTTACCAAAACTGGACCGGACCGGCCGGTTCAACCGGTCTAACCGGGAACCGGCCTGGTGTTCAGTCCATACAACCCTTAAAATCGGCTGGTTTCAGAACCGGTCGAACCGGTGAAAATCGGTAAAGAATCGGTGCCAGAAAACCGGTTGAACCGACCAATTTCAAAAAACTCAATTTTTTTAGTTTTTTATTTAATCTAAAATATTTTTAAGATAAATAAAAACAACTTTTTAAGGTGTCGTTTGGGGTGGTTGCCAGTTTTCGGTTTTTGGTTTTGAAATCCAAATTTGAAAATAAAACGTGTTTGGATGAAATGGGGTTGAAATGGTTTTTACACAAGTTTCAAAACCAATTCCCCTTACTTTTCAAAACAAAAAAAAGGTTTTGTGTTTTCTGTTTTCAGTTTCATTTTTGTCTCTCTCCTCTCTCCCTATTTCTCTACGATTATCTCTCCTCCTCTATCATCTCTTATATTTCTCTCTCATCTTCCTCCATCTCCTCTCTCCATTTCTCTTCTCTCTCTCTCCTTTGTCTCTCCTCTCTCCTCTCCTCTCTCCTATCTCTCGCCTGTGATTCTCTCTTGTTTCTTTCTCCTCTCTCTCCTCTCTCTCCTCTATCCTTTTTTCTCTACTATTTCTCTCTCCTCTCTCCTTTGTTTATCTATTGTTTCTTCTCTCTCTCTATTTCCCTCTCATTTCTCTCTCTCCTCTCTCATTTGTTTCTCTCTTGTTTCTGTCTCCCTTCTCTATTGTTTCTGTCTCCTTCTCTCTCCTTTCTCCTCTATTTCTCTCTGTTTCTTCTCCTTTGTTTATCTCTCCTCTCTCTGTTTCTCTCTCCTTTTTTTCTCTCCCTTTCTCTCTCCGTTCTCTCTCCTCTCTCTCTTCGTTTTCTCTCTCTCTGTGTCCTATGTTTCTCTCTCCTCTCTCCTATCTTTCCTCTATTTCTCTCTCCTCTGTAGATAAACAATAGAGAAACAGAGTAGAGAGGGGAGAGAAACAGTAGAGAAACAAAGGAGAGAGAGGAGAGAAATAATAGAAAAATAGAGGAGATAGGAGAGAGAAACAGAGGAGAGATGAGAGAGAGACAATAGAGAAACAAAGGAGAGAAGAGAGAGAGGAGAGAGAAACAGTGGAGAGAGAGACAAGAGAGAAACAAAGGAGAGAGGAGAGAGGAGAGAGGAGAGAGAATTATTCTTGTAATGCATAGAACTTAAAACCGATATTAAAAAAAATGAAACTGGAAACCATAAAACTGAAATTGAAAACTGGTTTTTAGTTTTAAAATTTTCAAAACTGAAAACTGGTTTGGTTGTTAAAATTTTCAAAACTGGAAACTGAAAACCACCCCAAACGGGCCCTAAGGATTACACATAAATATTTATTATTTAGTCAATTATTATGAATTTTTTATCATATAATACATATAATAAAGTCTTTTATATTAATTTATAATCTTATATATCTTGATTTCTTATGATTTTATCTTATTTTATTACTTAAAAAATATATTTAATTATTACCGGTTCAATTATGGTTCAACCACGATTGAACTACTGAACTGTGAACCAGTCAGTACCTACACCGGTTCAATTACCGGTCCAATTTTAAAAACATTGATGAAGAGGCTAGGTCTTAAAAAAAACCTACACACAAAGAGCCGCCCCCGTCTTTAACTAACCCAAGTGACAAATTTGCTTTTCTTATCTATATATGTAGTTATATGTGCCAAGCAAATAATATAGACGGTGCCCTCTCAATGCATATGGGAAGCATATAATGTGCAGAGTTTACCAGCTACACCAGTAATTGATATACCCTAGCGGGTCCAATTGATATTTGCTTCTAGACTTATGAATAATGGGCTTGATGGATGGTATTGTTTGTTACTTCGTTTGGGATTGGGAATTTGAGACTGTCAGCAGCGACAACTGCAGAATAGATGGTGGCAGGCTCACAGCGCCATCTGGAACCCAAACTTTGATTTACCTTCTTGAACCCAAATTGCAGAATAGAATAGAATAGAATAGAATAAGGGTGTGTTTAAAACAATTCTATGATTCGACCCAAAAAAAAACAATTCTATGATTTTAATTTTGAAAACTATTTTATAATTTATTTTATATTGTGTTTATTTATTATAAAAAATATTTTTATTAAATTTAAAAATAAGAACTAAAAATATCTTTAGACTATACTTTAATGCATAAACTATAATAGGTTATATAAATTTTATATTCCAAAAATATCACATTTTTTTAAAATTAATTTCCCTTTAAATATTTTATCTTCAATTCTTGAAAATATACAAATCATATGCTTTCAACTCCTAAAGAGTAAAACTGTAAAAGCATTCTGAAAAGGAATAAAATTACAACATTTTTATTAAATATTTGAATTGAAAAAAATTAAAAAGGAATTAAATAAAAAAATATAATATTTTTAATGACTAAAAACTAACCCAATTAAATTTGCAATTTATATTTTTTATACAAAACCACAACTAATTTCTATGTAGAATAAAACTCTCCATTTATATATGTATTTAACATATTTGCGTACCTGAAATCATTAGCTAAGTTAAATCATCCCCTCTAACTGATAAATTTGTAATAGTATATACATTGAGACATTCTAACATATTTACGTTTGAAAGTAATAAAGATCTATTATTTAAAGTAAAACTAATTCATTGCATATTAGTCCAAAATTTATGTATGTAATTGATTAAGCTTAAATATTCTTTTTTGGCACAACCAGCTTATCTAATGTTTTACTTTAGTAGTTCGGTTCATTATATTATTTCAATTTGATTCGCTGTAATTGTGCTGTGTGCCCTGCATATTTTGTCAATGTTTTAAATTTTTTAATCTTTCAAGTTTTAGATTATAGAGAAGGTTTTATTCTTAAATAAATTAAAAATTAAATATTGTATGACTTTTGAAGGAAATGACTTTTCGTGTCATTAAAAAACTATGCTCTGCCACTTGTTTCTTGTTGTTTTCCTGTCATAATGCTCTCTATCTCTAGTCTAGATTAATATTAATATATCTTGATATATTTTGCTTTCTTAATAAAAGCAAGAGTTGACTAAAAAAAGCGGATCGAGTGATACCAAAAAAAAAAAGAATATATATTTTTTTGAATAAAAAAAAGAATATATTTTTATTTCCTTCCAGTAATTAAATTTTGATTTGTGGGATCTTCAGGCTTGGCTTTACACCTTACAGTAGATTTACGGATTGGAGGACCGACTTACACTTTTATACCCTTATACAATTTTTTTTTACAAATAACAAATATTATTCACTGTAGACAAAAAATTATAATCAATCTCATTAATATACTCTTTCACAATTTTAATAACTTTTTATGGAATAATTTTATTCTAAAATTTATATTAAATTGAAATTATTATTATATAAATTATATATATATATAATTTCACATTAATTTAAAATTATTTAATACATGATTATTTAAAATATATAAAAATAAAATTCATTTTATTATATACATATATGTTATTTAATAAATGATTACAATTTAATATTTTGATGGAAAATCACATATTCCATTTAAAGTTATTAATGATGTAAGATTGTCAAATCTTGCACTAATATAAGTATATAACTTGATATCTCATCTTATTATAATTACATTAAAATGATAATATTTGTAGTTTTTAACAATATAATAAAAAAATTTAAATTTCAAAATGAAATGCTAATTGTATAAAATTGTGGTCATGAATTATTGATGCGGATTTATCTCTATCTAAAATGGATTTTTTTTTCTTTTCCTTATATAATTTAAGTTAATTTATTTTATTTTTAATTACCTTATTTTAAGATAAAAAAAGCTTTTTAAGAAATATTCTGATAAAATAAGTCATAAATGAAAATCAGCTGAACAAGTAACATTATTCAATGTAATTACCATCAGTCTTTTATATTTTCTGCTTGAATAAATGTAGCATTACTCAATTTAATTAACATAAAGAATAGGTTACATGATTATAAATATCAAACTACTTAATAATAACCATACAAATAGTTAATTAAGTAAAAGAATTTTAGCTACAAAACGTGACACAAACTCAACTAACAAAATGATCTTTATAACATAAGTTACTAACTAAGATTGGGTTAACACTAGAAGAATTTGAATAGTTTATATTCAAACCTTATTATCACAGTCATTAAGAAAATTAATCCTACTTAAGTAGTAATTTGTAGCTGACCAAAATAATTTCATTTATTTATTTTTGTGTATATTGATTCCAACTCATGACAGGGAAGCATAGGAGCAAACAATTAATAAGACTTCAATTCATATTTAATACATCAATTAAAACTCAATTATATAAAGCGATCCCGGCTTGCTTGCCCTGTTTTTCTGTTAATGAAGAGTTTCAATCAATTCATAGCTAATTCATTTATCATGATAGTGCAAAGATCAAACATATAATTTAATACTTCATTCGGATAAACAAGATTCAGGCACATGGAACATCATATTATGCCCCGTGACATGCTGCAGACCAGTGGAACGCAAAGGAACAATTCAATCCCCAATAATGTAGTGACATTTGATTTTCCCCATAAAACAAGCTCCTCAATTTCAAACCCCACAGGTGACACATACCACTATTATACGAATCCATCCAAGATCCTTAACTCATGTATTAGAAAATAAAAATCATTGTTCTCTAGCACCCTCCATGTGAACCCACCACCAAGCACTTGATTTTATGCTAATATATATGACCCACAAGCACAATCAAGTACACACTACACAACAATTCTTGTTTCTCTTTTCTCAGCTTTAGAATTTGAACCCCAACATAGTGTATCTATGGGTTTCAAGTTCCATACCTTGTTTTTGCTCTCTCTGTTTAGCTTAGCTCTGCTTGTGTCTATGAACCAAGCAAGAGCAGCAAAGTCTCATAATAATGTGACTCGCTTAAAAGGGAGAAAGGAATTGAATAGATGTAATTTGTTCATTGGAAATTGGGTGATTGACCCTTCATACCCTCTCTATGATTCTTCAAGTTGCCCCTTCATAGATGCTGAGTTTGATTGCCAAAAATATGGAAGACCTGACAATCGGTATCTCAAATACTCTTGGAAACCTGATTCATGTGCCTTACCCAGGTAGTGTTGAACATATATATATGATTTGTGCTTTATATTTCAATTCCAAGCAGCTATATACCATTGCTTTCAAACCATATATGCTTTATATTTGCTATGTTCCAAGTAGAATGGTAAAGTGTAGAATGTTACAGACACCTGCTTGAAAAGAAAAGAAGTTTCTTTTCTTACAAATATTGAGCTTCTATGTTCTTATTGTGAAGTAGTACAAGTTTGTTTTGAAAATGTTTGATAAATGGATTTTGTTATTAACCATTCTTCAATTTGAACTACAAATAATATTAAAAGACATGTTTAAGTTGATGTAACAATTAACAACATTTTATTGTGCAATTAGTCTACTGAATTTCCTCTCTTATTATATGCTACACTTAGGCCAATTTTATTTATTATATTTTTGGTTGTTGTTGAAGTAACTCATTGTGATTGTTCTGTCGTAGGTTCAATGGGGTAGATTTCTTGAACAGATGGAGGGGTAAGAAGATAATGTTTGTGGGTGACTCATTGAGTCTGAACATGTGGGAATCATTGTCGTGTATGATCCACGCGTCAGTGCCGAATGCCACTACCAGCTTTTTGAGGAGAGAAGCACTGTCTACTGTGATCTTCCAGGTTCCTCTCTGTTCCTTTAATTTGTTGTCACTGTCTCCTCTCTGTTTTTAATTTCAATGCACAAATTAACCACTAGCTAGTGCTTCTCTCTTGTGAATATAAATTCCCACGTGTGTCTTCAATTCTTCATTCACTCATTTTTCTCTAGCTGATAGATTTTGACACAAAGGATCAAAGGAAAGTTGTGTACGTAGATGAGCACTTGGAGGGAACTATGTAAAATAAGCCTTAATATATAATAGATCTATATTAACTTGAATTATTAAGGATAATGTTTGGTACTTGTACTAGCACAAGGACATTATGTGTGTTTGATTTCACATAAAATCCCATTATAAACATAGATCCGAATCAATGCTGTTTTTAACAACTTTAGTTTGGATCTATGTTTAACATAGTTTTAATGAAACCAAACACACTAATTACTTAGTCACTTTCAGAATGTGGTATAAGTTATACCAATTACTAGTGCTTCTCTCTTGTGAATATAAATTCCCACGCGTCTCTTCAATTCTTCATTCACTCATTTTTCTCTACCCCATGTCTTGAACTGATAGATTTTGACACAAAGGATCAAAGGAAAGTTGTGTAGATGAGCACTTGGTGGGAACTATATATGTAAAATAAGCCTTAATAATAGACCTATATTAACTTGAATTATCAAAGATAATGTTTGGTACTTGTACTAGCACAAGCACACTGTGTGTTTGATTTCACATAAAATCACATTATAAATATGAATTCGAGTCAACGCTCCTCTTAACAATTTTGATTTAGATTCATGTTTGTAATGTGGTTTAATTTTGATAAAAATCAAACACACTAGTTACCTAGTAGAAACTTTCAGAAATAAGAATGTAGGTAGGTGTCTATAAAATAAAGTGGTATCAGTTATACCCGGTTACTAAAATTTGTTATATATAAGATGATATATATGTGAGCCTTCAACAATTCAATTCACTCACTATCATATTAAGCTAGAAAACTGAAATCTCAATGCTATATTGCTCACTATTTTGCATAAAGATATAACTATGAATGAGACTTGACAGGCTGTGAGGGAGAGCATGCCAACCTGTGATTACAGGTTGAAGGCTATTTGCAATTATTTGCCTTCATTATTTTTGTTTAATCAACATGAATCACGGGACATGCCTTAGTTATTGAATCATATATTATAAAATCATTTATGGCATGGCACGTCAAGCCAAAGAATGCAGAATATTTTGCAAACTGTAGATAAATTTCAGACCTGAATTAATAGCATATACAGGAACGACCCAACATATATGTAGGCACTGGCGGATCTTGAACAAAATGTTTGAGGGAGCCGAAATAATTTTTTGACATATAAACTTTTTTCGATGTACAAGGAAAGTAATGAGGTTTGAACCTAGAACCTCATGTTAAATTACCCAAACCCCAACCACTAGGCCGACTCTAGTGGGAAATTTGACATATAAATTAAATATATAATTAATTTTTTATAAATTTGAGACTTTACTTTAGAAAATGAGGTACTCATTCATCTCATTTTCTCTCTTAATAACTCTTCACATTTTCTCTAACCTCATTTCATGATAAACTCCACATACAACTTTTAAGAGTGATATTCTCCCTCTCAATTTTGAATGCTAACATTTTCTCTCTACTTGATCTCTCTTCCTATTTGATTTTTTATATATTAGTAAATGCTATTTTTTATTTTAAAGATATTAATTTATTATAAATTAAATATTCATTATGCAGGTTAATATACTAGTATTATATTATGTTTTCTCAATCCAACTGTTAAATAATGTAATATTGACATATTGAACAAGCACACTAAGTTTAAGAAATTTCAAACATTCATAAGTAAATAATCTTATAGTCACTTATATTTTAAGAAGTATATTATACATTAAAATAAATTTATTTGATGAAGTACTGTTAATTAGTTTTTGAACGAGTTATGATTAACATACACCTTATTTATCTTATATCTTCTTTTCCATCTCCATTTTCTTTCTACCTGTCTTTTCCTTTTCGATTATACCATTCATCCCATCTCTAAATTTTCGCTTATTCCTCCATTTATTTTTAGATGTATCCACCTCAACACGTATATACCAATATAAAATTTAAGGGTAAAATATGTTTTTCGTCCGTGACTTTTAAAACATTTGTTTTATATCCCTATACTTTTAAAATACTTTAACCATAGTCCTTGATGTTAATTAATTTTGTTAAGTTAATGATGAATTCAATTATTTAATAATTGGACTTAGCTTCTACATGGATTAAATGAGACTCAACACTAAAGTCAGTAACTTAATAGAGTTAATTTATGTTAGGAACTATGATTAATGTGTATAAAAGGTATGGGGATATAAAACAAATGTTTTAAAAGTTTGGGACGAAGACCAAAATTAAAAGAAAAAAATAGACCGAAAAACATATTTTACCCAAAATTTAATACCTATATATATACCTAAAAATATTTTTCAAAACGTTTGGGGGAGCCATGGCTCCCTCTGTCATAACAAAGGTCCGCCACTGTATGTAGGCCTAAAGCAAATTATAAGATGGAGGCCTAAATTTAAAAGATAAAATATCTGAAATGTCATTTTTTTAAAAAAAAAAATGAGCCATTTTTAAGAAAATAAACTTATATTAATTTGATCTTTTTTATATGAAAAATTTATTTTCAATTATTATCTATTAACTAATAATGAGTAATTCTACCAAAAAAAAATTAATAATGAGTAATATTTTTATATTTTATATAAATATTTTATTAAATTTTGGGTAAAATATGTTTTTAATCCTTATAAATTTAAACATATTTGGGTTTGGTTATCATAATTTAAAATCAATGTGTTGAGTTTCTCTTTTCTTAAAATCACCTCAAATTAATCCTTATCACTCCTCTCACTACGGACTAAAAACACACCTGATAAAAAAAATAAATTTATTTAATTTCACATAAATTACAAATATATTTTACCCTTATATTAACATATTAACTATATATAAAAAATTTGAGGCCTTGTAACAGGGGAGGCCTAAAGCGGTTGCTTTACCGGCCTCCCCTGGGCCGGCCTGAGCATATATATAGTATAAAACTAGCAAAAAAAATTCATGATTAAAGATCGAAATTTACTAGTACTTTGTCTTCCAGATAATATTTAGATTTGTACCTGATGAATACCCAGAAAAATTATCTAGAATAAGTATGAATTTTATTCATTAAATGCCGGGTTTGTGTTTGAATTCGGATGTCACAACAAAATTAAAAGTATGGATTTGAGTCTGGCTAGCTCATATAATATATTTATTATATTTTATAATTAGGATTTTTTATTTTTTAATTGATTTTAATGTTGCATTTTTAAGTCAAATTTCTTTATTTTATTAATTTTACATAATTAATTTTGATATTAAAATAACATTTATGTTACTAGTTTATAAAAAAAATTATTTTGTTAAAACGCGAGTAATTAATGACTTCATATATATCCAGCTGATGGGAAGGAACATCAAAATTAACAACCACATAAATTTGAATTTAAATATGGAGATGAGTATGAAATTGATACCTAAACCCTACTCATTATATTATATTTCCCCTAAATCCTAAACCCCCACTTTGAAGTTTGAACGGAACAATTGGTAGGGAACCATAGACCAATTTGTTCACGAGATTCTGTAAAAAGGGATCGACAAGCTGTATAGTTTGAAAATCAACGTCTTCCACCAATATTCTATTCAATGGATTCAAGGTGTACACAAGTTTTAAATTTGTGTACCGCTACACAAATTTTTGTGACAGTTGATTTAGTGTTATGGTCAACAGATGGCAAAGAATAACACTAAATCAACGACCACAAAAATTTGTGTACTGATACACAAATTTAAAATTTGTGTACCGTAAATTTCACCGTGAATTCAAATATGTGTATAAGTTCAGTGAAGTGAACTCACGGACTGTAGCCGCTAAATTTATTTCTGTCTAGAATATTGAAATTATTTTTATAGTAAAAAAATATAGGAAAAAAAGACACGAATTAATATTATTTCATATTAGTCATATCATTTTTGTTCAGAAAAACAAAAAGTGACTTTGACAGAATGGAGTAACTTTATAGGACAATATTTATAATGAATTTGTCTCTAAACTGAAGTTAAAGGAAAAAAAAAAAGGATATATTTATACCACCCTAAAAAAAGGATATATTTACCATTCATATAATTTGAAGTATATTATGATTTTAATTCAATTTAAAAATAATCGTTACTCGGTCATTTTAAACGAGCTTAGATTTTTTCTTATTTGTACACTGTTACTATTTTCCACGTGAATATCTTATGAATGACCCTCGTGACTCCGAGCTCAACTTGCTCACGCTTTTTCTTTTCAAGTACATTCTTGTCGTTCTTTTGTTTATTCGAAATTCTATCTCAACAACCCAATATGGAACTGTGGTAATGATACTTGGTGAGGTTGTGCAGGACTATGGAGTAACCATACTGCTATATCGCACACCATATTTGGTGGACATAGTGCGAGAAGACGTTGGGCCAGTGCTTACACTAGACTCCATTCAAGCTGGTAAAGCATGGTTAGGCATGGACATGTTGATTTTCAACTCTTGGCATTGGTGGACCCACACTGGAAATTCTCAAGGGTATGCTTTTTGTAGATTTATATAGCACCATGAAATTGAAAACATAACTTATATGTGTATTTGATTTGTTGTAAAATCATGTTTTAAACGTGGATTCAGGTTAACGTTTTAGAGAGTAGCGTTAGTGTGAATCCACCTTTGAAACGTATTCTTATAATAAATCAAACACGCACGACATCTTTACATAACTGTAAAATAGCTGTGTTTACTTGTTAGGATTTTTCTGTGTATCATTTCATTGATTCACTGTCCTTTTTTATTTGTTCTCAAACTTGATATGTTTGTTATATTCAGATGGGATTATATAAGAGATGGTCCCAATCTACTCAAGGACATGGACCGTTTGGATGCATTTTATAAGGGCATGACCACTTGGGCTCAATGGGTTGATGCTAATGTTGACCCTACTAAAACTAAAGTCTTCTTTCAAGGAATTTCACCCACTCATTATCAGTAACTCCTAAACTCATCTTTCTGTAATTTAATTAGAGTGAATGACTAAATTCCTTTTATATATAGTTTGTTCAATTAAGTTTATGTATCCAAAATATTTCGATTTTTTTATTTTTTTGAAGTGGTCTTTCAATTTTTTTTTCTAAATTGTCCCTCTAATTTTTTTTACTATAAAGTACTGGTGTTGCACAGAAAATATATGAATCATTTGAGAAAATTATGATATTTTAGGGGATTAGTTTAGAAATCGTGATTTTATAAGAATTAGTTTGAAAATTGTGCTATTTTTTAGGGACTATTTGAAAAAAAACAAGTGAACCATTTAAAAAAAATCATTTTTGGAGGACTATCGTGAAAAAAATGAAAATGGAGGACAGAATGGGAAAATCATGATACTTTGAAAATAAAAAACTTAATTAAACCTATATTATAATATTCAAATAATTGAAAACTTTCATTAGCTTATTTTCTTTGCTCATCTCTTCCTATGTTTATGAATAGCTAAAACTTAAAATTTTCAAAATTCTCTAGATATATACATATAGTTTATGAGATTAATTGTAACATATTTTATGATGCCCCAGAGGCCAAGATTGGAATCAACCAAAGAAGAGTTGTAGTGGGGAACTTGAACCATTATCTGGGTCAACATATCCAGCAGGTCTACCTCCTGCAACTAACATAGTGAACAGAGTGTTAAAGAGCATGAAGAATCCTGTTTATCTACTTGACATAACACTCCTTTCACAACTTAGAAAAGATGCACATCCTTCTGCTTATAGTGGGGATCATGCAGGCAATGATTGCAGTCATTGGTGCCTACCAGGACTACCTGATACATGGAATGTACTTCTAAATGCAGCTCTAATGATGTGAAGTTAGAGTGTTACATTGATAGATCCTCGAAAAGGGGGTGAATTCAATTGTAATATTATAGGATTCTTGATAGAATACAAAACAGAGCACCAAACCAAGTTATAGACAGGGAGATCAAATTGTTACACACATGTCCTGAAAATGGGAAAAATGATTTACATTAAATCACAAAATGCAATTGAACTTTACAGTTGATTCATACATGTTGACTATTCTGTATAAAATAAACCTTATTTCATAGTGTTTTGCAAGGTATAATTTAATGTAAAAGAATTTGAAATTCAAATCCTTGTTTTGAAGGATTACTTGTTTTTTTTTATCTCATTCTTTCACTCTTTCTTTTTACTTTTTTTTCACATATTTTTAGGTTTAATTGCACTTTTGGTCCCCTACTATAATTCATTTACGATTTTGGTCTCCTTAAATTTTTTCACGATTTTGATCCTCGAAATTTGTTGTACTCTTCCGTTTTTTAAGTCAATTGAGCCTTAGGTCTCCATTTCTTTGTAAGTACTAAGTAGTGCGTTTTACTCATGGTGTGACCTGCTTACAAAAGAGATCAAAGACCTCAAGTACTCAATTAGTTTCAAAGACGGAAGAATATAATAAACTTTGGGATACCAAAATGGCAAAGAAAATTTTGGGGGACCAAAATCATGAATAAACTATAATAGGAGAACCAAAAGTGAAGTTACTTTTTTTTTTAACATGCAAATTATAATCCCAAAATATAGCATGGATCAATTTGGTTTCTTTGTGCTTTAAAGAAGTATGCATGGGGTGGGTTTTGGGACTTGAAATACAGTGGAAATAGTTTGGTTTCTTGGAAGAAAGAAAACGGCATGTATAGCAGGGGATAATCAATTAAAGAAAAGCATATGGCATGTAAAGCATGCATGACCAAGAGAATAGGATCAGAGTCTCAGAGTTTGGAAAATTGGTAACTGAACATTTGAAATGCCAAAGCGTACAGACTATTTAGTTTGTTTGATTGCGCTTCCTTTTCTTACAAGCGTGAGTAATTTGTAGTTTGTAGTTATTAAATGCATGTAAATTAAAAAAAGTGCAAAAAACAAAAAAGATAGAAAACCATTTTGTCAGAAGTGGGATTTGAACCCACGCCCTCTCACGAAGACCAGAACTTGAGTCTAGCGCCTTAGACCACTCGGCCATCCTGACTCGTTGGTTATAGATCACAATGCAACTTATATACCACTCTTTATTTTAGTCAGATTGAGTCATCATGACATAAACTTTTGTGATAACTTGGTTTGCATGAACTTTTGTGATCCATTACAATAATTCTATGCTATTAGCAGAGGCGGAACTTCATACATACTCCCCAAAACTTTTTTTCAATTTTTTTATATATACATATTTATATAATTGTTTTTTTAACATGTACAATGTTACAAATGATAATAAATCGAAAGTGGAAATATTTTAATCGAAAATATAAAATTCATATTACAAATGCATTGAATGTTGTGATTGTAATTTCCAATAAATTCATTTCCACTTTTGATTTATTAACTTATGCAACATTGCAGCTGTTAGAAAAATCGTTTATATAATTATAAAAAAATACTTATATTCTTAATTATCTATAATGAAATTTCTCATAATATTTAATATAATTTTCAAAGTTATTCTTTAATATTTATTTAATTGGGGATAATTTTATCTATCTAAATATTATTTCAATGGTTAATTTTATTTTAATATTATCCTATTAGGCTTAATTACAATTTTGATCCCTTTAATTTAGATTATGTGTAATTTTTGTCCCTCAAGTATTTTTGAGTAAATTAAGTTTCTCTACTTTCACAATTAAGCAAATTTGGTCCCTCTGACATTTTTTTATCTAAAACCCTCAAATTATTACCTTATACTTAATATCTCCACAAATTGAATTGATTAAATTATTTTGAATATTATTTTCTAAACTCACTAATCAAAACCTCAAAATTCATCTAAAACCAAAAAATCCCAAATTTGTGCCCTCTTTAAACCATAATTTCATCTCCTATGAAATCCTTCAATTTTTATTAAATTTTTATTGAAATTTTTTCTTATGAACCTTTTAAGTAATTATTTCATACCACAATTTTTTTCATAAACTACCAAAAATATTTGGATTGAAAATGAGAACTTGAGATTTTATATAGAAGACCATTGATAGGGGACCAAGAGTGTGTTTGGTAAAATTAACTTAAAAGCTAGATGAAAGCTGAAAGCTACTGAAAAGGTAGGTGATTTAATTAATAGTTTGGTAAAATTAGTTGTAGAACTAGCTGAAAATGGTAAGCTGACGTATAAAGACATTGCTAATTATTAAATAATGATTTGTTGGGTGATAAAATTGTAAAAATTTTCATCCGATACCTAAAAAAAGAGCTTTTATCTAAAAAAGAAAACTAACTCAACTAGCTTCTCAACAAAATATTGTGGCTACATAAGAAAATTAATTATCTTACCAAATACTGGTGAAATGATTTCAGCTATCAATTTAAACATTCATCAAGCATAAATACCTTATTAAAGGCACTTCATATTTGCTTAATTTAAAAAATTGATGGAGATAATTTACTAAAAAAGCTTAAAAAATAAAAATACACATAGTCTAAATTAGATTATATAAAAAAGTAATAGCCAACAATATTATAAATTTATTTATACATTAAATTTTATTTCGACTCCCCCTAGTATTTGATTCAAGTTCCACCACTTACTATTAGAATTTGTTTTCCTGAAAATTACCAATAGGCCTCCAAAATATTTGAATAGATTGTAGAACTTGACTCCTTGCCTAATCGAAAATTGAAGATGTCCACGATTTTGCTGGTAATGTCATTATTATTTATTATTTATTACAACCAAACTGTAAGCTTACCATAACTAACAAAGGTAAGGTACTAAACATATTTACTGCAGAAAAGAAAGGAGAACACAGCCTAGAATTTGATACATAAAGTGGAAATGCAATTTTTTTCTTCTGAACAGACAAGAACAGATATACATCTCTTTGTAGCTTGACTAAAGCACCAACACTTGAACAGACAAGTTCCCCATAGAAGGATTCCTGCAAACCATTTTAGAACATTGTTCAAGCTTATATATATATACACTATGCATAAGTGTGCACAATTGAATAAGTAGCTTCAACCAAAAAAATTGTAACACACAAATGAGGCCATTTGGTAAGAATTGTGCCAGTGCAAAAAGCATCAATCAAATGGAAATGACAAATCTAGTAGTAGAACTAGAAAAGAGTGATGCAATAGGTATAAAAGGAAGTGAAATTAACCAGAAGGAGCTCATGAGAAACCAAAAGCCTAGTAGCCAACATATACAGCAGCATTCACAATGTAGCAGTCATCGTTCTTTTCAGCCATTTCTTCAATTGGACACACAAGTCCACCATCCACCACTTCAAAGTTCATAACTTTTCCACTGCAATTATTTAAATAAAATATTCATTGACATGGTACAAAGGAATTAACTGAAAAACAAAAATCTGATTTGGGAGGTGCATTTACTCACTATGGAAACACAGACTTAATTTTCTCCTTATCCAAGTGTTGTTGGAGAGGATGAGGTACCCCCAATTTGACATGTAGTTTCATGTCATTAGATGTAACACCAGGGATGCTACCTACACCAAGTCAACTTGTTAATTAGGTTAGATGGATGGGAAGAGAAATGAATTATGTAATGTAATGTAATGAAAGGATCCACAATTTAATTAAAAGATCTTTCCTTATTTTACTCTCATTTTCTCTCTTTAATTTTCATTTATTAAAGTAGTTTTATCAACAATCAAAGTCCAATTAAGAAATACCTTTTCGGAAAGCTGGAATTGAATTGGTAGCAATTGCATCTCTGCATGCTCTCATTGCAGCAGCTGTTATGTCCTGACTGTCACACATTCCAATAACAATATAATTTGAATAAAAGCTTTTGAAGACCAAAAAATAATGTTACAGAATATGGTGGCAAAAGGGGCATATAAAAATTAGATTAAATTAATTTTAGTGCAGAGAAGATTAAAAAAGTGCTAATAATTAATTTTTACTCTGCACTTTACTCACTGAACTTTATGCTTTAAGAAGATTAAAATAAAATAGATACCCATGAAGGTCATAGCCAACACCCATCTCAACGAACAAAACCTTCATTTCTTGTCCACTTTCCATTGGATATCTCAGCTGATGTATTGCTCCTTCAATTAGTGATTTTGATGAACATTAACTACTGAACAGAATTGAAACTATGGGAATTGAAGTTTATAGACCTTGGAAGCTCAATGCCATGGGCATGGGGATGGGTCGTGTGTCCTTGTTGATGTGCCAAATCAGCATTGAGATGGATACGTGTATGTATGATAAACTATGAGTATAGTTGAGTAAGATGTTTAGCATACAAGAAGACGTTCAACGGAGGTCGTTTTGTCCTTTTTCCACATACCAGCAAACCAGTGTTTTATTCTTTATGCGCCACGTTGCCGTCAAATTATGCCACGTGTGTGAAAATGTAACACGTCATTGGATCACTTTTATTTTGGTCTCCATCTCAATCTTTTCCCAAACTCACTCATTATCTTTTATATATGCACTTATAGGCTTAGAAGGCTTTCTTGTAAATTAAGAACTAAATACTTATAAGAAGCTCCAATAATCTAAAACCTAATCCCATTTGGCTCTTTCATCTATTGTTGTTTGATGGCTTTAGCTAGAATTATTTTCAGGACACTTGAAATAACAATATCATCATAATAATAACATAAGTTTTTCACACATTTTTTCATTACACTTTACACCTTGATAACATGAAAAGGGGGAGAGAAAAAATAATTGTAATGGTAGTTGTGTAAAAAAATAGAATTTAAAGAAGGCTTAAATATCATTTTGGTCCCTATATTTTTTCGTGTTTTTGGTTTTAGTCCCTGTTAATTTTTTTTTAAATTTAGTCCCTACTTTTTCAAATGTATGTTATTTTAGTCCCTACCAACTTTTTTGTGTTTTTGGTTTTAGTCCCTGCTAACTTTTTTTTAAATTTAGTCCCCACTTTTTCAAATGTATGTTATTTTTAGTTCCTGACACTTTTGGTTTTAGTCCCTGCCAACTTTTTTTTTAAATTTAGTCGAGTAAATCGTCAATTTGGTCCTTGAAAGTGTTGCTCGCTATCAAGTTAGTCCCTGAATTGGCAGAAACTTAAAATTAGTCCCTGGAACTGTATTTCATCCGTTAAAGTAGTCTCTCTATTAATTAAAGTATAATTTAGTCCTTGTAAGTTGATACTTACTGTCATTTTAATCCTTCAAATTTTAGTACTTAAATTCAAATAAATCCCTAAAACTAACAAACCACTGTCAAAGTAATCCTTGAAAGATTTGTTTTTGTTGACAGAGAGACTGCTTTGAAGGACGAAATACAGTTTCAGGGACTAATTTTTAGTTTCTCCCAATTCAGGGACTAACTTGACAGCGAACAACACTTTCAAGGACCAAATTAACGATTTACTCAATTTAGTCTCTGCCAAAAACATAAAAAGTTGGCAGGGACTAAAACCAAAATTTGGCAGGACTGAAATAACATACATTTGAAAAAGTGGGGACTAAATTTTAAAAAAAATTGACAGGGACTAAAACCAAAAACACGAAAAAATGTAGGGACCAAAATGATATTTAAGCCTTTAAAGAATGTATATTTTATTAATTTTTAGAACTTTATTTTATATAATTTCAATATTTTAAACATAATTTTAAAGGGTTGAGATTATATTTGTTAATTTTTTAATTTCATGCTAATGAAATGACATATTACAAACAACGATGAAAGTTTAAAAATTAATTAGGACAAAATAAAAGTTCGTGGTACCTATTTGTAAAAAGGTAAAAGTTAAGAGTGTTTATATACTCTTTTACCTTAATAAATTGTTGTGAACTTTATTGATTCTTCTCAAAAGATTTGATTACGCTTCTGTTCACAAAGTGTTAAGACATTTGGGTGTTTCTAACTCAGATATCCTAACAAATACTACTATTAGTGTAAAAAAAATTATAATACCATTTAATAATATATTATCACATTATTTATTGAGTTTCATTTATATATAAAGTTTTATATTCATTAGATAGATAAATTACAAATTAATCAATGTTTAAAATATGTGACCGAGAACCGGTCTGTTGATCAGTCCGTTCAACCTAGAGAACCGGCAGATCTTAGAACCGGTCGAATCGGTCAAAAATCGGTGTCAGGAAACCGGTTGAACGGTCTTTTTAAAAAAAATCAATTTTTTTAATTTTTTAATTTTTATTTAATCTAAAATATTTTTAAGATAAATAAAGACATATATTTAAGGATTACACATAAATATTTATTATTTTACCAATCATTATTAATTTTTTTTATCTTATAAATCTTATAATAAGGTTATTTATACTGATTTACAACTTTATATATCTTAATTTCTTATAATTTTATGTTATTTTATTAATTAAAATTTTATATAATATTAAAAAATATATTTAAGTAAAACCATTTCCACCATTGAACCGTGAAAACACGGTTCCAATTTTTAAGACTTTGAAATTAATAGATGTATAAAACCTTTGTACATTTAGAGTGCATATATCTCTTTGTATTTGCAATCTCTCCTATACGTTAGTTCTCTTCTGTTTTCTCTCTTTTTCATTCCCATGTAACAAAAAAGTATAATGTGAACAATTTTTTTAAAAAAAAATAGTACCTATCAATTAAATAAAAAATAATGTGAATAAAATCTTTCTGTAATGTAATATACAACTTTTAAGTTCAACTAGTTATATCATTTATTATCAACTATAAATTGTATCACTAAACAGTGATTGATCATAGTAAAAACACTGTAAAAATGGACTGTGACCCCAGAAAGACTTTACCTATAAATTTTGGAGTTTAAATCCTGAAATCGCCACATCTATGTCTATGGGGAATTTCCAGTCAAAGATAAATAAAAAAAAGGACAAAACTTAGGTACAGGTCTCTAGGTGCTGTTAATACTGTTCACCATTTAGAGTATAACACATAGATACAGAATCCACGTCAGATTAAAATCCACTAACTCCTCCGTTGGCCTATTCTCCGTTAACGTGAATATGTGATTTTGGTCTTTGCCTGACCCTCAGCCATTGTTTCATATGTGAGCGTTGCAACAGTAGCCCAACGGTGATCAAGACGGCAAGCAAAGGCGACGAAGAGGGTCAGTGATTACGCTATCGAGGTCTGGGCTTCCTGTCGTGTTGAGCATAGAGACTGAAGATCCTCAACGAGGAGCAGAGCATCACCAGCTTCAACATGGTCAGCGGCTATCAATGAGGTTTTTCAACCTCTGGTGTCTCTTATTGCGGTTGAGTCCTATTTTCTTTTGTGTGTTTTTTGTCACTGATTATAATCCAATGGGTAATTTTCGTTTTGAAATTTTAGATCTTGACAAAACAAAATCATATCGTTTAATTAGTGTAGCCGACCCACTGCTTGAAATCCTTAA
Organism: Sesbania bispinosa; assembly: GCA_026901365.1. Taxonomy (NCBI): domain Eukaryota; kingdom Viridiplantae; phylum Streptophyta; class Magnoliopsida; order Fabales; family Fabaceae; genus Sesbania; species Sesbania bispinosa. The sequence continues at coordinate 65,697 of QLOH01000684.1, forward strand.
TCCCCATTTACTGCTTGATTAGTAGAGTGAATATCTTTGTCATATATTCTATGGCTTCTTTCTCGGGAACTTTTGATGCCTTGATATAGAATGTTTTCAAGCACAGTGTTTTAGGAATTTAGAAAATTCAAATTCAATTAAGCTTATTGTTCTATTTGTAATTTTAGATGCAGGAAATTATGTCAAGTTTGACTTTTAGGGACCAAAGAGAGTGTCTACCAGATGAGCCCAATTGTATGTGGCCGCTATGGTGCGTATCTGTGATGAAACTCATAACGATCTTTGGTATGAAATACAAACAATTACTACTATGCGGAACTAACAAAGAATTGCAGAGAATTACGTTAAGTTGTTAGGCCGAACCGAGGGGTAGAGGAGCACGTTAACAGAGAATGGGCTCACATAGTTTGTAGATTTTAATCTGACGTGGATTCTTTATCTACGTGGTACATTTTAAGTGGTGAACAGTTTGAATAGCACTTAAGCAACTGTACTTAAGTTTTGTCCTAAAAAAAACTATACATTGTATTACAGGAAAATATTTTTAGATTCAGGTAAAATATAAAAATATTTAATCTACAACAAAATGTATATAATTAATTTTTAAATAAATACAAGCAAATGAATTTTTTTAAAAAAATAGAGTTAAATATGTTTTTGGTCCCTAAACTTTCACCTAAATTTGGGTTTGGTCCTTAATCTTTTTTTTCATTGTTTTGGTCCCTAACGTTTTCAAATCATTGAAATTAGTCTTTGTCGTCACCCCTATATTTAACAGAGTTGACGGCAGAAACTAATTTCAGTGATTTGAAAACGTTAGAGACAAAAAACAACGACAAACAAAGATTTGGGACCAAACCTGGGTTTGGTCCCTAAACTTTCACCCGAATTTGATTTTGCTCCTCAATCTATATTTTTCATTGTTTTTGGTCCCTAACGTTTTCAAATCATTGAAATTAGTCCTGCCAATCACCCATATATTTAACAGAGTTGACAGCAGGGACTAATTTCAATGATTTAAAAACGTTAGAGACCAAAAACAACGAAAAAAAATTAGAGACCAAAACCAAATTCATATGAAAGTTTAGGGACCAAAAACATATTTAACCCTAAAAAATATTATAAAAAATTAATGTAAATATAGGGGTTGAATATTTATTGTTCGTAAAAGTTAATAGTGCTCAACTTTTAATTTTAATAATTAATTACATGTTAAACAACTTTTTATATCCAACTTAGGTCAGTAGATAATAGTGCTCTCATGGTAGCTTTAGATGAAAAGCTACGATGACTTAACAAGAACTGAATAGAATATAGAAATGTACAAATTGTTATATATCATTATACAGCAGACACCATCAATTATTAATATCAGAAGTCCATTAACAGGAGAACAAGCTGAACAAAGGTCTGCAGAAGCTGAAAGTTAATAACCTACATAAACAGCAGCATTCACAATGTAGCAATCATCATTCTTGTCACCCATCTCTTCCACATGCACCCCACTTGAGCATATCAAACCACCATCCACCACTTCAACATTCAAAATCTTTCCACTGCCATGTTGGGGGAGGGAAGAAAGTTCAACAAGATTATTACAAAGAATTGATATCAATGGAAGATGCTGTTATATTGTAAACATAGAACAACCACATAAACTGAATAAACAAGCACAAGCAGATTACCAAACTACTAGAAGAAATGAGCAAAACCACAGGTCATACCTGTTTATTAACATCTAAGAACACCAAAATTATGTTTTGGTTCAAGGCTTCAAGCAAAACTGTTATAAACTTCAATACAGAATTCTTAATAGAAACAAGGAGAGAAAGAATCACACAAAGGTTTCTGTTGAAAATTTTAAAATCTAACCAGACACTACAGGAAAATATAAGGTTGAAATATCATACTTAATTTTTTTAAAAAAAAAGTCATTGAAAATATAGGATTTCATTTTGAAGCCATATCATTACAATAGAAAACATTATGAAAGAAAAAAAACACTAATTTCCACGGGTGTAGGTACTCACTAGGGAAATACAGACTTGACTTTCTCAATATCCAAAGATTTCTGGAGAGAATGAGGAACCCCTAGCTTGATCTGCAATTTCATCTGATCAAAACTGACACCAGGAATGGAACCTATACGAAATTCATCTTATTAGCATTGTAGAAACAATTTTGAACGCCAATTGTCAAAGCAGATGTTTTAAGAAATTAATCAACTATGAATAACCATACAGAAAACAATCTCTACATAGATTCCAAATAAGTGGGAATTTTGGTCATATTGAACATCTAACTATAGGATATTTTCCTGAACTAAAAATTATCGTGAATTACACGGTCCAGATCAAGTCAAAATTAGTACTTGATTATCAGTCACTCACAAGAGGAATGTTTTCTAAGGTACAAGTTGTGGTTAGAAATTCTGTAAAAGAACAATACAAACACATCATAATTCTGTATAGACCATTGGTTAAATTCACTGAGAATATTAAAATAGTTAGACTAGAAACTAATGAACCACATTCTCATTTTTATTGGTAACGGTAAGTACTGTCAAGCATAGGCATGTTTAGCAAGCAGACTCTGAAATCATGATTACTTTCTCCCTCATGTAGTCCTTCTGTTCATCATAAAATTCCCACTCTCCATCTTGAACTTATTGCCAATCACAAATACAATATCAAGTAATTTAAATGACATAGTAAATTTGGACAAGCACATATGGAGGAGAGCTAGAAACGGTCGAAACTAGTGTTGATTTAGTTAATAGCAACATGGAATCAACAATAGTGAGGAAAATCAGGAAAACAAGGAAAATTAAGAAAAAGAGACATCTTTCCCCAGATGTCATAAATTGTGTTATCATTCTAAATGTCAATTTGCTATATGTGCCCCATAATAGCTCGGGCTTATATAAAAAATGTCATTCCTTGATTCCCTTCACTTTCCTGACTTTAAAAAGAAAGTCACAGAAGTGATTCTTTCATTCCTTCATATCTCACCCAACAAATAAATCACAGGGAGAAGAACTACATGTTTAACTCAGCCACTGGGAGAATAAATATTTGTATAGACCTTCACAAGCAAGTAACTTTCCAGAGAAAAATAATTCTGAAAACAGAGCAAAGCTAGCCACATAGTGTAGAATGTAGATTATAAAGTAAGCATATCCCATGTAAACGATTCCGCTGGCTATTTGTGTTGGGAAAATGACATTTAACAGAAACTCCCTGGACCAAGAAATTTGACTGTATGAAAGTATTACAACATCTTGAAATTAAAGAATGAAGATGAATTGACTAGTACGAGTTGCAACTTGCAACTCTTATAAGACAAATACTCATGAAACATTAAATTTCATGATACATCTGTTTAGTTGATAACAGGAAATGGGTTTACTATTAAGGAAAGCATGAAACTATTCCAGGTTCATTTTGTTTGACCTCGGTTACTCTATTAGTCTATTCTATATAATATCAGAAGCTATAATTTTTTTTATTTGTTTCAATTTGCATTGAAGCCAAAGTTCCTTTGTCAACACAGCTTGGCACACTACCATAGCCAAGAGGTCCAAGTCCAAGACAATCGAAACAAAGTTTCTATTCCTATCACTCCCGCAAGACTTCAACTTCTTCCTATATCTACGGTCACAAGATCCTACTACTGCTTCATATTCATACTTTAAGTCTAAGAGCATATTTGATTTAGCGTTGAGAAGTGGCCAAACTCAAGTTTGGACCCCTCAACGCATCTATTTATAGCGTTGGAAGCACCTTTTAACGTTAAACCAAACACACCCTAATTAACTAACCGATCAACAAAGAAGTAAAGCATCACCCTAATTATAAACATAACAATTGTCATTGGATTTGGGCACCATTATCAAACGACCCTTATAATACACCAAAAATACAAAATAACAGCAATCATAATGTGCACAGAGAGATACTAACACATACTAAAAAGTAAAAACAAAATAAGTTCGTTACCTCTCCGAAAAGCGGGGATTGAATTTGAAGAAATGGCATCTCTGCATGCCCTCATTGCTGCAGCCGTTATGTTCTGCCTGTTTTGTTCAAAAGTGAAAATCCTTAGTAAATTGGAAGAAATAAAAAGGGGTTGAAAAGCACAAAGGGAAAGACTAAAGAGGGGGAAATAATGAATACAACACCCATGTTGATCGTAGCCGACACCCATCTCAACAAACAAGAGCTTCATTGGTGAGGATGAGCCTGTAGACTCTTCACTTCGTTCAACTTCCATGGGCGCTGACGTGGCTTTGGGTGGACGGGAAATTGCACAAGATTGGAACTTTGATGATCGGTATGAGAAAGAAGAGGATTTGAGGGAACGTTGTGGAAAACTGTTGCCGCTGAAATCAGTTATGGGAAGCCGTTGTTTGGTTGGAATTTGAAGATTTAGAAGTAGAAGTGAACAACACTCGGTCATTTCTACAAAGTACAAACAAAGCCTCTTCCTTAGATCTTTACAAAGCCTGAAATGGAATCAATATGGGTTCGCATTTCGCAGTTCGGGTAAATTACTAATGACCCAATTCTTTTTGTTTTTTTTTTCTTTTTAAGTTTTGGGTTTGGATTGGTACGGGTTTTTCTTCTTAAGAAATAATTTTATTTCAAAACTATTATAAAAAATATATATACATACACACATATATTAGGTTTTATGCATGCACAAAAAAGTACCATTACATTATCACTAAATAATCAAATTGGTCCTGAAAGATGAGGTCGATTTTAAGTTAGTCCTTCAAAAAAGGAAATCTCAAAAATAGTCCCTGAAAGTGTGCTTCGTCTTTCAAGTTAGTCCCTCCGTTAGTTTCCGTGACTTAACCATAACGGAGATGCTTAGTTGGCACGTTAACTGCAACGTGGTATGCTGACGTGGAGATCTACGTGGCATAGATTAAAACTGTTAGAAAAAACTCTTCATTTTCGTCCCTCACATCTCAAAACAATATTCATTTTCGTACCTCACATTAGAAAATAAATTTCATTTTAGTCCCTCACGTTAGAAAATAAATTTCATTTTCGTCCCTCACATACACACATATATTATGTTAAGTGTGAGTTGTCCTTGCTATACTCTTTGTCTTGGTGTGATGATTCAGATTCACGGTGTTGCTCTTGTTGCTGTTTTACTTATCCTGGAATATTAGATCTTGAAGATGGAATGGTAGAGTTTGGACTTGTCGGACTTTGGAGTGGAAAAGCATGATTTTCTTGTGGTGCATCTGTTTCCATTAGCAACATTAGATTCCATGTTGGAGATGTTATCTTTATAAGCTTAGTTTGCTTTCTCTGGTTTAGGTATTGTTAGTGCACTTTGTGGACCTATCTACTTGGTGGTGTAGGAGGTGACTAGGTGGCTTCTGCCCTCTGTCTTGGTATTGTGTCGTTGTTAGTTAGGTGTCTTTATATTGTGTAACGGGTTGGAGTACCCATTGTACTCCTTTTAATTTAATTATTATGCTTACCAAAAAAAAATATTAGGTTTTATGCATGCACAAAAAAGTACCATTACATTATACACCAAAAGAAAATTATTACATCTTCATTTTTTTAATTATTGAAAATTAAATTGCTCTATTTTTTTTCAACTTACCATTAATATTCATTAATTAGTTCTATGATATTTTTTTTTTGGAAAAATATGTTTTTCATCCCTATAGTTTCAGTCAACTTTGGTCTCCGTCCATATACTTCAAATCATTTGTTTTTTGTCCTGAACTTTCTAAACCCCAAAACCATGGTCCTTGGCCGTTAGTGGGATTCGTTAACCTAATGAGCTGGGTAACAGAAGTTACATGTTAGCCATAGTAATGGCCTTAAATAGCTGACTCATCTAATTAATCTTATTTTATTAATTTTTTAATTATTAAAATAACCATAATTATGAAATTATGTTTTTATCGGGTAAAACTGCTCAGGTGAAAACCTTAATTTAGCAATTAGGATTATCTTAATAATAAAAAATTAATAAAAAAGTTTATTAGATGATCATTCTGTTCTTTGGGACTCACTATTGAGGCTGACATGTAACTTTTGTTAGTTAGCTCATCGGGTTAACAAATCTCACTGACGGGCAGAAACCACGGTTTAGGGGTTTAGAAAGTTTAGAGACAAAAAACACAGGATTTAAAGTACAGGGACGAGGACTAAAGTTGACCGAAACTACAGGGACGAAAAACATGTTTTCCCCTATTTTTTTCTATTGTAGGTGTGTCTAAGTTTGGATTAAAAGCTTAAATCGCACTCTCTATTTTATTAGGTAATTTAGGTAGATAAGATATGTCTATAAATATGAAGATATGTCAAGTTCCCTTAAAGTTTAAAATAGGTAGTCACACTAAGGATATTATTATGATATATTGTCATTAGGTGCAAATTACTTTTTATTTTGAATGCGCTTAGTTGTATGTATGACCAAAATATCTTTAATCATGAAAAAGGTAATACTTATTCGTTCCACCACCAAAGTAAAAACATTATTTTAAGTCCTACCTTGTGTTTCATGTGACACCCTTCTACCCCAAATAATAATAATATCATCAAATTGAATTATAAAGAAAATTAAAGTCAACACCGATGTAAAAAGGTTCACAAATCCTCTTGTAAACAAGTAATTAATCCAAATCCAAAGTTATTTCCATAAAGAGTAAAATCAATGTTTTCAAAAGCTAAATTATCAACAGAATAAAAACGTAACTTGGCCATGTAAGACCCTTAGAAACGGTCTTTCAAAATCTCTACATATCAAAATAAAGTCTACTTGGGGATCAAGAAAATATAAATTGAACTATACAAGGTTGACACAATTCATGCCCTTGTATTCAATTAGATATTTGGACAAAGGGACATATCATATAAATTATCATAAAATAGGATTTATCAAGGTTGTTGATAATCTCAATATTTGGATAGTGATGTATTGCTAGATACTGCTCACTATTTATGATATTAAATATAAAATTTTTATTTAATATTATAACCAAATAATAAAAGCCTATTGGGTCACACGCATACAACATGCCACTAGGAAAGGATAATAATTCTAATTTAATTTAATTAGAATTATAAGATAATGGGCCAGGCCCATAAATGTGAGGGTTAAGTGAGTGAAGGGTGAAACCCTAGCCACCGCTCTATAAATAGAGCATGAGATGCACTACCCTATACACATGAGCAATCGCTTTTTTACTTTCTAAGGCTACTAGCAGAGCTGAAGAAGGTTTCCTAGTTCGGCTGTTGGCGTGGACACCAGTAGAGACGTGGCTGCTATTGCCTCGTTCATAATCCTAATAAGTTACGACCTTTCGTTTTAATACCTTTTATGCCTTGATTCGTGTTTTCGCAAACCGATTATAACAAGGGAGGGAATCCATTTATTTCCGCTGCACCCTGACCACATGCTTGATTCCCTTCATAGATGCCATACTCCTCATAGGAAATGACATTCCTACCCTTCAGTCTGTAAAGACTTGGTTAGGAAATTGTTTTTCTATGAAAGAGTTGGGCAAAGCGACCTATGTGTTAGGTATCAGGATCTATAGAGATAGATCTCGAAGATTACTTGGCCTAAGTCAAAGTACATACATAAACAAAGTGTTAAAACGGTTTAACATGCAAGATTCTAAGAAAGGATCTTTACCAATGTCACATGGTATAAGCCTATCTAAGGCTCATTCTCCTTCCAGTGAAGAAGAGAGAGGTCGCATGAGTAAGATTCCTTATGCATCTGTTATAAGGTCTATCATGTATGCCATGTTATGTACTCGACCAGACATATCATATGCTCTAAGCATGACTAGCAGATACCAGTCAGATTCTAGTGAATGTCACTAGATAGTAGTCAAGAACATTCTTAAGTACTTGAGAAGAACTAAGGATTCATTCTTGATATATACGGAGGTGAGGAAGAGCTACTTGTAAAGAGTTACACTGATGCTAACTTCCAAACCGATAAACATGAATAAAGATCACAATCAGGTTATGTGTTTTGATGGTGGCGATGTGAGCTCGAAAAGTTCGAATCGGGAAACAGTCGTTAATTCTACCACATTGATAAAACCCCTTATGCAGCAGAAGCATGATGGGCACACTAGATCATTAGGCATTAAAGTAATGTCTGAATGTCTCTAGTGCAAGTGGGAGATTGTTAGGAATATTCACTAGAGACTTATATGTTTATAAACATCCATCACTTGTATCATGTTATTTTATAAAGGCATACATATTCTTTTAGAATATAATTATTGTCCTTAGAGTAGTAAGCTTAAACTTCATAAGAAATCAAGTAGATGACTTGATCGTGAGATCTTATGAAGAGTTCTTAAATAGTCCCTAGTCAAGTATCATCTTAGGACAAAGATGCATTTAGACTAGTATTGATGATCACATCTCACAGATCATGGATATGAGATATCATGCGCTCACATAGGTACACATTAAGAGTAATGGTGTACTGGACAGACCCACCATAAGAACGTTGCATGGTTTGTTACATAAGTTTCATGAACGTTTCTTATATTGAAAAATATTATATGAAGTCCTTCGACCTGAAATCACTACGATTCCTACATAAGGAATTATATGTTTTAATTATCATCAAACGTTACCTGTAACAGGGTAATCATAAAGTTGGTTTTTGGACATATAATAAATTATGTGGTGGAATATGAGTGCCCTAGATGGGATTTGTCCCTCCTATGTAACAAGAGTTATATCTGTAGGCCTCTTGATAAAGTGAGACTGCAAAATGCATGGCCATGCTCAGGAGGATAAACATGAGATGTTTATTTTCTGTACAGTCTACTTGGGGATCAAGAAAATATAAATTAAACTCTAGAAGGTTGACACATTCCATGCCCTTGTGTTTAATTAGATATCTGGACAAGGGGACATATCATATAAATTATCATAAAATAGGATTTATCAAGGTTGTTGATAATCTCAATATTATAACCAAATATTAAAAGCCTATTGGGTCACACACATACAACATGCCACTAGGAAAGGATAATAATTCTAATTTAATTCAATTAGAATTATAAGATAATGGGCTAGGCCCATAAAGTGTGAGGGTTAAGTGAGGGAAGGGTGAAACCCTAGCCACCACTCTATAAATAGAGCATGAGATGCACTACCCTATACACATAAGTAATCGCCTTTTACTCTCTAAGGCTACTAGCAGAGTCGAGGAGGGTTTCCTAGTTCGGCTGTTGGCATGGACACCACTAGAGACGTGGTTGCTATTGCCTCGTTCATAATCCTAATAAGGTACGACCTTTCTTTTTAATACCTTTTATGCCTTGATTCATGTTTTCGCAAAACGATTATAACAAGGGAGGGAATCCATTTATTTCCGCTGCACCCTAACCACATGCTTGATTCCCTTCATGTTTGATTCATGGTGTAAAACCATGACCAATAGAGATGGGGTGACCTAGTCAAGAAAAATGCTTGACAACTTGACATGACACAGAAAAAAAAATACTCATCTTTAAAGTTTTTTGTAAGAATCTTGCAAGGCAATAAATACACACTTCTCAATCCAAGCCTTCAAAGAAATCCACCCTTTACAAGATGGAGACGGATCACTGACCAAATTAAATGATACGAATGGAACAAGTTAAAAAGAGTTACTATTTTTATACAACAACCAAATATACAATGCCATACAGCGACCACATGTCACCCTTTTATAATTAAAGAAAAAAAATGAAACAAACAAATCAATCAATGAGGGTGCTTCTCTTACAAGTTTATCATTGATTCCCGCGTACACTCCGCATTGCCCTTCATTTTCCTTTTATCTTTTTTCTTCTTCTTCTTCTTCTTCCATAAGCTTCACTAGATAACAACCTACATCTTGTGTCTGAATCCTCTTCTTTTTCTTCTTCCTCCCTCACAGATGATTCCTTCAATCGATAAGGTTAAGTTGTTTCTAGATCCTCCCTTCTCTCATTTTTCCTAGGTTCCCAACATCAATCTTACATCGGGTGCTTCTCTTGCATGAAGTGTGTCAGCTTGGTGCTTCTCTTACAAGTTTATCATTGGTTACAATTTACAAGTTATTTTGCTTGGTTAAAAACTGACTATTAAGAACTTATAAAGCTTTTCAAACTTAGTTAAAAATTGATTGTTAAGTTATAAACATTATCTTAGTTGGTTGCAAACTGAATGTTCATAAGTTATAAACTTTGGTTTACTTGATTAAAATTTGACTGAAGATTTTATGAACTTTTTTCTAACTTGGTTATAAACAAAATACTAATTAGTTATAAACCTTACTTTACTTGGTTACAAACAAAATCCTAATTAGTTATAAACCTTACTTTAGTTGGTTACAAACAAATCCTAATAAGTTATAAACCTGTTATTCTGTAATAAACTTGGTGACAAGATGAGTGTGATAAAGTAAGAACCATTTCCAACAGTAACAATGACTAATGTCAACTTTTAGAGCCACGACCAAAGAGCTTCTCCATCAATTTTGTGATTCTTCACAATACCAAATCCCACCTCCACGTTGTTGAAGAAAAGAAAAAAAGAGATATGAATGTGGAGATTGAAGGACTCAATCAAGGAGAAAAGGGGAAAATGGAAGAGAAGAACTCAAGAGGAAAATGGGGGAAGCGGTCGTGGTCTGCTATGAAAAAAAAGGATACAATTTCAAATGGGGAAAAAGAAAACAAATCGAGAGAAGAACGTGGGAAAGATATGGAAACCGATTACAGTTTGAAACAATGAAATGAGGAAGGCATTTCAAATTTATTTCATTTATTTTTTTAAAAAAAAATGCAATGATGTGATTGTGACAATTTTCAGTTGTTTCTTTTTTGTTTTTCTTTTTAATTATAAAAGGATGACATGTGTTTCTTGTACGGTGTTGTATATTTGTTTGTTGTATAAATACAATAACTCAGTTAAAAAAGGTGTTCACCAAAGAGATCTATTATTCATACAACCAATTTATACAACAACTCATACAACATACATTCTCTCTCTATCTCTTTCCATCACATCACCTATCACCTATCACATCTCATACTCTCTCCTTTGTTTCTTTCTCTTTCAATGTTGTAGAGAATTATTGTACGTCTTTGTTGTACAAAAACAATTTCTCTTCACCAAATATTGAAGCCCTAGACTTTGATTAAAAAAAGCTCAAAAATACATATGAATTCGGAAGCCCCCACCCAGTAGGATGCAACTGAGAAGGAGAAGTTGCCATGTGTCGACAAACTCCAAATTAGAAGTTAGTAAAAGGAAGTTGGACCCGACGTAATGAAAAAGGTGATATAAAAGCAAATAATGCTTTCTTCCATTGGTTAAAGTGGAGATCCAACCATCTTGCCTTGATGAAAAAAATGGCAAACTAATTATCCCTTTTGCTCCTTCTGTCAACACCAAGAATTAACCTAGAAATGCTAACTTAGTCATAGTCTGGTACCTAGTTAGAGTCCCTAAGACTTCCAAGTTAACGAGTTCGGCTCCTCTCCATTTGTCCGGGAAATGGAGAATTCCATTTCTTTACTTGTGGGCTTGACACGTGGCATAAGACAAATCGAACGAATGAAAATTAATTATCATTTATTAGTTTAAAAAAAGTAAAAATGAATAGAAACAACATGGCTCTGCTGCCCTCCATCTGTCTTCCCTGAATTTGGTCGAGTCCTAAATTGTTCATAGAGAGAGAGAAACTCTAGTATGTACTTGTTCTATTAATTAATTAACCCCTTGTTTGTGGTGAAAAATTCAATTTAGAAAACTAAATTTTAACACTTTGATTCTACGAGCAATCTGGGGATTAGAATCAAATCCTCTTACGGGACTCTTTTAAAAAAGTAGGTTTATGGTGTTTATGATTTGTTAACAAACTTTCGAAAAAGCTCAATCTTTCTAAAAAAAAAAGAATTGTTTGGTACAGAATTTCACCAAGTTATTTTCTAAGTATTAGAAATCCAGAAAACATTAAGTTCTAAAGATTTGATCCGGAATTTTTATCAAAGAACTTGACTTTTAGAAAATTACTTGATTCAGAAATTTATCAAGTTTCAAACTTTGAATTTTCAGAAACTGATTTTGAGAAACTTCAGTAAAAATTTAAATGAGAATTTGTACAAAGAAAAGTAAATTACAGAATAGTAAATTTGCAGAATGTAAACAAAGAAAAGAAAAATTGAATTGTAAGAACAATTTGCATTGAAAAGAAAAGTGGATGGGTTCATCACATACTTGCTTCTCTTAGTAACCTGTTTGTCGCAGTGTGATCGGACGTATAAGGTGTTTCAGAGAGTATGAGTATGAGTGATTTGCCAACCTTTATTACATCAAGAGTTTACCTATTTATAGATTCCTATTCTAACGGCTAACTAATGTCTATATGACACGTCATCTAGCCCTATGTGTTGGCAACATGTATGCTTGCCACGTTTTCTGCTCACCAGAAAACTGATTACAATTTTCAAAATAAACCACTAACTAATTGACACCTGTCTTTGTCTTTGTAACTTCCATTAACTGCTCTTCTAGTGTCTTCTGTTTTCTCGAAATCTTGCTCCTTGATTTCTCGAAATTTCTTTTCTGCTTTCTCGAATTCTTCCTTCTGATTTCTCGAAATCTTCTTTCTGCTTTCACAAATTCTGCCTTCTAATTTCTTGAAATCTTCTTTCTGCTTTCTCGAATTCTGCCTTCTGATTTCTCGAAATCTTCTTTCTGCTTTCTCGAATTCACAATTGTCTTCTTTTCGAATTTCTAAAGTCTTTGTATTAACTTTACTTCAAGTATTCTCTAAGTTAATAGACTTATTACCAAAATTCGAAATAAGATAATATTAACCTTCTTCTGTAAATTCGAAATGACATCATATTGTTATCACTTGAGGAATTCGAAATAATTGAAAACCAAATCCCAACAGATGCCCCCCCAAAAATAGTCTCTTTCAAATAATGATTCATTTTTTGTAGAAAGAGATATTTTTGGAACAAACCTTGGTATTCCTCATAACAGTTATTTAAAATTTAAATGGAAATTTAAATATCAGTTTCAGATAAACCTTTCATTTTCCAATTAAATTAAAATTGCAGTTACCTTTTAAAGTTAACTGACTTTCCCACTTTTTTGGGGTTACTGGCTCACGTCCCAAAACTGTGTAATCATAATTACCTTTTGTAATCATATCTTTTCTCTCTCATATAAATACCAAGTGAAACACTTCATCTTCACTTTTCATCATCTTCAACCTTGAAAAAGAAAAACCTCTGTTCTCTCTCTTCACGGCGTTTTTCCTTCTTCTCCAAGGTAAGATCTTTACTCACTTTAATCCATTTTTCTTAAGTTTAAGCTTGAATTTCACCGTTTAAATGTCTTAAAGTTTCTAACTTTATCTTCTTAATGCATTTTCAGCTTCTTTTACACTGTTACATTGTGATTCTTTTCTCTCTCTCTCAAGAACTTCAAGAAAAGAAAAACTCCATTAATGGTTGCTGAAGGTCAAACTATTGTTCCTCTTGCAATCTGCAATGGTGACCTCCTTGCTAGGGACGATCAAGTTTATGTCCCTGATCCTGAAAGTGCTGAAGAAAAACTTGTTATCTGGAAATCCCAGGTACTCATTCCTTATTCCATTAGAAAGAAAAACTTTGCTTTCTTAGGACCAAACACACCTTCTTCTTCATTGAGTCAGTATGAGGAATTTTTTCCAAGTTTTCCTGAAGAAAAAGTTCGAATTTTCAGATCTTGCATTCGATATAATCATGTTGAAAATCTAAATGATGTCTTTCGAGCATCTCCCCCTGCTCGAAAGGACTCTTATATCATGTGGCCGAATAGGGTTGAAAATACCATGGGGAATGTTTGGAAGCAAATTGGTATTTTCGATCTTATTCAGCTGAGTAAGTTCGATCTTAGTCATGATCCTTCTCTCATTCTTTCCTCTTTGCTTTTCTGGGAAAGATCTACCAATTCTTTTCATATGCCTTATGGCATGATTACACCTACTCTTTTCGATATTGTTGCAATCACTGGCCTTCGACCTGAAGGCCAAATAATTTTTCCATTCATGAAAGTTCCTAAACCCCATGTCAGTCCAAATTTCGAGAAATTGACTTACTCGAATTTTATCCAAAATAATGCAAAATCTGGCGAAGTTCATGAGGAAGAACATGTTGCTTTTCTTTTATATTGGTTATCTGCCTTTGTTTTTTGTTCAAGGTCGAACCAAATTCCAAAGTCTTATCTTCCTATGGCTCAGATGTTGGCCAAAGGTATTCGAATTGACCTTAATAGATGTCTTTTGGCTCATGTGTATTGTATGCTTTCCGAAGCTATACATGCACTTAAACTAAAAGGTCCAGTTCGAAACCTTTGTGGCCCTTATTGGTTTCTGCAACTTTGGCTGAATGCCATTTTTCAAAATAAACTTGAGAGTTCTGAGCCTCCTCAATCTGATCTTTCTTCCTCCATTGAAGGATTTAGGTTGTCTTATTTTACTCCTTCTTCGAAAAAGGAACATGTTGAAAACTTCAAATCCTATATTTCTTCCTTCTTCGAAATCAAAAAACACTCTCCAAACCTTGCACCTTTTGCCTCTCGAATTCGAGGACCAAGTTGGTTTACTCGGAAGTTCCCATGTGAAAATCCAGAAGAAGCTGAGAGTTTAGAACTTTGGAAACAATTTCTGTTTCCAGACCTTTTATATTGTGGCTTCCAACCCAAAGATTTTAAAGTCTTTTATTATCAACCACAACTGGTGGCTCGTTAATTTGGGTTGAGCCAATTTCGTCCTACACCCTTCTACACCACCAAAGACCAAATTTTAATTGAAGATTTAGTGGATGGTGAAGAGGGTTTCGAGAAGTTGCAACTCAAAAAGGCTAAGAAGCCTCTTTCCCTTGTGCCAGTCTCCTTCGAACCTTCTTATTACTGCACTCTTGGTTTTGAAGAATGGTGGTCTCGATACTTTTCTAGTATTCAAGTAGATGAAGCTACTTGTTTTTCAAGACTAACCAAAGATCCTGCGCAGAAACTCATCAAGAAGACAAAAGGTACGCACATCAAAGAAATTGAAGCTTTCGAGAAATATTTTCATGTGTTCTATATTCCCAATAAAATAAATAGAACTATTTTGAAGCAGCCTCTTCTTTAAAAGAAAAGATTTCTTCGAACAAACAGAGTTTTAAACTTGTAAATTCTAAAGGTATCAATGATTTCGAAAAATATTGTCCAAAGTTTCCTTCTTTACCAACAGCAAAATTTGGTTTAGCAAAGAGTTTATATGGTCCTGACTGGACTAGGCCTGCAAGTCTTGATTTTCTTTTTAATAGCCTAAAACCTCTTTCAAAAAGAGTTACTTTAACTAAGTATACTTTGGACAATTATCCTTTTATACCCCATGTGAATATAGAACATGTGAGAATACTTTCTAAGGATTTTATAGCTCAAGGTAACTATGACTTATTCATTGATTTTCTATCTTATTTCCATTTTATATTTCTAACTTTCTTCCTTTTTTATTCAAGCTCAAGAGTGTAAACTCTCAAAAGAAACTGAGGAAGACTGGGAAAGTGATGAGGAAGAAGTCCTCGAGAAAAAATCCAAGAAAAGGAAAACTCCATCTTCTTCTTAAAAACCTCCTGTAAGTTCTTTTTTTTTAAAATCTAAATTTATCTCATTTCGAGATTTCACATTACTGCTTACTCTTTTCCTTTTATTTTATGCTAGGCTACTGCTTCGAAATCTAGAAAGAAGACTACTTCTAGTAAGGCCGAAAAGAATGACGAGCCTTCTGAGAAGAGTCAATCTGCTTCAGTAGGAAAGAAGGAAAAAGCAGATACTCCAAATCTTACTTCGAAGAAGCCAGGAGCACAAGGTGAAAAGAAGAAGAAGAAGAGAAAAGTTGAAACTTCTGAAGAAGAATCTCTCTCAGAGGTAACCTTCGAATTTACTTTATCCATTTTTAAATTCTTATTCACCTCATGAAAAACTGATAATCCATTTTTCTTTTAACAGGAAAGTACCCCAGAAAAACAAATTACTCCTTTGAGAGAGGAAGCTTCGAAGAAAGAGAAGAAGAAAACCCCGAAACCAAAAGTCTTAACAGTGATTCCACCAGGAAAAACCATTGGAGCAGTAAGTTCTTCATTCTTTTTATCTTTCGAATCTAATTTCAAAAACTTTTTCTTCTTTTTCTTTTGATTTTAAAAATTATTTTCTTTATACAAAATGTCAGAGTTGGCCAAAGGTTTAAGACTAAGGTATATAAGGAACAAATCCCAAGTGGGGTTGTTGAGCAAGTAAACCTTTCAACTCTCTTTTTGGAAAGAAAAAATCTACATGGTTATTTTTTCTTCTGCTTATCTAACTTAGAATATTTTCTAATTTCAGATAATCCTCTCTTCGAGTTCTCAAGCTGAAAGTGGCGGTACTGAAGATCGAACTATTGAAAGCCCACTTCAAGTTACTTCTTCGAAAAAATCTCAAACAAAGAAGAATCAATTAGAGAATATCGAAGAAAGTAATGAAGAAGAAGAAGAAGAAGAAGAAGAAGAAAGAAAAGGAGAGGAAGAAGAAGTTCAATCTCCTCCTGATCCTATGAATGAAGATCCTCAAGAAGAAGAAAACAAGAAAGATGATCCCATTATTTCTCAAGGTCCAAATTCTGGAAAGACAAAGGATTCCGCCTCGAAGGAGATACAAATCACCCAAATTGCATCAGAGACTCCTGAAAAGGCCCCTGGGTTTTCGAGGGATTCATCCAGATCTACACCAATATATAATGTGAAAAGCTTGGATGATTGCCTCAATGACTTGGATGAGAATCCTTTTCTGATTCTGGACATAATTTCAGGGGAAGTCTCTTTGTCATCTGCCCATTCTGAAGCCACCATTCAAAATCCTTTAAGCGAAGAAGATTCAGTGGATCAAGTCCTTCAGAATTTTAAGAAACTGGTCTTCGAGAAGCTGATGATGAAAGAGATTCCAAGGGATCGTATTTATAGAGAAGAAATTGAGAGTTTTCTCATTTACTTTGACAAGAAAGAATCCCAACTTTCCGAGCCTCAAAAGACCTGGGTGAAGAATTTTGGTGAGCTTTATCAGAATAGCATCAAGACTGTTAACCAAATTGAGCAAACCAAGTCAAAGTTGGTTACTCAAAAAGTGAAGAAGCTAACTGGTTGACAAGATGCGACACAACAAGCTTATAGTGATTAAACATGAGCAGTCTAGTAAGCAAAATTCTTCGAGAATTGAAGAATTAGAAAAGGAAAGACTGGGTCTCACGAATTTAGTGAAAGAATATCAAGAAAGACTTGAGGAAACTGAGAAGGCTAAAAGTGAAGTCGAATCTACTCTTTCGAAGCAAAGGTCTACTCGAATGGAGGTCATCAATTCTGTTAAAGGTATTTCGAGAGATGTTGTTCGAGTTTTAAAAGATATTGAAAATATGAAGAAAGAAGACATAAGTCTTAAGACTTATTATGAAGACCTTAAACATGACTTCACAAAATTGAAGAATGAAGCTCCCTTTTAGCTTCCTCTAGTTTCTTTTTACTTTGACTTTTTTTTTATTTCGAGCATGGGGCTCGAACTCTGGTTGTTATTCAAACATTTATTTTCTTTTATGCACAATTCTTATTTCTTGCAAGTTTGGTTTATATTCTTTTAAGTATTTTCCATTTATTGATAGTATGCGCATATCCCCAACTAATTCTCGAATTGAATATGCATTACTGGAAAACACTTTTTCAATCTCAAAAGGTCCTTCCCAATTGGGTGACCATTTACCAAACTTCTTTGACTTTTTATCAATTGGCAGAATCAATTTCCAAACATAATTACCAACTTGGAATTCTTTTTTCTTTACTTTTCTGTTATAAGAACGAGTAACTTGCTCCTTTTGTCTAATAATATTTTCTAAAGCAAGTAACCTTTCTTCATCAAGTTGATTTAATTCATCAAACATCAAATTCCAATAATCTTGAGAAGGTAACTCATATTGTTTTTGAACCCTTAACGATTGCAAATTTACCTCAACTGGTAATATGGCATCATGACCATATACCAATTTGTAAGGAGTAGTTCGAGTAGCTTCTCTTGGGGAATTTCTATAAGCCCAAAGAATTTGATTCAAAGTCTCATGCCAATTTCTAGGACGTTGCCCAATATGTCTTTTGATCAAGGCAATAATAATTTTATTGACTGCCTCAACTTGACCATTAGCTTGTGCATAATAAGGTGTAGAAGAAAGCAATTTTATTCCTTTTGATTCAGCAAACCTAACCATTTTCTTCCCAGTAAACATTGTTCCTTGATCTGTGGTAATAGTTTATGGTAAGCCAAATCGAAATATAATATTTTCTTCAATAAAACGAATGATATCTTCTTGAGTAACTTCTCTAAGGGGAATTGCTTCTACCCACTTGGTAAAATAATCAACCCCAACCAAAATAAATTTATGGTTTCTCGAAGAAGCTGGATGTATCATTCCAATTAAGTCTAAAGCCCATCCTCGAAAGGGCCAAGGCTTTATGATTGAATGCAACTCACTTGCTGGAACTTGTTGTACATTTCCATGTTTTTGACATTCTTCACAAGCTTTTGCAAAATTATGACAATCTTTGACCATAGAAGGCCAAAAGAATAATCTTCTCTTCAAAATCCATTCCATTTTCCTTCCTGCTTGGTGAGCACCACAAGCTCCTTCATGAACTTCAACCAAGGCTAAATAAGCTTCAGTTTCTCCCAAACATCGAAGTAAATTCCCATCAACAGATTTTTTATAAAGTTCTTCACCTAAAATACAATAGTTCAAAACTTTATATCTTAAGTATTTCTTGTTTATTAAGGAAGGATTTTGTATTAAATTCACAAGTTCTTTTCTCCAATCATCTTGATCTAGGAGATTTATATTATGAATTTCAAAATCTTTCATTGGAAATCTTCTTTGAATATCACTAATCTTTCTAAGAGTTCCAACTAAAATCCTATACCCTGAAGCTATTTGAGCCAACTCATTAGCTTTGAAATTTTGACCTCTAGGAATATGTTCAATTTTTATCTCATCAAACATTTCTAGAAGTTTATTGGCTTGAACTAAATACTTAGCCAATTTTGGATCTAAACATTTATACTCTTTAGTTATTTGTTTAATAACTAATTGAGAATCTCCTCGAATATGCACATTTCTCGAATTCATAGAAGCTAGAATTTCAAGACCAGCGATAAGAGCTTCATACTCTACTGCATTATTCGAACAATGATGTTTTATTTCAAACATCATTCGAGTTGGAAATCCTTTAGGTGATATTAACAAAATTCCAATCCCAGATCCATTTTTATGTTTGGATCCATCAAAATATAATTTCCAAGGCTCTAAGCCTATATATGTTGATTCCTCAATTGGAATGGGAGGATGATCAACTAAGAAATCTGCAACTACTTGGCCTTTCATTGCTTTTAATGGAACAAACTTTAGTGAGAATTCAGTTAAAGCTAAAGCCCATTTTCCAACTCTACTATGCAATATAGGTTTCAATAACATGTGCTTTATTATATCAAAGTGTGAAATCACGAATACATCATGGGGTTTCACATAATACTTAAGTTTAGTACATGAGAAATACAAACATAAACACAACTTTTCTATAGCACAATATCTAGTTTCTGCATCATTAAGGACTCTACTTAAATAATAAACAGCTCTTTCAACACCATTCTCGTCCTCTTAAGCCAACATACTTCCTATTGTGGCTTCTGAAGCAGAAATATGTAATTTTAATGGTTTTCCTGGCAAAGGAGGAGTCATAATCGGAGGAGTTGTTAAGTACTTCTTGATTTCCTCGAAGACTCTTTGATGTTCTTCTTCCCATCTGAATTTTTCTTCTTTCTTTAACTTTAACAATGGGGAAAACACCCTTGTCTTTCCGGATAAGTTTGAGATAAATCTTCGAAGGAAATTAACTTTTCCAAGAAAAGATTGTAACTGTTTTTTAGTGGTAGGTGGAGAAGCTTCGAGAATTGCCTTAGCTTTATTCTTATCAGTCTCAACACCTTTCTTGTGAACAAGGAATCCCAAAAAATTTCCTGACAGTTCGAATGAACTTAGCTTTAAGAAGACGCTCTATTTCTTCTTTAATCTTTGAAACTATTTCTGGAGCAAATCTTCTTGGAGCCTGCTTCACTGGTCGTTTATTTGGAAAAATTGGGAGTCTATGCTCTACCAGTTCTCGACTCAATCCAGGCATTTCATGGTAATCCCAAGCAAAACAGTCTTTATATTCTTTTAATAAGTCAATAATTTTCTTTCTAAAATCTCCTTTGAGATTCTGACTGATAAACGTGGGCCTTTTATCATTTTCAGTACCCAAGTTTATTTCTTCTAAAGGATCTTGAGCTTCCATTTTCTTAATTCCTTGAGGCAAAAATCCTTCGAAACCCAGAGGCGAATCATCATAAATACAATCTAATCTTTCGAATTCACCTTCTCGTGTTTCTTGGATATATGCCTCAACTTTTTTAAACATTTCCTCAAGATACCTCTTTTCAGAATCTTTATTTTCTTCAGACACTATTTTTGAATTTTCTTTTAATGTAACTTCAGAGTTTTCGAAGACTTTTCTTTCTGTGTCTGATGAGACTTTATCTTCAAATATCTCCTCTATGATTATTCTCCCTTCTTGCCATTCGGCCTTAGAGGCCGTCATTTCTTTATTTTGTATATTTTGATTAACTTCAGCTTCGAGAGCCGATTCTACTTTCTTTTCGGCCATATAGGCCGAAATTCGAGCCCAAAAGCTCGAATCTACTCTGGATCCGACCATTCAGCAATTTCTATGGCCTCGAAGGGGCCAACATCACATTGTAGCATAAACCCACAATCAGGATTTATCCTCAATGAATATGGCACCTTGGTGGGTGCCAACATGTACTTGTCTATCATCTCATATGGTCTTATTTTCATAACTTTCTTCTTCGTGCTCCTTACATCTACTGCATCTTCTTCAACCTTGAAATAATTCTTATCCCCATCTACATAAATGGGAATTCCTTCCTTGGTCCACATACAGAGTTTTTGATGCATTGATGAAGGAACAACACCTACACCATGGATCCATTCTCTTCCAAGTAACAAATTATAATTTGCTTTTGAATCCACAACTACAAACATGGTAGGCCTCATAATTGTTCCAACTGTTAGTTCTAAACATAGAACACCTTCAGACTTTGAAGTTCTACCACTGAAGTCTGTGATCACCATTTGCTGTGGTAGCAAATCATACTTGGTTTTCATTAATATTTTCATCATGAACTTCGGCATTAAATTCACTGCCGCTCCCGAATCTACCAGAACTTTGCCAATATTCACCTCTCCAACCATAGCTCTAATAAACAAAGGTTTCATATGGAGTTGCATATCTTCAACTGGCCTTTCGAATACTGCTGATGTGTTCTGGCAGATTTGTTTGCCAATATAAGTATAGCAAACTGGGTCTTCTCCGATTTCATCTTCTTCGAAATCTTCGTCATCCAAACCTTTTTCGAGTTCTTCAGCATACTCTGCAGCAAAACAGAAACGACTGCACAGATGTCGTCCAGACCATCTGCGAACCCAGTCTCGAAGTTCTCTGTTAACAAGTCATCCTCGCTCTCATTAAAGCCTCCAATTATTTGGAATGGAGGTTTCTTCTTCACCATCTGAGCGTAAGACAGATTACTTGTATTTGCCTGCACCTGAATGACTTGAGCATTTTTTGCTTGTACTGGCTTGGATTGTTGCTTATTTCCCTCAACATCAATGTTTCTTTTTGCTTGGTTTTCGAAAGCTGCTTTCCTCATCCTTTGTGCCCTCCTCCATTGGGTTTTCGTCATCTGTTGCCTATTCCCAAAGTAAGGTTTCTGGTAGTGACCTTGGAAATGATTGTGCCGTTTCACGAAACCTGGGCGAATCCATTAGTTCGGAGGCACAGATGATGGAGGAACAAAAGTTCTTGGTTTCGAACTTTCTTGGAACCTTTGATTCACAAGTTTGTTTTGCCTTATCAAACCTATTCCTATTCGCAGGTGACCTTCCCCCATAGATGGATTCTGATTTCGAAATCCATCCTCCATATGAAGGATGAGGCTTCTTCTGCCTATTCTCACCTTGCTTATGGTGGGAAGCAACTTGTTGATAATGTGCTTTCATGTCTGAATCTCGAAAGATCTTTGCTGCAGACTTGTCAAAAACAGCGTGACATCTTGGGCAAAGATCAATTGAGGCATCCTTTGCCTTTTTTCGGTTCAGGAACTCCAACAGAGATTCTCCTCCTTTTGGATAAACATCACGGATCTCTTGATCTCCATCTAAGGTCATCTTTGTCGCCTGACCCACAGAATTCGAGTCTTCAATCTCAACCATGTTAATACTCACTGGTTCAGCATAATTGGCATTCACTTGAAGAGGATCTGAATCAATCTTCATTGCCATTGGTGCTTTTTCTTCAAACTTCAATCTTCCTTGCTTAATCGCTTCTTGGATAATATCCCTGAAACGAACACAACTATTAGTCCAGTGACCATAAGTATGATGAAATTTACAGTATTTTCGACCTCTTCTCTGTTCTTGAGAAGGAATCTTATGATCGTCACTTAGAGTTATCTGTTTGTCCTTTACTAATATATCGAAAATCTGATCAGCTTTCGAAATATCGAAACCGTAATTTTTTCTTGGAAACTTATCGTTGGTTTCATTATTATTGTTTCCATTAGGTTTCAAGGATTGACAAACATAAGGAGGTCCTGGCTTGAGTTCTGCCACATGAACATCATTGTCTTCCATGTCATATTCGAAATCACTATCATCAGATACTTCCAAATATTCTATTTTATCTTTTCGAAAAATCTTTTCAGGTTTTCGAAATCTCTCTTTTTCTTTCTTTAAATGTTCAATTTATCTAACCTTATCAGCCAATTGGGCCATATATCTAAGTTGTTGATTAATCAACTTCTTTCGAATTGAATAATCCAAACCACCAGTAGCCATTTGGACTAACTCATGTTCAGGAATTTGAGTAAAACACCTAGCTTTCATTTGTCTGAATCTATTTAGATAATCATCTATAGATTCATTCGAGGATCTTTTAATATTTACCAGATCCATAAGTGTAACTTTCGTTTCCCCTCGAAAGAACTCTTCATGAAAACTTCTTTCCAATTGATTCCAAGTATGAATCGAATTTGGGGGAAGAGTCGTAAACCAAGTGAAAGCATTCTTGGTTAATGAACTAGGAAAATATTTCATTTTAAGTTCCTGATTATTTGTCAAATCACCTGCTTCGATTTGGTATCGAGCAATGTGTTCGACAGTAGATTCCCCTACTTCTCCAGCAAACTTAGTAAATTTGGGAACTTTCCATCCCCTTGGCAATTCAGTTTGCAATACGATCTGGGTAAAAGGAGATACTACATAAGGGTGGTTCGCAAATCCTACATTAAATCCATGCCTATTCAAGACTTGTTCAACTATTCCAACAACGTTCTGTTGCCCCCTTAAGTTATTTGCTCTTATCCTTTCGAGAATTTCATCAGCATTCTGATTTCTATTCAGGATAACTCTAGGAGCGTTGTTTTCTCTATTTTCAACAGGATTGATAGGATTTGGTATTTGATTATTTTGATCCCCATGATCTACAGGAGGATTCATATTAGCCACTTGTCTTACTATAGGATTTGTGGGTGCTCCAAACACATCCGCAATCCTTTCCATTTGCCTAGCCAACAAGTTATAATTTGTATTTGTTGTTTGGACTAGGGGATCGAACACTGTGGCCATTCGTGTTGTTAACATGTTCACCATTTCATGATTACTTTCATCCATTTGTTGCCTTAGAGTTTGCAACGTGGAATTTGTAATAGATGAAGAAGTATTTCCCACAAAGGGATTAAACATGGGTCCTCGAGCAATTGAAGGACCCACTGTTGACATAATTGGTGGGGCTGTTCCAGAATTTGGAACAAATCCATACGGTAAACCATATTGTGGTTGTCCATTTTGAGACATAGAAATAAAATTGGGTATAGGGATAGTGGAACCAATTTGACTTACTATGGGTTCTGTCACAGCAGTAGTGGTTGTAGTAACATTTGTTGATGGTTCTCTAGTAACACTATTGTTTCCATTTGCCCCATTATCATTATTGTTTACAGATTCATTCCTTGGGGGTGACGAATTCTCAGAATTCGTAACATTGGCTAGATCCCTATTATTATTTCCATTTACATTTTGTCTCGAATTGTTAGCCATTTGAACAAAAATTGTTCTTCCACTCCTCAAACGCATACAAGAACAAATATATTCATAAAATCATAACACACGCTACTTTTTGGCAATTAGTCCCACCGGGCGTGCCAATTTGTTTGTGGTGAAAAATTCAATTTAGAAAACTAAATTTTAACACTTTGATTCTACGAGCAATCTGGGGTTTAGAATCAAATCCTCTTACGGGACTCTTTTAAAAAAATAGGTTTATGGTGTTTATGATTTGTTAACAAACTTTCGAAAAAGTTCAATCTTTCTAAAAAAAAGAATTGTTTGGTACAGAATTTCACCAAGTTATTTTCTAAGTATTAGAAATCCAGAAAACACTAAGTTCTATAGATTTGATCCGGAATTTTTATCAAAGAACTTGACTTTTAGAAAATACTTGATTCAGAAATTTATCAAGTTTCAAACTTTGAATTTTTAGAAACTGATTTTGAGAAACTTCAGTAAAAATTTAAATGAGAATTTGTACAAAGAAAAGTAAATTACAGAATAGTAAATTTGCAGAATGTAAACAAAGAAAAGAAAAATTGAATTGTAAGAACAATTTGCATTGAAAAGAAAAGTGGATGGGTTCATCACATACTTGCTTCTCTTAGTAACCTGTTTGTCACAGTGTGATCGGACGTATAAGGTGTTTCAGAGAGTATGAGTATGAGTGATTTGCCAACCTTTATTACATCAAGACTTTACCTATTTATAGATTCCTAATTCTAACGGCTAACTAATGTCTATGTGACAAGTCATCTAGCCCTATGTGTTGGCAACATGTATGCTTGCCACGTTTTCTGCTCACCAGAAAACTGATTACAATTTTCAAAATAAACCACTAACTGATTGACACCTGTCTTTGTCTTTGTAACTTCCATTAACTGCTCTTCTAGTGTCTTCTGTTTTCTCGAAATCTTGCTCCTTGATTTCTCGAAATCTTTTTTCTGCTTTCTCTAATTCTGCCTTCTGATCTCTCGAAATCTTCTTTCTACTTTCTCGAATTATGCCTTCTGATTTCTCGAAATCTTCTTTCTGCTTTCTCGAATTCACAATTGTCTTCTTTTCGAATTTTTAAAGTCTTTGTATTAACTTTACTTCAAGTATTCTCTAAGTTAATAGACTTATTACCAAAATTCGAAATAAGGTAATATTAACCTTCTTCTGTAAATTCGAAATGACATCATATTGTTATCACTTGAGGAATTCGAAATAATTGAAAATCAAATCCCAACACCCCTCTAGTTCAAAATTGCTTTACTTAGACAACATTAGTGATGGCCTTTCCAATCCAATAGGCAAAACCTTAAACCATTAATGTCTCTCTGTTTCTCAAATTACATGAACTTGGACGGCTGGAAAGCTACTCTCTTCGTCCTTGATGATGCCCTCAACCCCTTTTTTTCTTCCAACAATAAGACAGAGTGACAATAATTAATAACTTGGAATACAATAAACAAATTAATTTATTCTATTTTATAATTGATAAAATAAATCAAAATCCAAAGACTTCGCATTAAATCCTACTCTGTCAACAGTGCCAGCAAAAGTAAAATGAAAAAGATTTACACTTTGCTATTTTTATGGGTTCGCAATAATGTTATAAATTCACACAAGACCACCACTTCATACTTGTCATCTCAGGGTGGACCAACACAGCGACACACGGTGTGGCAAGTCACGACGGCGTCGTGGAGGGGAAGGGTTCTCTGTGGGAATTCCTTTTCCCTATTCTGGAGTCGGCAGCGTGGTGTGGTGAAGACATAGAGGTAGGGAAGACAGATAAGGGGCAGCAAAGCAGTGTTGTTTCTAGTCACTTTTATTTTTTTAAACTGATAAATGAGAATTAATTTTCAGTCGTTGGAGGTGTCTATTGCCACGTGTCAAGCACACAAGTAAAGAAATGAAATTCTCCATTTCCTGGCAAATGGAGAGGAGCCCGACTCGAAGTTAACCCAATCTAACAACTCAGACCCAAGAGGTATTGGATACTCCTTCATTGGCCTTGAAGTAATTTTCCTCCTCCCTTATGTCATACTGAACAAAAGATTTGAGTTAGTGCGTGTTTGGATTGGCGTTTGTAAACTTGAGTTTAGGTGAACGCGATTTGAAGGGAACTTGAGTTTGTATAAACGTGATTTCTTGTTTGGATAGTTTGTTGCAGACGTGAGTTTAAGAAAGTGAATGTTGTTTAGTTGAGATTGTATAAATCACGTTTGTAGGTATAATTACTAAAAAGGACAGAGTGAGAGAGTATCAAGTGAGAAAACATGCTTTGACCCAGTAAAGGTGAAGGGTAAAAGAGCAAATTGCCCACATCAACCTCACATGTCCATTTGAACTCAAGTATCAATAAATGTGAAAGCTACAATTTTTTGCTTCCAACTAGACTCAAGTTTTCTCTCAAACTCAATTCATGAATATTAATCCAAACAATCCAAAAAAAGATAAACTCACGTATGGCTAACACATACTCAAGTTTACCTCTACCAAATGCCCATACAAACATACCCTTAGTGTCAGTAAAGCAAGACGTAAGTGGAAAACTATAATTGAAAGATAAAAAGCAAGTCACCTTGGCCTGAGACACTAACCTTCCTAAGGTCTCTTATAACCCGACTTCCATTCCCCTGAAAGTCGGATTAGACGGAGTTAGTCTCGAACCCCATCTATACAAAAAGGAAATAGAAGAAAAGGAACAAGAAACAAAGTATTTGTTCACGTTACGAAGTGAATTGAAGGGAGAAAGTTCTCGCGATGAACGTACCTGGCGTTGTTGATGGCTGGAATCTCTGAAGGTGGGCTCAATAACTCAAAAGAAAATTTCGATTATAACAAATGGTTAGTAGCTCGAATATTCTGGATGAAGCCAATACAAATATTACATGACTTTTACTAATAAAACCATTATATGGTTAAAAGTTTAAACCAATATTTTGTTTGAAGCACATGTATTATTCTCGTAACTTTTTCTAGGAATTTATGGCGCGTTTGGAAAAACAACTTAATTAAGTGTTAATTATATAAGAGCTTATATCATAAACACTTAAGGGAGTGGGGGAGAACTAAAAGGGAGACGAGGTACTTAACCTCTACATAAGTTATTTCATAAGCTACTTTGAGAAGCTTATTAAAATAAGCTAAAAATAGCTTATTTGCAGGTCACATGCTAGTACTTAACATCTACATAAGCTGTTTTATAAGCACTATGAGAAACTTATTAAAATAAGCTAAAAACAACTTATGAGCAGATCATAAGATCTTTTTATAAGTTTATCCAAATGTTTATGTCATAAGATAAGTTTAGATAAGCTTTTTTTCAAATGCCTCCTTATTCGAACCATATGGCAACACTCTTTGATTATTTCTTATATATTCTTATTTTGAAAGTAAAAAAAATCATACTCCCTCCGGTCCTAATTATAAGAACCTTTTAACTAATTCACACAGATTAAGAAAATTGGTTAATTTAGTTGGTTGCAATAAATTTGTCATGGATGTGTATCATATTTCCTGAATTGCCCTTGAATTTATTGAGACCCACTATCTTTATCTTTCTATTTAATTACTCTATTGTGTGATACTCTCTCCACTAATTAATTACTCACCTACCTCCACTAATGGGGTATTTTGGTCAAGAAATAATTAATGCATAGGACAATATGAAAAGGTTCTTATAAAAAGGACCAAGACTCACCCCAAAAAAGTTCTTATAAATAGGACCGGAGGGAGTAATATTTTTTTCTAAATATGTAAACAAATGTTCATTTAATAATTTGATATGATTAATAATTAATTTTAAAAGAAAGATTTTTTTTTAAATAGTAATATTGTTTGCACAGCCTACAATGAAATGTAAAAGTATTTTGATTTTAGAGTTTTAGTTGAAAGGCACAAGCGGTGCTTCAAGATGAAAGTGAGAAGGTTTTGTGTTTCCAACTTTTTTCAATGAGAAAAAAAAATAAGGTCGTTTTCAAGAAAATATTTATTGTTTTTATTTATTTTTAATTATAAATAAACTTTAAGTTTTTATTATAAAAAGGTCATATGATTTTTATTTTATTTTTTGTTTTCAAAATTTTGTAAAGGAATTGTGAAAATAATTTTATATTAGTTTTTTTACAAAACTCTAAAATTGAAATAAAATAAAAATTAAGTTTTTTTAATTAAAATTAAAAAATAAGAAATAAAATTGGAATTCTTTTTTGAAAATAAACGGCCTTGAGTTTGTAGATTACCAAACCTACTATTGAAATTAGTAAAAATTTCTTATTTTTATGTCGTGAAGAATTACATTGGAGTATGAAACTCACAATAACTATATTTAATGTTAAAATATGATAAATTCATGTTTTTAATTTTAGAAATAATTGCATCGACATATTTGAATTTAACTTTTGTTACCTTTTAACGTGAGTAATTTTATCTTATCATTCAAATAAAAATCATTTTATTAAAAAAAAACTTTTACAATACCATTCATAAAACATTCATCCTCTCAAATTTAATTCAATCAAACGTAAAAACAGAAATGATCTCTTACAATCCAAACATGAAAAGTAATTTAACCATTTATAAGTAACATAGGAGACAAATATATTTAAATATGAGCATTGCTTTAACTGTTTATTTTAAAGCTCATACCAAACATCTCATAAATATGAAGCATCCAAGTAAGTAATTAACCCTATCAACTAATATCATCACCTTCATTTACATTTTTGTTTCCAGTATGTGCTTTGAATTAAAAATAAAGGTTGTAACAATTTTTATTTGCAGTAAGAGCAATATTGATGATTCATATTTTGTCAACGACTATGAATGGATCATAATAAACACAACCATAAGACAACTTTGCTGGATTAGATAACAGAAGTGGATTTCCAGAAAATTAGCAACAGCAACATGTGCCACCAGAGTGGAACCAAATTTGTGTCACTGTCTTGTTTCTTAGTAATGAATGAATGATTAGACAAGTAGATTTTCCAGGGAATTCGCAATAGTAACAAGTGGCAGAGTGGAAACAAATTTGTTAACTGTCTTGTTTCCCAGTAATGAATGGATGAATCATGAATTAAGAATGCATTATACATAAAGGATGGCAAATACTATTGCCATTCTATACACAAACTACAGAGAATGGGGAGGGCTACGCCTACTAATGCTCTGAAGCTGAGTTTGCTCTCCAGCATTAACACGTTCTAGACCTGCAGAAGTATTTATGCTGCTGGTTGTGGCATTGAACATGGCATGACCGCGCTTTATCTCTCAATTCTTGGAATGCTCTCATTGTCTCCACATCAAAACCGCCAGCGAACTGCCATACATAACAGCTCATTAATCCAAATGGGCTTTAAGAATAGCTGAATAAGTGTCAGCATCAATTTTGTACTTTGTTCAAACATGTCTGAAATTTTTTTTACCTGATGTACACGGAATGCAAATCTAACTCCTTGGACAATGAGCTCTTCTTCTTCAGGCCCACCACCAACTGTCTCAAGCTCAGCAGAGACTCTCTTCATATACTTCATGGCCAATTTTACAGATGCCAGCTTGTTCTGCAACAAGTTAACGTTGCAGGTACAATAAATGAATTGAGCTAACAAATATTTCCGAATTCACCTCATCATTTGAAGCAACAAAATTAGTAAGTGCTATGATGCTATCTACTATACTATAATGCTATATCCATTTCTGAATAGAATTTGGCCATACGTGTGACTTGTATATTCGTCGATATTTTTTACCATTGTATATTCGTATATAAGCATATGGGGTTTTTTTACTTTACTTTTTCACACAATAATTACTAAAAAACATAAAGCATCTAGATCCCTTCCAACAAGTTCCTAGTGTACAAATAGAATATCTTTGGCTAGAAAAGATGAAGCAATCAAACAGATGAATTGTAGGGATCTAGAGTTCACATGTGCGCATGCAGATGAGCACAGAGATCAGAGAAGCAGAAGTCCAAATCTATCAGCAAAGATAACAACAGTTTTGTCATTTTGCTGTCAGCAACTTATCAAATAAAGAGTAGTAAACTTTACCAAGCCAATTGTTTAAAAATTGTAAAGATATCTTAGTTGGGTCAATGGATGGTTTATATTAACTAATGGGCCTATGCAACACCAACCAATAAATTACTCTTGCCCATTATTTAATGAATCTAAGGATTATAGACCATGCATATTATATTAGCCTACAAACAACTGAAGCTATAACTAGTGCATTTATAGCTTTCATGGGATTTACCTGGCTCCCATAACCATTATCAAGCATCCAATCTACAGGTATTTGGAAGACTTTGTATCTCTTTGTTGCCGACTCTCTCATTCTTGAGATATTGTAAACCCCATGTTCTAATCTGCGATAACCATTTAAAAAAACCAAAAAATTAGAGTGCTCAGTGGCTTTGTGCACATGAACATTAAATTCATATTGACTATGTAATCCGGTTATTATATTGGCAAGTTGAGGAGAGTTCACAGATTCACATACTTTTCAAACAGAGTCTGCATTTTCTTGAGAGCTGGGCCACATGGCTGCCGAGGATCGTCGCGGAAGGAAGAAGCCTCGGATTCTAGCTTCTTCAGATCACAATACCCAAACGCAGCCTCGCGCAGTGCATCAGCCTTCTGCTCTGGCCAATCAAAGTGTTTAAGCACTGCTCTTTCATCAACCTGAAACAACAAAAACAAAACAAACATTAAATTTAAATAAAAAGACTTTTACTTTTAAATTTCGATGCAAATAGAAGAAAAGATTAAAGTACCAAATAGGAGAGCTCGTCGTCAAGCCATTTGACAAAGCGCACAACGTCTTCAACGTCCGTAAACGCTGCACTCTCCACTTCTTTGATCAAGTATCTAATAAAGTCTCCTTGTGTTTCTACATCTGTTTTTATCTGTAAATAAACAAAGATGATTGAGAAAACAATGCCAGAAATTGGGTGAAAAAACACCCTTAAGCGAGGCTAACTAGTTTAAAATGATTAAGCTCTAACCAGTACTAATGGCTATAGCCTTGAAGTTCCTTTGACTTAATTGACAAATAATGAGACTAATTATCAATAATCGGAGAATCTTATCTTTGCTGTATGGCTGGACTAATCATCTAAAATCTTGACCTGCCTTTGACTTAATTAACAAATAATGAGACTAATTTTCAGTAATTGAAGCATCTTTGCTTTCTTCAACCACTACAAATCACCTAAAATCTTGAACTGCCTTTGACTTAATTGACAAATAATGAGACTAATTTTCAGTAATTGGGGAATCTTTTCTTTCCTGCATGACATGGGATACCACAAAAGGCCATAACTTTGGACCATATTTACGGTTTTGGACATCCAAAATTCGAATAAGATTACTGTCTTATCTACCAAGAAATCCAATTCAAAATAAAGCAATAAAAGCGACTACACATGTCAGTGGCGCTATCATAAATGGGACAGTGGCAAAAGCGTAATTATGCAACAAAACTCACGGACACTTACCGCTAACAAGTGAGTCGAACGGTTCTCGATCTCGCCGATCATGTCACGTGCATTCGCCGTCGCCGGAACCTCCGCGGAGGCACCGGAGCTCGATTCTCGCCGCGATTGCGAGTCCCTACGCATCAACGAGTGGTAAAACTCCACAACCTCCGGCACTCTCCTGACCTTCGCCGGAGCTACCCTGCCTCCCTTCGGTGGTGGCGGAGGAGGTGGTGGAGCCGCCTTTGAGGCAGGTTTCCGCGGGGGAGGCGGAGGTGGAGGCGGTGCTGCCTTCGTCTGCGGTGGTGGTGGTGGAGGCGGCGGCGGTGGAATCGCTTGCTCTGTTATGACATTGTTGTCCTCTGAAGAAGAACCACTCAACGGTGACGGCGGTGAAGAAGACGACGGTCTCGGAGGCGGGTTAGGAACTCGAGGCACGCGAGATCTGACGTTAACGGCGAGAACTGAGTCGGTGCAATCGGCGAGTTCCTCCGAGTTACACCGCGAGTGACGTGGCCTTTCAGTTTCTGCAACCTCTCTTTTCAAATCCACACCTT
Source organism: Sesbania bispinosa (assembly GCA_026901365.1). Lineage (NCBI taxonomy): Eukaryota > Viridiplantae > Streptophyta > Magnoliopsida > Fabales > Fabaceae > Sesbania > Sesbania bispinosa. The sequence goes on from QLOH01000684.1 coordinate 98,049, forward strand.
CAATGTGCTTCTGGTTCCCGCTCGCATGATCCGACGCCGTTTTCTTCAAGCTTTTCATGAGATTGGACCTCATAGAAACGTCCACGAGCCCTTGAAACCTCTGCGAAGAAGAAAACTGCTCGTGCTCGTGCTCGTGCTCGTGCTCGTCACGTGACAATGCCTCTGCTCTGTGGCTACCACTGTCCGACGACGTCGTTTTCTTAAGCTCTGCTATCTCATCCTCCAACGCCTTGATTTTCCTCTCGCTCTCTCTCTTCTCTTCTTCCATTTGGAGCTTCAGTTCCTGCAACTCATTCTTCAGCCTCTCGTTTTCCGCTTCTGTTTCTTCAGCTCTCTTTCTGCTCCTTTCAATCTCGCTTTCCCGCGCTGTGATCTCATGCTCCAGAACAGGGACAATGGCGATGGACTCTTTCAGAAGCTTGTGCTCGAGAAGCTCCGTCTTCAAGCGAGACTCGCTCTCGCGGAGCTCCTCCACCAGGCGGAGGAGCTCTGTCACGTCCGGCGGCTTAGGCTGCACCTGAGCGGAAGAGCGTGGGAAGTAGACGCCGAAGGAGCGTGATAATGAGGACTTATGAGACGAAGACTTCGTGGCGGAGCTCGCTGTTGACGGCGGAGGAGGAGGCTGCTTCTTCTGTGATGGAGGAGTCTGCGTCGCCGCCGGCGACTTCTGGAATCCCATTGCTACCCTTACCTTGCCGGCAACCATGTTTGTGGGTTTTCCTTGGTGGTCTAGGATCCTGTGGTTTTGATTGGCATGAGAGTAAAAACGAAACAAAAGACGACGTCGTTGTCTGTGTGTAGATAGAGAAACTAGAGGAGGAGGATAGGATGATGTAAAAGAGGGAGAAGAGATTTTGAGGGCACAGCTACCGAGGAACGGTCTTCTCTTATCGGAACCTTTTCGAGCGAAATGTGAGATTTTAAAATTATTATTATAAAATAGCAAAAATAAGAAAAGAATAAATCTAACCCTTGTTTGGTTTGAAGAGAGAGTCAGGGAAGAGAGAAATGGTAGAGAAATAAAGTAGAAATAGATGTTGTTTGGTAGGATAGAAATAGAAGAGAGATAGGAGAGAAATTAATTATGATAATTGTTTGATTGTGGAGAAATGAGAGAGATGTGTAAGAAGGTAAAAGTACAAAATTACCCTTGAAATTAAAAAAACATTTATTTATTCAATTTTGTGAATAATAATCGATTTTAATCGATTTTAATAGATTGTAATAGATTTTAATAGATTTTAATTGTAATTGTGATTGAGAGGGGTATAAACGACTTTTGATCAAACAAACATGTTTTCACCCCAATTTCTCTCTTGCACAGGGGAGATTTAATTTTTTTGTGGGCCCCACCCATATTCCATGTTGAATCTCTCTCTCCCCTATCATAACAAACACGGTGCCTACTCTCAATCTCTCGTATCTCTCTTGGATCTCTCTCGCAATTCTTTGATAACAAACACAGCATAAATGAGTGTGTTTGGTTACTCAAAAATTGTGTTTCAAATGTTAATTAGAACAAACGTGATTTTCAGATAAATAAAATATACTCTAAATTTGAAAAAAAAACATGCAAGAGAGGTGGATGTTTGGTTTAAAATTTTGTCAGTAACTTGGTGATAATTTTATGATCCTAGGATATGCCCAAGAAAAAAATTGCAATTCTTAGAGTCGACAAAATAGGTTAATCCGATCGGACCGACCCATAAAATCTGTAAAACCTTAGGGTTCAGACCTTTTTTAGAAGTTCAAATAATTCTCAAACATTTTAGTTCAGCCTATAAAGTCCGCAAATCGCAAAATTCGTAAAAAAGATTAGAATACCCGCTAAAAAGTCTGTAAAAGTGTAGGGCTCGAGTTTTTATTTCAGAAGTGGAATAACCCTTGGGCTTTTAAGCTCATCCCGCAAAATCCTGATACTTGCATCGGGTTAGACTGGATTTCCCGAATTGACAACCATGGCAACTCAACACGGCTACGAGACCGTTTTTCTTATTTATTGAAAAAATATCATAAATAAAAATTTAGATTATTTTTTATTTTTCTAATTTTTAATACAAGCCCTTTAATTAATAAGTCAAATTAGAGTTGGAAATTCAAGCTACCCAATCCGATATAACATAGAAGACTTTTATGGACCGAGCAAAAAATTGAGAATTATTCAGATTCCTAAAATCAAAGTCTAAGCCCTACGTTTTTTAATATTTTTTTATGGGTAGCCTGCTTTTTTTTTCTTTTGCAAACCTTGCTGGGTTTTATAAGTTATTACGAGGTTTTGTAGGTAGTGGGCACCATCAAGTCGGATTAAAAAAAACCCAAAAATTATTCAGAATTATAAAATAAACACTTGAATCCTATATTTTTAACTTTTATAAGTTGACTTGAAGGTGTCGATCCATTTTTATAGCTATAAGTTGAATAATAAAGTATTTGTCACTAGAAATACAATCATGGTAGCAACAAATTACAAATCTATCTCCAACAGCAAGAAATTGGATATGTCAATCCACCACCACCGCGCACAAAACATATATCATCCACCCTATCTCCCCTAAGTATGATTTCTCATTAAAAAAACAAACATAATTTCAGCGAAAAAAAATATCAAATCCTCAAAGCTCAAAATCACAAACCCAATGTCAACTTTTTGTGGGTTCGTTCATCTCATTTGAGTTACTCCATCAACATATGTTGATGAGTTCCTTTTATTGGGTTTTGGAAGGTGAAACGTAGCGGAAGAACTTAACTTTTAAAATTTAAATATATTCAAAACCCTTCAAGGATCCATGTAAAAGCCATAACTCGTGTTACAGAGTATACCTTTTAGTGCTTTCCTTTTTGCCAAACCACCAACATACAATAGTAGCTATGCCTCCACCGGTATCTACATGAACGCGATACTAGGACTCTCTCTTTCGCAGTGCTAGCGGCGGAAAAGGGATAATTGACTCTTCTCTCATTATGAGGGATTGTGATATGGTTTAGAGAAAACCTTTTTTTTCTCTCTTTCGTGTTTGGAGTATTAGAGTAATCACTTATTAACTACCATCAATACATTTGCGGTGGCTAACCCTCATAGTGAGCATTAGGCTTTAGTGATACCTACCCATGTGTAGGCCCAAACTAATGAGTTAGCTCATTTAGTCTTACTAATTGAGCTTCACATCACATGGACCTCTAATTTAATTAAAAGCCCAATTAAAACCATCTAATGGCTTCAATGTCCAAGTCAGCCCATTCTATGTGTGCGGCCCTGTAGGTTCACATTATGTTGGTAGTAACAATAAAATATTATTTTAATATTACAAGTAGCGAATGATATCTAGCAAAACAATACTACTAACCAACATGTATTGGTCCGAGTGGAAGGGGCTCGGGTCCCTTAAGCATGTGATCCTGGGTTCGATCCTTGGATCCATGTGTATGGAATAAATATTGTTGGGAGGGGTCCCCGTTTTGCGGCTGACAGTACCCCGAGAGATTAGTCTCTTACCTACCGGGTAGGAGGATACTCTAGGAAACCAAAAAAACAATGCTACTACCCAAATAACAAGAATGTCAATGTGATTTGACATATAACCAAACTGCGACCAATGTTACCATGTATGTATAGTCCCTTTGTCCATATATCTAGATTGAACACAAGACATGGAATATGTCATCCTTGTATAGTTCAATCTCGGTTTCTTGATTTCTCGAGTAGACTTCTAACAAATAATATTAATATCTCATACTAATATTATTTGGACACGACCATGCACTTTTTAGTCCCACTCAATCAAGGGGGCCAAGATATAACTTCCATTATGTGGGAGGGACAAATCTCATCTAGACACTCACATCCCTCCACATGATTTGTGGCATACTCGGTAACCATCTTTATAGTTATCGGGTTAGGCATGACGTTTGATGGCACCAAAGTATACGACTCCTCATGTCGGAAACTATAGTGACATCAGATCAAAGGACCACATACACCATTGCAACTATGAGAATTGTTAATGACATACATAATAATCCATGTAGCATTCTCATTGTGGGTCAATCCGGTACACCATTAGAACCCTTTTATGTGCACCCATGTGAAAGATTTGATATCACATATCCATGACCAGTGAGACATAGTCATCAATCTACTCACATACTAGTCTCGAGTATTATTGTTGTCCTTTTTCACAATAATACTTGACTAGGGATGATTTGAGAATGATGTTCTAAAGTAGCCTATAGAATCTCACTATCAGGTCAAACTTGATATCTTAATTATAGCCACGGACAAGTCATTCTAAGGACTTTATCATATTAATTAATTAATATAATAAATAATGCCTTTTATACTTAACATGACATATATTGTATGCTAAAAGGGGGGATCAATATACCATTGGCCTCCAGAGCATACATCAACACTTTCCTCTTTGTGGGTTGTTCCATCTCCTTCAAGAAGCGTCTCTATGTATGTTTCTCTATTTAGGTATCCTCTTAGTTTTTTTATTCTCTTAACTTTTTACATCTAGGGATTTCACAACTAACCATAAAAGTAAATAAAGCAAGAAAAAAATATATTTAGGGGATTAGGTATAGGTCGATAACTCTCTCACTTCAAGTCTATTCTTGACTCATCGAGATGCTTTTAAAGATGTGATGAAGTTTGATATGCAATAGTTTGATGGTAGAGAAGTGCTTATGGATTAGCAACATGTAGGAAGAGGGGTGGTGATAAGGGTAGAGTCATTATGCACTACGATGATGATGGAAATGTTCGATGACTGAGAGGCGCCTGAGGATGTTGGTGACAATGGCGAATTTGGGCAAAATGGAGGGTGATGACAAGGGCAAAGATGTTATGTGTGACAACAATGGTGGAGAGACTGTCAAAGGAATCAAAGGCCATGGTAAGAAGTTATGGTTATGGTGTTCTAGAGCTTGTGTTATCTTAAACTCTAAAAGGTTAGTAAAATGCAAGTCAAGTGACACACTGGGTGAAAATGCAATATTTGAAAACTTTATTATATAAATATATTCACTCAATGTTTAAGATTGATCTTGATCCATGTAACAAGCTGACTAAGATTGATTTTAAACATCCAGTGAATAAAAAATACCCATGGATAGTTACACTAGTTTTACACTTTTGCATATTTTGATCATTCAGTATTTAAGTATTAAAATCTAATGAATAAAAGATACTTGTGCATAGTTACCCTAGTTTTGCACTTCTATATATTAGATGCCCCCTAATTTAAAACTTAATTTATGGTCATGAATAATATTTTGATAATGATGTGAACAATTTGTTTTTTTCAATGGCGATATAGAAATATTTTTAAAGTACGAGTTTATATATATATATATATATATATATATAACTTATAAAATCTTGCATTTAAAATTAATTTTACTTAAAAATTTAAATTTTCTATTTATTTAAAATAAACTCTACTCATAAAACAATAATAACCAAATATTTTCCTACTTGGTGAAGTTAGTTGATCATGGGACACTTTAATATATATTATCATGCATTTAAGTATAAAGACAGAGTATTATTGGTTTTAAATTTATGTTAATACTTTGGTTAAATTTAATTTATTTTTTGAAGTAACTTAATTTGTACTTGAGATGTTTATTTTAATAATAAGTTGTTTAGAAAATTTAATATAAAATTTTGAAAAACACTATTAATGTTTTTAGATTTTAATGAAAGAAATAAAATGTTTTGTGAATATATATTTATTATTTTACAAACATAAAAATCATTTTTTTATGAGTGGGAATTTAAACAAAAGAACGAAACAAAGCAAATAACTAAGCAGGACCAAAACTAAAGGGTCGTTCGGGGTGGTTGCGAGTTTTCAATTTTTGGTTTTTAAAAATTTTGAATTAAGATTTTATAACTCAAAACCAAAAATTGAAAACTACTTGTTGTGGTTTTCAAAATGTCTGTTTTGAAAACCACAAAATCAAGTTTTCAGTTTTTAATTTTGAGTTGCAAAACCTTGATTGAAAATTTTTAAAAACCAAAAACTGAAAACTCGCAACCACCCCGAACAACCCCTAAGGTAGCCACCTCATAGGGGGCAACCCGTTCTAGAAAGGAATCCCGCATCTACTACCAAATTTTGCCAAACATATAAATCGTTTGATACTTACTTTGTAAAATAAAAAACAAATATTAATAAAAAAATTTAAGTACTTTTAAATTTTTTAAAACTAAATAGTACTATAATAATTAATTTTTTTGAATTTTTAATATTTTAAGTAATATACTTTTTTATTAAATATTTTTTAGTTCTTACTTATCTACCAATTATATTAGAGCACTTGTCAACAAATTTTTTTAAATAATTAAAACTATTAAGCAAAGCATATCATATCATATACTCTTTAAAATTTAAATTAAAATATAATTTCATATAATTAATATCTTTAATTAAATACACATCTTTATATTATATAATTTGTTTGAGTTAGATATTTAATTTGAATTCAACTTATGAATATTATGAGATAATTAGTCTTTGTTAGAGATTTAACTTTAATTTTTATATTAAATATTAAAGAATGATCTATTTTGAATTTAAATTATTAACCCATAAAAATTAATTATTTCAATCATACTATTGAATGAATAATATTTTATATAATTTTAAATTTATTAAATCCATCTATATACTTTAGATTTTGAGATACTAATCAATTTTTATATTCTATTTTTTAAATTATATCATTTGTTGTTATATTTATTAATTTATGATTATATACGATTAAATAATTTATATTATTAAGTGATAATGATAAAATTAAATTTGAATTGAAAAATATTTCGATATAGGAAAAATCAAGTGAATGATTAGAATGAAAAAAAAATAGATTTTAAAATATTAAATTTTCAAGAAATTGAGATAAATTTGGGGGAATATTAAAAAATATTTGTAAGGAAGGTGTGTAAAAGACATTAAAAAATAATAACAAAATATAAAAAAATAACATGTGACTTTCTACGTGAAAAAGTAAAAAAAAAATGAGTGTGTCATTAGTATGGTTTCAAAATTAATATATAGAAAGCATATATATGCCTTTAAAATAATCTTGAATAATATCACAAATTTTCAACTTCAAATGAAAATTATTTTTTATTTTAGTCAAACATTCTTTCAAAACTATAACTTAATCTTAATTTACTAAAGTTAAACACGATTATTGTTACGAAATCTTGTTTGCGATTTATAATTGCGAGTGCATTAAAATTAAACTAAACTAAACAAGATTGATCCCGGGAAATTTATTTGGGAACTGGAACATTTCTTCTAACGGTTCAGTGACTTCAGTCTATGATTTTTTTTTTTTTTTTGGGTTTCGTTATGTTTAATTTAAATTTTGTCTGAGGTTGGTTGGTAACGGTTTGATTTCAAACGAGTCGCGGAGCACTGTGTGTCATATTCTCGCGATTTCTCGGGGTCATTATCGTTGTCGTTGCATTTGGTCGTTTGTTTTCCGTTGGCGCTGGCTGCTAGATTGCTAGTAAAAAAGCGTCAAGGTAGACAGTTAACCTGCTGGGGATAGGGTGGGTAAGTTATGATGTCTAATGTTATAAAATTCGGACCGGTCATCGATTCGCTTAAGGGACTGAATTAATGTGTCATTGGTCGAATCAATGAGTTATTGGTCGAACAGGTTGAACCCATATATATAAAAATTAATAATTTTATACTTAAATATAAATATCTATAAAAATATATGTCATTTTTTTTCAATATACAGTTATTTTAAAATTTTAGTTTGATATAAAAAATAGAACAATTAATATAATTAAACATTATATGATGCACCATTCTTTTGAAACATTTTATTAACTTTATATTTGTAGTATTTTATATTAATGTAACATGTTAAAATATTACCAAAGGGGAAGAAAATAATATTAAATAAATTTGTGAGTGTGTGCCAATTAATAAAAGTCATGGAGGCCAAGTTCCAATATTAATTGTCTTAATCATTCTGGCAACTAAAAACATGAAAGGGAATATATATAAATATTTAATTAATATACACTTCCAGTGTAAAGAAATTTTACACAGACATCCAATGGTGCGTCGCCACATCATTTAATGAATATGACACCTCATGTATTATTAAATTCAATAAATGATGTGGCATGCAGTACATCATTGGATGTCTGTGTAAAACTTCTTTACATTGACAGTGTATATATTAAACTCTATATATAAAAGTTATCATATAACTACTAAAGAACAACTTCGGCATAATGGTTGACCGCAGTTCGCTGGAAGAAGAGGGTCGCTGTTCGAATCCTATGTGAGATGCTTTCACTTTATTTTTTAATAAGTAACAAGTGCAACTGTGCAAGTTGCGCGCAGTGCTGACTCCGAACTGGTTTGGGCAGGCCGACCGGTTCATACGTGTTTCACCAGTTTGTGGCCGAGTCAACCGGTTCCTCACCGGTTCAGATGCATAAACGGTTCAAAAGCCTGACCGGACTGGTTATAGGTTCGGTTGAACCGGTCGAACCGATCGGTCCGGTTTTAATAACACTGGTGGAAGATAAGTTTTACTTGAGGTAGTTTGTTTTTTTTAAATCATTTTTAGTAGTTAATTGAAAATTTATTACAAAGTGATACATGTTTGATTCCCCTTAAGCAAGGTCTCGGGTTTGAGTCTTGTGGACGGAAAAAAATCCCCGCTGGGAGAGCTAGCCCCACCATGATGTGGATGTTCTCGGCTCGAACAGGATTGCCTCCACTGGAGGATACCTGTGGTTAAACCAAAAAAATCACTCTAACTCATCATTTTTAATAATTAAAGATATCATTATATGTTATTTTATCATTTTTATTTAGTTTTATCAAATACTTTTAATCAAATTTAACCAGATAACTTTTAAATTTTTATCTAATTTTTCAGTTAGTTTTACCAAACACACTTTTAATCTAATTTATTAAAAATGAAAACCCAATATGAAGTTCTTAAAATATTATTTTATTTTTAAAAAATTATTTATTTAACATTTATTAGTCTCTAAACTTTTAAAATCTAACATAAAGTCATAGTTGAAATAATATAGTTCGTTGAGCAGGTTAATATCTAAATTTAATTAAGTTTCATTTGTCTTTGTCAATTAAAGTGTCACATTTAGGGCCAGTTTGGATGAAACTTCTGCAGAAGTACTTCTAAGTGAAAAAAAATAGAATGAATTAAAGAGGTCAAATGCATTTAACTTCTCCATAAGTTGAAATTAGTCTTTGTAGCTCAGTTACTCCAAAAGCTCTCTCATTTAACTTCTCCATAAGTAACTGTTACGTACCTTCTTAGCTCGACCAGGGAAAGCTCGGCCAGGGTAAGCTCGGAGAAGTATACCTGATACACCCTAGCGGGATCCTTGGCTTGACTAAAGGAGGGAATCATACAAATAAGGAAAGGGCTGATGTTAAGCAGCCTAACAGCAGAATCAACGCATGTTGTCCCCCAATCAGCAAATCATGCCATATATGGAAGATACTCCCCAGCACCTATAAAAGGAGGGGCGTAGGCAACATCAAGGGAGACACTAGCTTCTTCACTTAGCCTATTTGTACCATCTGAGTAGAATTTAGGCTTTGTAAGAACATTTGGCGCCCACCGTGGGACTCTGGTAAAACTCTCCCAGAGAACCACAAGTATTCCAGAAAATGGTTAGGACAAGATCAAGCAACGATGATGATGGCGTCCCAACCATACAAGAGCTTGCTCAACAAATTGAGCAACTCAGACAAGAAAATCAGAGGATCCTAGAGGAAAATAGAGCAATGAGAGAGCAACTGAATAATGTGCAAAACTCACGAGACGAGGAAGACGACATGTGTTCTTCAGAAACCCAAACTCCGTCAGAACACTCGGAATCACAGGTTAACGTAAATAATCGCGCAGATTCACGATTTCATCCTTTTATTGATTATATATTCTCTGTCCCTTTACCAAGGTATTTTAAGTTTCCCGATTTACCTATCTATGATGGAACAACCGATCCAGATTTACACCTTACTAGATTTCACGCAGTAATGCTTACGACAGGTGCTACTGACCCTATTTTATGTAAGATCTTTCCGGGGACTTTTACAGGACCTGCCCTACAGTGGTACTCAACTCTGACTCACAAATCAATAAGAGATTTTGATGAGTTCAGTGTGGCATTCAAAAATCAATTCTCTTCAAGTTGTCCTTTTAAGAAAACGGAGGACAGACTGTTTAGCATACTCCAAGGAGATGATGAGCCACTCAAAGATTACATCAACCGCTTCAATAAGGAAGCTATGCAAGTCAAGGAGCTAGACCCCAAAATTCATCTCAGGGCGATCATCAATGGAGTAAGGGAAGGTCAGTTCGCCGACAAGTTAGCCAAATTCAAACCAATCGACATATCCGATTTTAGACAAAAAGGTGCGGGACAGATAGATGCGGAGGAGGCAGCAGTAGCCAAAAAACGCCTAAGAGCTATGTTGACAAAACCCCTAGAAAAAGGCAACTCCTCTCATAACCAGCAAAATAACAAGGGGACTTTTAGCTTCAATGCAGAAAAGAAACCGGACAAACCTCCACGACCGACACCTATTTTTTATCACTACACCCCTCTAAACGCTAGGGGGAATCAAATTTTACGAGAAGACCAACATAAACAGCTCAGATAGGAACAAGTCTCCAATATAAAGGGGAACAATGCCAAAACATGAAATGCTAAATACTTTAAAATTTATCAAATTGTATGACAGTCAGGTTAGGTACTCTTTTTCCTATCTTAGATTTTTTTGTCACTAAGGAGGGTTTTTGGCCAAGACAGGTTTTAATGAGACTTAACCTAGACTATAAACCAGAAAAGAATTTTTCATATTACATTGTCTCCGTCTTCATCTTTGCAAGTTATGCTCAAAAGTTATCTGTTTCGCCAAAGGAAGACCTGTGTCGCAGGAAGACCTGTTTCGCCAAAGGAAGACTTGTTTCGCCAAAAGAAGACCCGTTTCACCAAAGGAAGACCTATTTCGCCAAGGAAGAACTGCATCTCCAATACCCTAAAAATCGAGTTGTATCTCGGGGTAACGGGTGGATTTCGCCTACTTCTCCAAAGGTTCTCCAAATGCCCTAAAAACCGAGTTGTATCTCGGGGTAATGGGTTATGCCCTAAAAATCGAGTTGTATCTCGGGGTAACGGGTTGATTTCGCCTACTTCTCCAAAGGTTCTCCAAATGCCCTAAAAACTGAGTTGTATCTCGGGGTAATGGGTCATGCCCTAAAAATCGAGTTGTATCTCGGGGTAACAAGTTATGCCCTAAAAACCGAGTTGTATCTCGGGGTAACGGGTGGATTTCGCCTACTTCTCCAAAGGTTCTCCAAATGCCCTAAAAACCGAGTTGTATCTCGGGGTAACGGGTTATGCCCTAAAAACCGAGTTGTATCTTGGGGTAACAGGTGGATTTCACCTACTTCTCCAAAGGATTCTCCAAATGCCCTAAAAACCGAGTTGTATCTCGGGGTAACGAGTTATGCCCTAAAAACCGAGTTGTATCTCGGGGTAACGGGTGGATTTCGCCAAGCTTCTCCAAAGGTTCTCCAAATGCCCTAAAAACTGAGTTGTATCTCGGGGTAACGGGTTATGCCCTAAAAACCGAGTTGTATCTCGGGGTAACGGGTGGATTTCTCCTACTTCTCCAAAGGTTCTCCAAATGCCCTAAAAACCGAGTTGTATCTCGGGGTAACGGGTTATGCTCTAAAAACTGAGTCACATCTCAGGGTAATGAGCTTACACTCTAAAAACCAAGTCCAATACTTGGGGTAACGAGTTAAAATCCTTCTCCAAAGGGAAGGGCTGCTTCGCCAATACATGCTCTAAAATTGAGTCACATCTCAGGGTAACGAGCTTACACTCTAAAAACCAAGTCCAATACTTGGGGTAACGAGTTAAGATTATTCTCCAAAGGAATAGTTCATTCGCCAAAGTTATGCTCTAAATCTCAGGGTAACGAGCTTACACTCTAAAAACCAAGTCTAATACTTGGGGTAACGAGTTAAGATTATTCTCCAAAGGAAGAGTTCATTCGCCAAAGTTATGCTCTAAAAACCGAGTTCCATCTTAGGGTAACGAGCTCATACTCTAAAAACCAAGTCCAATACTTGGGGTAACTAGTTAAAATCCTTCTCCAAAGGGAAGAGTTGCGTCGCCAATACATGCTCTAAAAACTGAGTCATATCTCAGGGTAACGAGCTTACACTCTAAAAACCAAGTTCAAAACTTGGGGTAACGAGTTAAAATCCTTCTCCAAAGGGAAGAGCTGCTTCGCCAATACATGCTTTAAAAACTGTGTAACATCTCAGGGTAACGATCTTACACTCTAAAAACCAATTTCAAAACTTGAGGTAACGAGTTAAAATCTTTCTCCAAAGGGAAGAGCTGTTTCACCAAGCTATTGGACGAAGAGTTCCTCCATTTCTCCGAGCTGACATCAGAAGAGTGTCACCTCTACTTCAAAGATTCCAGGTTTTCACTTGGTTATTTCTAGTAAATTTATCTAAGTTATTGGACAAAGAGTTCCTCCATTTCTCCGAGCTGACACCAGAAGAGTGTCACCTCTGCTTCAAAGATTCCAGTTTTTCACTTGGTTATTTCTTTTAAATTTATCTAAGCTATTGGACGAAGAGTTCCTCCATTTCTCCGAGCTGACACCAGAAGAGTGTCACCTATGCTTCAAAGATTCCAGGTTTTCACTTGGTTATTTCTAGTAAATTTATCTAAGCTATTGGACGAAGAGTTCCTCCATTTCTCCTAGCTGACACCAGAAGAGTGTCACCTCTGCTTCAAAGATTCCAGGTTTTCACTTGGTTATTTCTAGTAAATTTGTCTAAGCTATGGGACGAAGAGTTCCTCCATTTCTCCGAGCTGACACCAGAAGAGTGTCACCTTTGCTTCAAAGATTCCAGGTTTTCACTTGGTTATTTCTAGTAAATTTATCTAAGCTATTGAATGAAGAGTTCCTCCATTTCTCCAAGCTGACACCAGAAGAGTGTCATCTTTGCTTCAAAGATTCCAGGTTTTCACTTGGTTATTTATAGTAAATTTATCTAAGCTATTGGACGAAGAGTTCCTCCATTTCTTCGAGCTGACACCAGAAGAGTGTCACCTCTGCTTCAAAGATTGCAGGTTTTCACTTGGTTATTTCTAGTAAATTTATCTAAGTTATTGGACGAAGAGTTCCTCCATTTCTCCGAGCTAACACCAGAGGAGTGTCACCTCTGCTTCAAAGATTTCAGGTTTTCACTTGGTTATTTCTAGTAAATTTATTTAAGTTATTGGACGAAGAAATCCTCCATTTCTCCGAGCTGACACCAGAGGAGTGTCACCTTTGCTTCAAAGATTCTAGGTTTTCACTTGGTTATTTCTAGTAAATTTATCTAAGTTGTTGGACGAAGAAATCCTCCATTTCTCCGAGCTGACACCAAAAGAGTGTCACCTCTACACCAAGAATCCAGGTTCAGCACCTGATTATTATTTCAAGTGATATGAGAGTGTCACCTCGGTTTATCTAGCGGACATCAAGAATCCAGGTTCAGCACCTGATCATTATACAAGGGTGTCACCTTGCTTTACCTAGCTGACACCAAGAATCCAGGTTCAGCACCTGATTATTATTTCAAGTTATTATATACGAGAGTGTCACCTCGTGTTACCTGGCTGACACCAAAAATCCAGGCTCAACACTTGGTTTTTATTTCTGATCTATTATTCTCTCCAAGTTATTACAATGAAGTATCACCTCGTTACGCCAAGTTGACACCATCAAGTGTCACCTCTGCCTACTTAACTGACACCTTAAAAATCCAAGTCTAACACTTGGTTGATATTTACAGAAGTATGACCTCACGTCACCGAGCTCACACTTTGAAGAACCAAGTCTAACACTTGGTCGATATTTGCAGAAGCACAACCTCACGTCACCGAGCTCAAACTTTGAAAGTCCAAGTCTAACACTTGGTTGATATTTACACAAGTACGACCTCACTACGCCTTGAAGATCCAAGTCCGACACTTGGATAATATATTCGCTTAAGTATGATTTCAAGAAGACAAGTCAAAAAACTTGATTAATTTATCGAGTTATTTAGATCTATGCTAAAAACAATACACGCAACCCAAAAGGCGCGTCAATCACAGGAATAAACGATAAGGATCAAAATGATCTAACGATCCAAATTTAATGGCGACGGATGACAATACTGCGAATTGGTCAGAAAGGACCTAAGAAAAACCGAGTCAGACCTCAGACAACTACCAACAGAGCTTGTACTCCCTATCTAAAACAAATTGATCCGGGTGAGCTCGGATCAATGACAATAATATCACAACAAGAACAATTAAGCTACTTCATTGCACAGCATTTCGTAGCTTGGGAGGCTTATGTTACATACCAGCTAAGCTCGTACTTTCTCTGAACAACTCGACAAGGATAAGCTCAGATCAATGACAATAAGGACAATTAAGCTACTTCACTGCACAACACTTTGTAGCTTGGGAGGCTCATGTTACGTACCTGCTTAGCTCGGCCAGGGTAAGCTCGGAGAAGTATACCTGATACACCCTAGCGGGATCCTTGGCTTGACTAAAGGAGGGAATCATACAAATAAGGAAAGGGCTGATGTTAAGCAGCCTAACAGCAGAATCAACGCATGTTGTCCCCCAATCAGCAAATCATGCCATATATGGAAGATACTCCCCAGCACCTATAAAAGGAGGGGCGTAGGCAGCATCAAGGGACACACTAGCTTCTTCACTTAGCCTATTTGTACCATCCGAGTAGAATTTAGGCTTTGTAAGAACAGTAACTAATTTCAACTTATGGAGAAGTTAAATTCATTTCACCTCTTTGATTTATTCTATTTTTTTCTTCTAGAAGTTCTTCTGCAAAAAGTATCCAAATTGGGTCATAGTGACGTGTCATTAGGTGACACATGTGTTGAAGGATGTTATTTTGGAAAAAGAGTTGGAAACTAGAGCTAGCAATTCGGTGGAAACTAGAACTGGCAATTCGGGCTACCATTACTACTCAGTGGAAACTAGAGCTGGCAATTCGGGCTATCCAGCCCGATCCGGCGCGGTGTGGGTAGTGAACTTTATCGGGCTGAGATAAAAAGTCCGGGAGTTATTTGGGCTGACATAACACATTCCTTAATTTTGTCTATGCTTAACAAATTATTAAACCAACTCAAATTTGTTCTTGTTTGATCTAACATACTAACGTAACACTGATCATGTTAATTCACATATGACATAGTCTAGTTCAATTTGACACGGGCCCGTTTACTTTAAGAAAACATTTTCTGTTTTCATTTCCTATTTTTTAGTTTTAATTATCAAAATATTTTTAGTTTTGATTATAAAAACATTTTTTTCCTATTTTCAAAGTTTTTGTACATAAAACAGTGAAAACAACACTGTATTGATTTCTCTGTTTCTTGTACAAAACTTTGAAAATAGCAAATGAAATGTGTTATGGACCAGATATTGGGCCCAGTTAGATTGGCTTAGCATAATCCAAGTAACAAGTCAGCCCAAGTAACCAAGTCGGCCCAATAGAGCTAACAAACCCTAATTGGAGAGCACATTAGGTATGCTTGTATTGTGCATAAGGGTGGGAACAGGTCAAGCCGCACGTCAGGGGCCTACAACCTGTCCTACATCCGACCCAGGTCAGACCAATTTATTAAATAGATCAGGTCAAAACTTTTTTAAAAACCTATATAGCAAAACAGGCCAGGGCTCAGGCCATCGAAAAAAGCCTTTTAAGCCTATCAGGTCGACCTATTTAACTAAATATAAATGAAATACTAATTAATATTTAATATATTGTTATTATTATAAATATTTTTATTATATTAGCTTATAAATTTATACTTATTAGCTTGTTTAAATATACAAGTGTGTTGTTTTCCATAAAACATTTGAGCTTATAAGTTTATTCAAATATATGCATATGATATATTCAAGCACCTTACTATAAAACAGGCTTTCAGGCCATGTCAGGTTTTAAATAGGCAAGACTCAGGCCATAAAATAAAGCCTATATCAAGTAAACAGGTCAGGCTCAGACCATGGATTTAAGGTACAAGCTAGGCTCAGACCTTGGAAAGCCTAGCTCAGCACGACCTATTCTCATCCCTAACTGCGCACCACTGAATCACAATAGTCCAAGGCCCACATCCCATAATATCCCATTATAAATACAATAGACGTCAATAGTCAGGTACGCAATTATTATGCATTAACTATGATATTCTCATATCACAACTGACTTGGGCGTCAGAGTGTCTTTCCAGGTATTCCCCCATTTCGTCGTGGACCAAAAAGATTTACCCACCGGAGGACATACCCAAGTCCGAGATCCCAGAGCATCCAAATCTGAGTTTCATACCCGAACATTTGGTGCTAGAAGGAGGGCCTCCCTCTTACTAGCATGACAGTCAGTACCCGATTCCAGACTAGAAGAGCCCGACCTGAGCCTACCCCTGAAAGCTGGGTTGAGGACCTCACCTACCATGATACGGTTTTCGAAGATGTCAGTACATCTTAGCTTGCACCTCAGGCTTACCAAATCATTCCCCACAATCCTGACCTACGTGACAAAATCATTCGTCAGCTCGAAGCTCGAATAAGGAGCTCGAGGAACAAGTTCCTAGACCACCCCCAGTGCAGCAACCTGCTCCTATCCCACAACCAGACACTGTTGTGCATCAACTCAAGGAACGCATCCGACAGTTGGAACACAATATCAACTAGCCTTAACCTCAACCTACAACCAATTCTCACCTAAACACAAACCATCATGTTGCAACTCAACCAGAAAACCCAGTTATGCCCACTTCCCATATCCCGTTTAGACACCCTTTCTCGGACCGCCTTGCTAGGGTCGAGATACCCAAATCTTTTCAAAATGCCCTACCTATAGAGCGTTTTAGTGGGACTTCAGACCCTAGAAAACACATTGATGCATTTTGCAATGAAATGCTCTTTGTGGGAGCACTAGAAGCTGTGATTTGTCGCTTTTCCCCACAAACACTGAAAGGAGAAGCCTTGGCCTGGTTAAAGACCTTACCCCAAGGTCGGTCAATCAGTGCCTTTATGGGCCGATTCACCATCTCCACCGAACTCCCAAGAAACCAATTCACACCGGCCAAGGTCAAACAGAACAAGAAAGAACCCCTCTAGATACAACCAGATTCCTATGTACAAAGAGGATGAGGAGAAGACAACATTCATCATGGACAAAGGTATCTTCTGTTACATGATGGGTTTCTGGCAAGCGAACCACAAATCCAGCAGTATAATAGTAAGTAAGTTATCGTATCCACAGGGAACGGTTATTTATGTAGATCGAAATCTTATTTATCAAAAGAAAGCAATAGTTTAGAGAGAATTGTTGTATGTAAAGAACTGATTTAATGATAATAGAATTAGAAAGGAAGAGTTAGAGACACTTTACTTGGATCAGGATTGGATTTCATCTCATCACACCCATTGTGCATATAAAGACTACTTATTTATGTTGGTATACTCTATAAAATATGTAGACAAACTTTGTTGATAATGACCCCGAGTTACCAGGCGCCCCTCACACTCAAAGGTAATCCATGCGGACTCTCCCAGGCGATAGACTTACCCTCAGCTTATTTTGCTCTTTATTTTATTATTCCGTTTGTAAGAAACTAGTTGATAAACGAGGCCTCATCCTATGGACACACCCTTCATTAGAGTACTGTCACTACCCATCACTCACTAAGATACATCCATGTTCCGGTCCTGGATTCATAATCAACTAACTTCTTGCTATCGATGCTAAGGCTTAGCCCTGTGAACGCCCTTCGCTAGAGTACTCACACTACCCATCGCTCATTAGAAACGCCCATGTTTCAGTCACAGAGGACCGAGTAATCTTATTCAATCAAAGGTTGAGTTTCCTATGTCTAGGCTCCCCCAAACTCGATCCTAGTCGTAACATTAATTACAAACTAGCCTATAACTCCAGACGCAAGCGTGGGAATTAGGAATAAACACAGAATAAGACTACCACAATTATAGATAGGGACCTTATTGACACAATAATATAGCATTTATATACACTCAAGGATAGAATCAATTACATCCAATCCTACTGGAGAGTTAACTACGTGAAGTAGCCATACAAACCATTGAAGACGCTGTCACCATCTTCAATCCTCGTGAAGAGCTCCTCCTCTCCTACTCTAAACTTAGCCTTGGTACATAATCAATGAATTACAATGACTATCTACTGACTGCGTTACTCACTGTGTTACTAGAGGTTTCTATTTATAGTTTAGGAAAGACAAAGCAAATTTGGGGAGAGATCCTTTTAAAAAAAGCAACTGGGACGTGATCTGCGTGTTCTGCGTTTCAAGCTGCGCTACAGCGCGGGCTGTAGCGCAGGTTCCAGGGAGTTGCGCTTCACCTGCGCTATAGCGCGGGGTGAAGCGCAGCTAGCGTCTGTAGCTTCAACTTTCCTCTTTTAAATTGTTGATCTCTCCCCAAGACTGGTTTTCGCTTGTTTGCCCTTCCTTGTTTCCCTTTATTCTCTGATATCTTTGTATTTATTATGCAATCCATGTTTATTTGGGAAGCTTGTCTGCAATATCTTTGATTGATTGGCTCTATCTCCTCATTAATGATTCAAATCTTCTTCAAATTTTTAATTAATTGTCCCCAATCAATCTCCAATCTTGCATAAATCCTCCTCATTTAATGCCATTTAATCTCTGAATTGAATCTTTGCAAAAATCCTGCAAAAATCAGCAATAAATCTATTAAAATAGCATCAATTTCAAAACTAGGATTAATAAATACAAATTATTAAATATTAAATAAAAATGGATAAATATGGGGTAAAATTACCATTTTGTCCTTGATAAGTGAAATAAAATATATACTAATTTATCAACTATTTTTCACTTATCATTACACTATGATGCCCTTTGGCCTGAAAAACGCAAGGGCCACCTACCAACGTATGACGGCCAAGGCCTTTGGGGATATGATGGGGAAGTCTATTAAAGTTAACATAGATGATATTATTTCCAAAACCCTAAAGACGGGAGACCACGTGACCAACTTGAAAGAAGTTTTCAACCGACTTCGGCAACATAACATGAGACTCAATCCCTTGAAATGCACATTTGGAGTTCCATTAACACTTCCTTGGTTTCCTCCTCACCAGCAGAGGAATAAAGGAAAACCCAGATAAATCCATGGCGGTATTGGAAATAAAGAGCCCCACCACGATCAAGTAGATCTAACAACTAAATGGTCGTATCACTGCCCTAAGTCGGTTCATCCCTAGAGCGGATTTGAGATCCCTCCCTCTGTCCCAGCTACTTCGCAAAGGAAAGTCTTTTGGGTGGACAGAAGAATGTGAACAAGGCTTGCAAGGTCTGAAGACCGTGTTGGGTAACCCACCAATATTGGTAAAACCAACTCCAGAAGAGCATCTCTACCTTTACATTTCAGTCACTGATCAGGAAGTCAGTGGGGGTGTTCATGGGTCGGTTTGGTTCATTTTTTAAGGAAAAAAAATCCGAACCAATCAAAATTGTTTGGTTCGTTTCGAATTTTAGCATTTTTCTGTAAGTGGTCCGAACCAAGTCAAACCAATCAAGAAGGGGTTGGTTCGGTTCGATTTAATCAAATCAAAAACTTACCATGCCAATAAATACCTTTTTGGAAAAAAATGAAAAAATCTTTGGAAAAAATCACATCAATAAAAACGTAATAATACAATTACAAATCAAACTAAATCATACGAACAAACTAAATATATAAACTAGAATCAATTAAAACATTACAAATCAAACATATATAAACTAGAATCAATAAAAAATAACAAATCACACTAATACAAATCGTAATAAAAACATGATCTTAGGAATTTGAAATTCAAAATTTAAAAACATATCAATTAATTATTAGAATCAATTAAAATTTAAAATAGAAATTATATAATCATATGTATCAAATTAAAAATTTGAAGTTAATAATAGGAATTACAATCATATCAATCAAACTTAAAATTTAAAAACATATCAATTAATCAATTAATTAGAATCAGAAAAAAATCAATTAATTAGAATCACATTAAGGCTCGATAGCTTTTCCCCAATATCCCTTGACCAACAAAAAATTGATGCTCGATCATGAACAACCTTTCCACCTTTTGGATGTTGAAGACGAACTCGTGACAGGATGGCTCACAAAGAAGATGGACCAACGATGATGACAAAGATGGCCCAACAAGGACGACGAAGACGAACTAGCAGTGACGATGAAGACAAACTAGCGGCGTGTCTCGAGCATAAACAACCTTTCCACCTTTTGTTGACGAACTCACAACAAGATGGCTCACGGAGACGAACCAGTAGTGACAACAAAGACAGACCAACAGTGACGATGAAGTCGTGAAGATGAACCAGCAGTGACGATAAGGACGAACCAGTGGCGCGTCTGGCCTTACAGTGACCGCATCTACACTTGCAAGTCTTTGGTGATGGCGATGATGTCTTCCTGGCCTCGTGGTTGTGTTTGGCTGCTTTCTCAAGTCGCTGGTGGTGGGTGGTGAAGTCTCGCAAGTTGTGGGCAACCAAGAGGATATGGTTTAAGGGAGGCCGAGAGGGGATGGGAAGAAGGGTGGTGGCTAAAGGGGGAAAGGGAAAAGGAGCCCTAAATGTACTTGAAATCTTATTAATATTTAGTTTATTTAGGCTTTATTTTTTTTATGCAAGGTTTGGTTTGGTTCGGGTAATAGGTTCCGATTCTTCAATCTGTTGCCCGAAGCAATCATAATCAGTTTTATTCGGTTCGGATCGAGTCCAACCCGATTGACCTAAAAAATCCAATCCAATTCAATTGGTTCGGTTTGATTCATCGGTTTCATCGGGTTGAACCAAACCAATGAACACCCCTAGCAGTCAGCTCAGACTTAATTAAGGAAGAAGACAAAAGCCAACACCCAATCTACTTCATCAGTAAGACTCTTCAAGGACCAGAATTGTGTTACCAGAAACTTGAGAATGCAGCCTTAGCAATCCTAGTTACTGCAAGATGATTGAGACATTACTTTCAATCCCACAAAGTCACAATCAGAACTGACTTCCCCATAAGGACCGTGTTACATAAACCTGACTTATCGGGACGAATGATTTCTTGGGCAATCGAACTTTCATAGTTCGATCTAGACTTTGAGACTTGTTTGGCTCTTAAAAGTCAAGTGTTGGTGGACTTCATCGCAAAAATGACCCCACCATCAGAGGAAGTAGCAACAATTGAAGAGTGGTTAGCCTTTGTTGATTGATCCTCCAATAAAAAAGGATCCGGAGCCGGGATAATGTTGGAGGGACCAGGAGGAATTTGCATTGAAAAATCCCTCAAGTTTGAGTATAACACTTCAAACAATCAGGCTGAGTATAAAGCATATATTGCTGGTTTGCTAACGGCTAAATAATTCGGGGCGAAGAGGGTCACACTATGCAGCGACTCCCATCTGTTAGTATCTCAGGTGAACGAAGAATGCTAAGCCAAAGATCCAAAATTCCAAAGATATTTGGAGAAAGTGAAACAAACTACTGACTTATTCCTTGAGATCACTTTCCAACACGTCCCGAGGAATGAAAATACTCGAGCCGACGTCCTATCTCGGTTGGCCAGCACTGAGAAATTGGGGAATAATAAATCTGTTATGGAAGAAGTTATATCCACTCTCATGATCTCTAAAGTTGCAATCCTAGCAATCGATGAGGCAAATTCCTGGATGACCCCTATCAAGCTCTACATCACGAGTGGAAACTTACCCAGTAACTCAAAGGAAGCAATAAGAATATGACAAATAGAATCTTGTTTCACCATCGTTAATGACCGGCTTTACAAAAAGGGTTTCTCCTCCCCTTTACTCAAATGCATTTCCCATGATGAAGTAAACTATGTGTTGGTAGCATAGTTATAAAAACCGGACCGAACCAGACTGGCCGGTTCAATAGGACCGGCTGGGAATCGGTCCGGTGACCGGTCCATATCATGTTAAAAACTGGTTGGTTCCAGAACTGGTCAAGAACCGGTGAAAACCGGTTGAACCAGTCAGTTTTCAAATTTTCATTTTTTTTTAGTTTTTGATTTTTTAATCTAAAACACTTTTTTGATAGATAAGAATAAATTTCTAAGTTGCACATAAATATTTATTATTTAGTCAATTACTAATAATTTTTTATCTAATAATATATATAATAAGGTTCTTTATAATTTATAATCTTATATATCTTGATTTCTTTATAATTTTATGTTATTTTATTACTTAAAATATTATATAATATTAAAAATATATATTTAATTATTACCAGTTCGACCACGATTCAACCACGGTTGAATCATTGAACCGTGAACCAGTGCCTTCACCGGTTCAATCACCGGTCCGGTTTTACAAACATTGGTTGGTAGTTACACGAGGGAAGTTGTGGAGGACACCAATGGGGCAAGTCTTTTGCGAGGAAGACGTTGAGAGTCGGGTACTACTGACCAAATATGGTTCAACAAGCGATGGATTATGTTAAATAATGTGATGTTTGTCAAAAGCACGATGTTCACCACCACATCATGTTTGAAGAATTTTCAACCGTGTCGGTCCCATGGCCAGTTTAATAATGAGGGATTGATATCCTAGGGCCTTCTCCTCCAGCATCAGGACAGGTCAAGTTCCTTGTTGTTGTTGTTGATTATTTAACAAAAGTGGATAGAAGCAGAGTCTCTTACTACTATCACTTTAACCAAGATCCAAAAGTTCTTTTATAAAAACATTATATCCCGGTTTGGCATACCCATGTCGGTCATCATAGGTAATGGAACCCAGTTCACTGATAAAGGTTTCCAAAACCTATTATTTGGATAATTAAGCAGCATTTTACATCAGTGGAACATCCCTAAACAAACAACCAAGCAGAAGCGGCAAAACAAGGTGATCCTCAAAGCTCTTAAACGACGCCTAAATGAAGACAAGGTGAATTGGGAAGAACAACTAGATCACGTCCTATAGGCATATCAGACAACCCCTCACTCTTCCATGGAGGACACCCCTTTTCGCCTTACATATGGTACTGAGGCAATGATCCCGGTCCAAATTGGCGAACCGACTTGGGAGGTGGAAATTTTCAATTTTGTAGACAATGGCTAGGCCATTAGGGATGAGCTAGATTTCTTAGATGAGAAGCGAGCTGTTTCCCATATCCAAGATGTAATGTTAAAAGAACGCTTGGCGCTGAAGCATGCCACCAAGGCCCTCATTAGGAAATTTGAAGTGGGAGATATCGTATTGCAAAAAGCCGACATTGGCAACAAAAATTCATCCTAGGGAAAGCTAGCACAGAACTGGGAGGACCCTTATAGAGTCACCAAGACGACCGGAAAAGAGCCTACAAATTGGAAACTCTTGGAGGAAAACTAGTTCCAAGGTTTTGGAACACTTGCAATTTGAGAATGTATTACTCTTAAATCATTAATTTAATGAAAATATTTTCCCCAAGGTTTTCTCAACCTTGTGATATTTCTATGATACTATTTTAACATTTTGTTGTTACAGATAATATTTGTCAAAGTCAGATGTGAAGAACATCTCGATCAAATAACAAAAATGGAATGTGACGAACATCTCGATTCAACGTTAACACTGGATGTGAAGAGCATCTCAGTCCCATCAGTTCTACTAGACGTGACGAATGTTCTGGTTCAACGTCGACACCGAATGTGAAGAGCATCTCAGTCCAACACAAGATAATATTAAGCGAATGAAGTTAACAAATTTTGAACAAAATCACAAACTTAATAGTGTTACAGGCGTAAATACGTTAAAAACGCATTGGCCGACATGCCAACGCGTTACAAGCGTAATAAACATTAAAAGCGTAGAGAGAAATTAAACAAAATACCAGGGCAATTAAAGTCGTCCAATCATTTACTCAAATTTTACAAAGTTCAAGGACATAACCCAAGGAAAATCAACAAACATTACAAAAGGATGGCACCGGGTCTCTTTTTCCATGTAGGGCTGACTTCATCGCCAGAAGCAACAACAACATAAACTTTCTTCTCCAAGTCTATCCTACAGATTTGCCCCTTGAATACTTCCAAGTTGGCTGACAATCCATCAATAATAAGATTTAGGTTAAGAATCTTTAGCTAATTGATAACATTGTTAAAGGCCTCTCCATTGATCTTCTTAGCCATGTCCACCAAACATTTTCTCTCTTCCTTCCACTTCACCTGCGCTCGCTGAATGTTTTTCTTTACCAGCTCGGTCACGGCCGAATCATTCATCTCGGACTTCTAGCTTTGGCCTTGTAGCTTCACAACTTCTTCTTTCAACTTGCTCACTTATGTTTTAACATTCTTGTACCTCGTCCTGGCATAATTATACTAGCCTTGGTAACCCTATCAGGATTCTCGGTTTCCAGACTCTCCTTTGTCGTCTTCAACTCGGCTAACGCTTTGTCGCGCTCAGTAGTTACCTTCTCCAAGCCAGAACTGAGCTGATCATAAGTCAAATGAGTCCTTGTCATAATGACGCGAAGACCAATAAATATGAAAACGAGGTCTAATGTCGGACTTTTCCTCCCAAAACGGCTTCACCCCTCGCTCGCATGGATTTGGAAAAACTCTTGTTTGAAAGGAACCTTACCCCTCTTAGCCGACTCAGTGTAAGACGTGATTAACCTACGCAATGGAAAACCCCTGAGACTGATCCAGCACTTTAGCGTTTCATCTTTGTTCTCTTTTAGATGTTTCCGTAACACTTGAAAATAATGAAAAAAAAATAAATGAACAAAAGGCTTAAAATAAACTCTTTAAGTATTAGCTAAAAACATCTTATGAACGCCCAAGAGTTGGGATGAAGCTGAGAAAGAGCATAATTTAGATACATGAAGACACCCTCCTCAAATTTACTGAACGACAGTGTCAACTTCAACTTGGTGTGAAAACAGTCATAGGTGTACAAAAAAGGAGTATTTGTTTCAGATAAGTGACAAACCTGACTTCCGGGGGGTGGGATGACTACATTATAATCTTTCTCTAAGCCGGAATTGTCAAAAATAGTGAGCTCGAACAATCTTTCTTGTATCAATTTCGGACAACCGGGATGATATATGCTAGGAGTGGTCAATACTTCGGGATCAACCCAATTGTATCTATCAGCCCATTTCGGTATGAAATAGTCGATGTTCTGATCCTCGGCCTTGGGTTTACCTTGAGAGGTTGTATAACAGCTTCCCGAATCAGAATCACTATCAAGCTATCTGATTGTGAATCTAAAAGCAACTCGTCCACCTCTGCCCTAGTCATTTTCTTAGAGTATTAGAGCCCTACATAATGTTGTGCTAAGGTCAATATTAAAGCCGAGAGCATGGTCCCCTCAACATCTTAGATACCCAGGACCAATCGTGATCATCCTAGATCCGGGTTGACACGACTACCGACTACTGGAAAGCCATGACTCAGGAGGACCGGGAAGGAATTCTAAGGATTCATCACTCTCACTCATTTCTTTTATTATAACCATGAAAATAAAAAGATAAAGAATTAGAAAGTACCTAATGTGAGTTCTGTTTCAGTTTAGAGAAATAAAGTCGGTACCCGGTACCGAGAATGTCACCGGAGAAGAAAGATTTCCCGGAGAAAGAAAAGACCACCAGAGAACAATGGCAAACTGAAGACAAAAACATTCTCAGTCCCTATTTATATGGAGTCACAAGGCCCATGCGCTCAACAAGGCCATAAGACGGAAAGACACACTCTTACAAGATGTCAGGCGAAACATCACTTCACCGGAACTTTAAAGTCACCCATTTCTAGGAATGACGTGGGAAGTCGGAGAGTCGTGATGCTTCAACATCTCAGTCATAACCACATATCTCGTCTCGATTAGATCTCCTAAAGCTTGAACCACTTATCACTTTCCCTTCTATACCGGTTCAAGCTGGTGGGCATTTGTTACGGGCTAGATATTGGGCCCAACATAATCCAAGTAATGATGTCACCCCAGTAACGAAGTCAGGCTAAGTAACCAAGACGGTCCAATAGTGCAGACAAACCTTAATTGGAGAACACATTAGGTATGCATGTATTGCACACCACCGTATCATATAATTAATTTTTGTATACCATTCTTCAAAATGTAGGAATTAATTATATTTAATATGTTTTCTTAACAATTAAAATTAGTGAATATAACCATTAAATTATATATCATCTTTGTAATCACGTATGTATAGTAAATTGTAGATATTTTAAAATCGGTACGTACATATTCTATTTGAGAGTACTTATATATTAAATAACATATTATATGTTAAGAATATTATGAATAAAGTGACATTTAATTTCTAATTTATATGAAATTTTATAAATTTAATCTATTTTATAAATGGATTTGACTCCTCTACCGTGCGAATCACTTTAAGAGATAAAGTAATTAATTATTTGTGATCTCTCACGCACACATATATATAATAAATTATAAAGTTATTTATAGAAAAAATTTCACTCTTAATTCTAAAAGATCAATTTAAAAATTAGAATTGAGTGCTTATAATGAGATTTTAAGAAGTAGAAAGTACTTTTAGCGTGCACTGATATGAAATGTGGTGAACAATATAACATTTAAATTAGTTAAGGAAATTTGTAGCTTATTTTCATAGTTAATTTGTAGCTATTAGCTAAATAACCAAGAACTATGATTTAACTATCAATTGGTTTCATAAATATCTACATAATTTTGTAGCTAATCCATGGCTAATTTATAATGAATTGATAACTTTCCTATAATTAACTAATTAATATTTGTGCAACATGCACCACTTTTCATACTAGTACTGCACCTAGCTAGAAAAAGAGGAGTTGGTGTAAATTGATATTCTGGTAAGGGTTCGGCCTAGTGTTAATGGGCGATATTTTGCTATTTACGAAGGGAAAAAAGAGAGTTGTTTCAATATTTGGTCTCGTTGGTGGGAATATCGCAGCAACAAATTCTTGTTAAAAAATTTCATCATGTTTCTACAATAGTACACTTGACATAGGCAACTAGCGCCTAGAGTCTAAACCTATGGTAATTTTGGCTCTTTTCAACCACCAATATTATTTGGTGAGGCGGTTGTATGAATCTGTCATGTGAAGCCTTTGCTTTGGAATTACACTGGGATGTTACATCATTCTCACTCACTGAATGCATGAATAGCTGAAAAGTCACCAATAACAGACTCGATCTTTGAAATCAATCAACCCCCTATATATATTTGGTGTCTTCTTGTTTTGCCAGCTTTCAAATTCATAGGACCGGATGATACATGTTTAACTTAAAGATGCTTTTATAGTTTGTACTTATAACCAAAACAAGAAAAGAAAGAATCTTACTTGTGAAAATGTGTGGAAAGAATGAAAAGAACAAATTAATGTGAGGACTGATCAGGATCAAGGGTAGAAAAAGCTAGCATGAAAGGAATGTATCATGGAGGTGGGCTATTAATGAGTAAACGGCGAGTGGTCCTGATATCAAGTAGCTGGGAACTTCATGCAAGAGGTACTCAAGCTTCAATTGCTACACATGCCAACGAAACAAGAGTTAATGTAAGACACAAATACGAATTTCGACATATGATAGTGTTATATGTTTAAAGAGAAAAAAAAAAACAAATTTAATTCGTTCACATTATAATCTTTTCTTTTTAGAAATTTACAACTACAAGTTATACCCCAAAGTTATTATTTGTAATTTTCTTTTTCCTGATTACAACATTAATATTTTTTGGGTCATATATCCTAACGAATACCCTAAGGACACTGGTTAAGGATCCGTATATAGATGGTTTTTATTGGAAATCAAAATATTGATTGTGTTTGTAACATTAAATTTTACACATTTCAATAAAAACTTTCTATATTTGGTTGCTTAACAAGTGCACTAAGGGCACTCGTTAGCATTTCCCATATTATTTTACTCCTTCTAGTACTTTTTATAAGGCACACTTAACCAAATTACATATACCAATAAAAGTGGGTAAAATTAATTAATTTTATTGGAATTTTAAAAAATAGTGTAAATTTCTAATTTTACCCTTATTTAATATCATTAATTAACTAACTCTAAGGGTAATTAAGGAAAATGGTAATAAATGTTGCCTTATTATAAAGTGCTTTATAAAAAGGACCACAAAAACTTATAATAAATGTCTTATAAAAAGGATCGGAGAGAGTAATAAAAAACAAAATTAATTAAATTTCTTTTTTTATGAGTAATGTCTATGGGGTATACTGTGTGACGTGAATGAAAGAGTAATGTTTAAAAAGCATTGAAACGACACTTCCATAAATGAATGATATATAATTCTAAGAAGGGAAAGGTGGGACGTACATAATAAAGTGAGTCCCACAAATTTCCCACACGCGCTTTTTTTTTTACCCCTTTCTTTTTTTTAAGCTGTCCCATTTTTTTTATAAAAAAAATATTTTATATTTTATTTTATTATTATATTTATTTTTATTTATTTATTTTATCAAATAAAAATATAAATCAAGAAATACAATTAAATGATCACATAAAATTTATGTTAATTTACATGAGGTTAATTATGTGTCCCAAAACGGTGAATATATTAAAAATTGAGGTTAATGGTGTTTCCGTTTGTGGTTAATAGAAAAAGATTTTTAATTAATTGTTTTTGCGAGGTGAATTGCAACCCCTGTTAACATGAGATTAATGATGTGGCCGGAAACGGTAAACTATTAAAAAAAATGAGGTTAATGATGTATACATTGGCGGTTAACAGAGTAAAATTTTTGGTTAATTGAATTTTTGAGATTAATTGCAACTCCTGTTAACACGGAGTTAATTCTGTGTCCAGAAACGGTGAACATATTTTTAAATGAGGTTAATGTTGTATACGTTGATGGTTAACGGAGTGAGATATTTGGTTAATTGATTTTGTGCGGTTAACTGTGTGCACAGAAACGGTGAATGAAGTAGTACATTTGGTTAATAATATCAAAATAAAATAATGATGGTAAAAAACTTATGTTAACCTTTCAAAAAACACACATTTATTGTATTTCTTAATCTATATTATTATTTATTAAAATAAATAAATAAATAATATATTAATAAATTTAAAAATAAAAAACTAATTAAAAAATGAAAAAGAAAAAAAGTAAAAAATAGAAAAAGAAAAAAGGGGGAGGGGTGCTAAAAGAAAAAACGTGTGGGAGGGGCTACTCAAAAAAAAAAGGAAGGGGTGCTGAAAGAAAAAATGATGTGTGGTAAAAACTTTATACTGACTGTTTATGTACGTTTATCGGAACTTTTCTAAGAAAATGATCCTACAATATTCGAACATATAAATACTAAAAATTAAAGTATACTCACTCAAATATATGTAAAACATAACATATAAATCAAGAAGTATATTCACTAAATTATATATAAAACATACGGATAAATCAAGAACCAAATAAAAATAAATAAACTCCTAGCCAATTTGACACATACACCAATCTTGTCTCTGTTGATATGTTGATGTACGTGATCTATCTTTTAATAAGTTCCATGAGTACTCTGACTTTGTACTTACATAGTCAGGTTACAATAGTGTCTGTTATATCAAAGAAAATTAAATTACAATCTATGAGGAGTTTCAATATATACTTCCAAATTATTATTAAAGCTCTTTAAATAGTTAGCAATTGTGAGTGATCGTGATTTGGGGTTAGGGTGTTGCCGTTTTGGCTAGCAAGGAGAGGAGAAAGGGGCCATGCTTTCACATGCATGTTAGGATCGGGAAATAGAATTAATTGCATGAGGTATTGGTACGTGAAGGTCTTATTCAGCATTCACTTGTCAGCTACAAGAGCTAACGAATAGTGCAAATGGTGGCGATGATCACGAAATCAATAGTTGCTTGCTTTAATTTTCTGGACTCTTTCCATAACTCAAATATATATATAAACATATCTCAGAAAAAGAAAAAAAAAAGTTTAACATGCAACTGAGAATATTTAGTTTTAGAGAGAGGAGAATATTTTTTTTACTAAAATGTTATATTCTCAGTAAAAAGTAATGAATGGAATACGGAAAAGAGAAAAAATAATTTCAGTCCATGACGATTGGTATGTAATAGTACGTCTTAATTAATTTTGCTTTTATTTTTCCTAAAAGTTGCAAGTATTAAATGGAAACTTGCATTATTTCCCCAGCAAAAATGGGTCATTTTCGTAAGTAGAGTGATGCATCAAGAATGTCACTCAAGAGAATAATATTCCAATTTTAGGATTTCTTTATCTATGCATCATTAATTATCATTGCTATATAAAAGCATTTTTTTCTTTGAATTGATGTTTTATCATTCAATAATTGAGATATGTTAAGTCTATTGATGATTATATTTAATATATATATATAATCACACAGGGAGAGGTTTAACTTTGATTAAATCCTTCAAAAGAAATTAAATGTGCAAAAGAATACTCTAGCCGAATTAAATAATCAAATGAGAGAGACGTTAGTGTCAATATATACACTCTCTCAACGTTAGGCAATTTGGTGTGTAAATATATACTCTCTGAACCTCAAGAGCTACATGGAATAATTCATGGATAATTAATGAGCGCAAAGTTTTCTGTTTTGGTTGTTTTTGCCTTTGGTTGTAGTACGAAGATCTTCAGCATTTCAATTCATACAAACGATGGTAAAACTTCTAGTTAAAAGCATCTCAATTAGAGTAATATTATTCATACAACAAAATTTATATAACAACTCATACTTTTTTCTCTATCTCTCTCCATGTTGTATATACAACATGTTGTATAAAAAACATTTCTCTCTCAATTAAACACCCTTTTCCTTCGTATCGCGAGCATACTTGCCTTCTCTCAAACAGCACGGGTGTCAACAGTTTACAAGTCAGAGCATCCCCACATGCATATGGGTAATGCTTCGAGGTTCTTAACTCTCTACAACATAAATAGTGATGAGAATATAAGTGAGAGAAATATGTGATGTAGTAAATGATATGATGGAGAGAGACATAAAAAACGTTGTATGAGTTATTGTATGCTTTTATTGTATGAATAACTTTAAGCATCAAGTGCTTAACAATTATTAGCGATGGAGCATTTGTTTTATATGGTTCTTATTTTAGCACCGATGTTTGTAGAAGCACCCATGCTTAATATTAAAAAGATAATTGTTGTATGGTGTGTGATTAGTTAATTGATAAATGAGTTTTGTAGGTCTATTTATTTTTCTTAGATTTGTGGAGAAAGAGATAAAAAGTAAATGAATTGCTTAAATAATAAAAATAATATAATAATATAGTAAATTGTGACAAATTATAAAATATTGAGTTAAAAAAATTTTAGGGTTGAGATAGAAATCACGTTATTTTACTAGTGTGTGTTTAATTTAGCATTAAAACAAGTCAAATTTAAGTTTAGGTTCTCCGACACAACTATTACTAACATTGGAAACATGAGTTTAATACTAAAAAACGTTGAAAGTCACCATGCTAAGAAATCCTTAAATAAATTCAGTATATGTAAATTAACTATAAGTCTTTGAAATTGACATTTTCATTATTGTTTCAAATAAATTAATTATAGTTAAACATTTATACGAACATACAAAGTTAATATAGGACTAATAAGATGTTTGATTTAGTATTGAAATGTAATTAACTAGTGTAGTTACCCGTGCGATACACGGGTCCTACCAAAATTATCATGCAATGACAATAGAGATTCATTGAGCTTATAGCTATATTAAAATCCAATGACATGA
This sequence comes from Sesbania bispinosa, assembly GCA_026901365.1. Lineage (NCBI taxonomy): Eukaryota > Viridiplantae > Streptophyta > Magnoliopsida > Fabales > Fabaceae > Sesbania > Sesbania bispinosa. The sequence goes on from QLOH01000684.1 coordinate 129,950, forward strand.
AGTATATGGTGGTGCTAGATGATCATGAATTGTCGTTACTATATAAGGTATGTCATATAAATTATATCGCATCAATAATGTTTGCCTAATACATGAAAACAACTTTGATAGTTGAGTTACGGATCGCGATTGACTGCATTCGCCTAAACACACAGTCCCCGCAGTCACTCTTTTGCTTGACCGTTGGATTCATCTAACGGTGGAATTTATAATATTTATTCTTTTCCCAAACAAATGAAGAAAGCCCAAAGAATATCGATGCTATTCCCCTCTGCTGCCGCGGTGTCTCCATACCTCTCACGTGCGAACGAAAATCATAAGGCATTGGTTTGCAATTGGAACAAGCATTTCCACACGACTCTGATACAAATGGAGCTATTGGAAACTCAAATGTAATTCCAATTAAGGCGTGAATATCAGTATGCCATATGTCATTTTTAATCCCATTACACTCAATATCTGTTTTGATTTAATCTATCTGATCTGTTGTTTCATTTGAAACTTGATCAATGCAATTTGAACCTGAATTAAACCTTGCTCACAGACATGGGCACCTTCAATAATTGGTTGGGCCGTAGGTGCACTATGCACACCAAGTGTTTGATGAAAGTGAATGTTTTATCTGACATGTTAAGTGAATGTTTTTCCTTGTAATCAACGCTGCAGCAAGAACTTGTTTTCCTTTTAGATCAATAGAATCTATTGTAGGTATAAATATGCAGGTATGAACTTGAAGATCACACATCTGCAGTTAAGGCGCTTGCTTGAACTCAGTTGACACTGGGTCTCAGGTATGTTCCCTGTTGTGGAACAAGAATGAGAGGGAGTTACTCAGTTGTCATGGTTTCACGCAGAATCAGCTAACACTTTGGAAATGCCCTTCAATGGTCAAGATGGCATATCTCATTGGTCACACTTCCAAAGTATCATCCTGCAGTAACAGTGATGCTTCTTTGAAATTTGAATGTTGTCTATTGTCTTGTAGAGTTGTAGTTATGGAATTGCTACATGTTTTTGGATCTGAACTTTTCTATATGGTATTGTGGATGAATCAAGCAAAGGCAAAAGTCAATTAATATTAGTTGACAATGGTTCTTGTTAACCAATTTTCTGCAGAATTTAAGATTCCCTTCTTCCCCTCTCTACAAGGCTAAAAATGGCTGACACTGGCTATAAGTCAATTAATATTATTCAATGCAGGTAGCATTCTGTTTTGTTTTGCTTCTAGTTTTCATTACAACACAAGCAAACACTGAATCTAAAGTTGAGGCTATTAAGTAAATCTGCTGGCAATTTATTGGAATTAAAATCTGGTATTGTTTGCTGGTATTGTTTGGCTTGTTTTTATTTGCCATTCAGATTGAGACAGAATTGGAAGTTCAAGGCATTGATGACATTCAGATCTGAAGTTGGTATTGTTTGCTGGTATTGTTCGGCTTGTTTTTATATAGACCAAGGCATTGATGACTGAAACCACAGAATGCTGATACTGCCAAGTCTGAAAATGTTACAGAATGTGCAAGTATTTTCAAAATGTTACAGAATGAAAATTTCTGAAAAGTGCTAGTTATACTAGAAAAGGTTACAAATGAATCTGGTTCATAAAAGGCTACGGTTAGATAAAATCCACTCAACATGACAACAAGGAGTTCTTTCCATATCTGGTTCATGACAGCAAGGAGTTAACATCACAATTTATTATATGTTATGCTTCCTATTGTAATAGACTTGCAAATAAGCTTGCAGGCTTTGTGCATAGGCTTTTTTTATTTTGATTGCTATTGGATGTAAGAGCTACCTTCGGGTTCCTTCTACTATTGTATTTGATGTAATAAAATTATATGAAATAATGCATTTTTCAAATTATTTGTTCAGTGTTCTTGTCCATCTACTACCAGGTTTCCTTTTCTTACTCATATTACAATCAAATTACCGCATGAGTAACCAAATCTAACTGAAAATGAGATTAACTAAGAGAATGAGATTAATTACCAAAAATAAAAGTGCCAAGTCTGATTAACTAATAGAATGAGATTAATTACAATAGAACCCTGCGATAAACATAAGATCTAAACAAAAGTGACTCCAAAAAATAGAACAGAAGTACCAAGTCTGATTCACTAATATATCAACAGGTCAACAAAACTCCAAAAAATGGTTATGTACTCAAACCAATGATCTTCATTGTGAGCTCTTCATTCTTTACTAATCTTCAATCACCATTAAGTGACTCCTACATTGTAAAGGCAAAAGATATAACATCACTAAAAGCTACAAACAAAGACTATTATTTTTTCTTAATGAGTAGTGATCATACCATCAACAATCTTGTGTAACTAAAATGATTTCCACTTGTTGAAGAGAACTCATTTGCTGGATTTTCCAAGAAGGATGCCTCACAGTCCACTTGACTTAAAGATCCAATATCCTTTGATAATGGTAAGCATAGTAAAAAAAAAACATGATAATCACATGCATAGTGAAAAAACAAAAAAAAACTTGATCTAATCATAAAGTTGCATACTTGAAATTGTTGACTTGGTGAAGGTATTACATTTGGAGCTTTTTTTTTGGGTTTAGACTGAAGTTCAACCCAACTCTTTATTCGTTTATGTCTTTTTAGTCCTAACCGCTTCTTGAAACCCTTTACTTGTGTCATAGATTCTCTTGTTAGTGTTGGAACATCACCTTCCTCATTGACCAATATTTTTTCTTGTAATCGAACTTCCGTCACCTTCTTACACAAGTCATCTATTCCATTATCCACAAGCTGGGACAATTTTTCAGAAGTTGACACCTCGGCTGCCAATCTAATCATTTTTTGGCAAGTGTGCTTATATCTTTGTGTACTAGATAGTTTGGGATCTTCAACAACTTCTTTTCCCCTTACATCATGTATAATACCACTACGTGCATCTCTTATCCACCTCTTGAGGATGTATTGGTCGGGGACAACTTTAACAGCATTTGCCTCAAAAACCTTTAAAGCATCGCAACAAAGTATCCCAAAAGTCTCAAATTTTCTACAAGTGCATGATATAGAGAAGTGTATAGGATCAAATAACACTCTCCACTCTCCTTCCTCATTGAACAAGGTGATAACATATTCAAATGGAAGATGAGTTACGTTTCTTTCACGTATGCAAGCTGCTAAGAATATCCCAAACTCATGATGGAATAAGTAAAAAATTGTTGGTGTATACACTTGTGCAAGTTGAACTAGAATTGGTGAATGTTTGTATGTCAACTTTGCAAGTTTGTGTCGAGACTCGTATTCACAAGTTAACTCGTTATATCGCTTCTCCTCAACAACTCTCTCAAAGTGTTTGAAGAATTGAATGACATTGATATTGGGTGTCATGCATGCCTTAAAATCTGAGTTCAAGCTCTCACTAAGTTGAGTGCTTCGCATCCCTAGGGTGAATGCTTCCTTCATGTAACATGGTGCCCATTTTTCCTTTATTGCATACATTGATTTAACCCAATTGTTTTCACCGATACTAAATTCTTCAATCAATTTGCTCCAAGCTGCCTCAAACTTCATTTCTTCGTTATAATCATACATGCACTTCTTGAATTCATTTAAGAAATGACTTCCTCTCTTCATCAAATTACCAAGGTGCTTAATCCCATTTTGCATCAAGTGCCATGTACATAACCCATGTCGAGTCTCTGGCATCACCTCAACTAGTTCTTTAGCCATTGCTTGACATTGGTCAGTGAACACCATTTGGGGCTTTTTATTCCCATGTGCTTTAAGAAATGTTTCAAATAACCATTTGAATGATTCACTCGTTTCATCATATAATAGAGCAGCCCCAAAAATGATTGTGCCCCTATAATGATTAAAGCCTGAAAACAAAGCCAAAGGTCTATTAGCATGATTGATGCAATATGTTGTATCCAAAGATACTACATCACCAAAATATCCATAATCCAAGATCATTTTTGCATCAGCCCAAAATACATTTTTCATCTGTTCATCGCAATCCATTTGATATGCATGGTAAAATGAAGGATTCTCCAATAATTGGTGCTCAAAATACTGCATGAGACTACCGGCTTCCCCATACACCATACTACGTTGTCTTCTTGCTTGGAGATAGTTCTTGGCATCCAACCTTGTAAATCCGAGATTAGCTCTACCTCCTGCATGTGTGCTCATAAGTTAAAATGAGGCCTTTTGCATTAATCCAGAGTCCTCTGCCATTTCAATCTCATATGCTTGAGATTCAGATATTTTACGATGTGATGCTAACATATGTGTTGTTTCTGCAAGTTGTAAAGGGTGGTTATGAGCCTCTATGAACTCAGGGATGACAAACTTTCCATTCTTTGCACTAATTGCAATTCTCGCCTTATAATCAGTTCTTGTTTCAGCCCTAGGCTTCTTAACCAAAAAGGATCTTTTGTCTAATGTCTGCCAACCTTCCTTGCAACAAACAAATCTACATGATCTAACAGAGTCATCTTTCTTCTTTTTGTTGAAGTATTGTTTTCTAACACCAAAGCCGGGTTTTTTTTACCATATTCACCCCAAAAATGCCAAGCTTCATCCACACTATCAAATTCCATGCCAACACTTGGTGTTGTGGTCATTGTCATTGTTAGACCAAATCTGTCAACATGAATATAATTGCATACAATAAGAATGAAATAAATATGATAGCTTGAAAGTAAAACAATAAGCTACATCAAAATCAATTCAGATGGTTGGAACAAGGCACGATTGCCATCCACTGCACCAAAGGGTTCCATTTCAAAAAGCTTATTAATTGGTGGTGCTTTTAAGAACAATTGCCATGCACTCTGATGACATAAAAAAAGCCTATTTTATAAATAGAAATAACATATTTACTTCACATTCCAAATGTTCATAAGTTTACTTGCACAAACTAAGAAGCAAACTATTATTATTATACAAGACAATAAAAATAATGTATACAATAACTTCATTGTTTTGAGCTAAATAGTTTATGAGATTTCCAAATAAAACAAATAGCAATTTAGAGTTTATGAGATTAACAATGTGAAAAACAAAACATTCTATCAAAAGAAACGATTTACCTGTGAAATGAAATCACACGGGATGCACAAACCAAAGTTTTGGAGGAGGTGAACCTCTTGATAGCAGTCTGGAAAATCTGGAGCAGGGAGCTTTCTCAAAGCTTTGGAAAGCAATGTCGAAAAGAAACGAGTGGATGGTACCTTGGCGCGAAAGGCAATTTCTATTTCTTTAGAGTAAAACGACATATCGTTTGTTGCCTTGTAAACGACGTGTTTTTAACTCATGGAAAAAGATGGTGTGGCTTGATATAAACTCATTAGATGAATTTAACGGCCATAAGAGGGGATGACTGCACCAACTTTGTGAATTGGTCGAATGCAGTCAATCGCGATCCTTGAGTTACAAGTTGGTAATATTTAATATTACATTTTCTAATAAAGTATTTCTACCTTTACTTTATTATCTTGTTTAATGTTGCACACGTTAAAAAAACGATGATATATTAGGGGAAACACAATAAATTTGATGTAAATCAACAAATTTATTATAATTTTTAATAAATAATGATTATAGTTACCGAATTTCTAATTATAGTTATTGTATTTCTTAATAAACAATTATATATCATAGTTACCAAATTTATAATTATATATTACCTCAAATCCTACTTCCTATTTATCTATGTCATTACATGAAAATTGGATGTGTTCATATTTAATCCAATCCAATGCAAACCACATAAACCGAACTGAAAAACTAAAAACCGAAATAAAAAAATTGAAAACTGCAAAAACTATAATTTTTTATTTGATATATATATATTGGATTGTTTTCGGATCCTATGTTGAAAACCGATCCAATCTAAACCGAACTTATATATACATATATTACTACTTACAAAATAATTATATATTTATACTTGTATACATATATATTTATAAAATTACTTATATTAATTATAATTTTATTATCTTATATCATGTTAATATTTCTATAAATATATCAATTTAAAATTAGTTTTAAATTAGTTTTCATGTTTAATATCCTTCTTTTTATATAACTTTATATTTATTTTAATAAATATAATTCCAATAAAAAAGATTTACTATTATTTCATAATTTTATCACTTTTATCTAATATTTTATTGTCTCTTTAAAAAATAAAAAATCGATCCAATCCAATTTCAATATAGATTGAATCAAATTTGAAAAAAAATATCAAAACTGATTGGATGATGAAATGATAAAACCACAATGATTGGATCAAATGATTTTTTACCGCAAAACCGATCCAAACCGAACCACGAACGCTCCTAATGAAGATACACAGATTAAGAAATACAATAAGTGTGTTAAGCTTCATTAAATCTAACACATTTACCGTATCTGTCCAATTTGAAGAATATTTTTGTTTTTATTTATCTTTTCCATTTAAAAGTTCGAGAGAGTATTAATTATATTTTTCTACTTTCAACCTTATAAGAGAGATAATGAGTGTGTTTGGCAAGGCCAATAAGCTAGCTACTAGCTTATTTGACTAGCTTATAAGTTACCAGAAAATTTTAAATCACCGACGGAATTTAGAGACGGAATTAGAGACGGATTATATATGATTGAGATGGAATAACAATGTTGTTTTTTAGAGATGGAATAACAATGTTGTTTTTTAGAGACGGAAATTAGAGACGGAATATTTCGTCTCAATTGTATTCCGTCTCTAAATCCGTCTCTAAATAGTTAAAACCATTTTAGAGACGGAATGTAGAGACAAAAATCTTCCGTGTCTGAAAAATTCTGTCTCTAATCCCGTCTCTGTATTACAAAATAATAATTTCAAAAGTATTAATAATATTAGAGACGGAAGTTAGAGACGGAAAGTATTCTTTTCAACTATTCCGTCTCTAATTCCGTCTCTAGTTGATCAATTCAATATTGGGGAACAATAATTTTGATATATTTGAGACGTAATTATTCCGTCTCTAATTAACATTTTATTTTTTGGAAAAATTGTTTATATTATGATAAACCATTCAATGAAGGTAAAAGTCTCTTAAAATTATCTTGTTAGGTGTAATATTTTTTATTTTAAAGTATAATAATGCCCCATTATCATCATTTTTTATATTATAATATAGTATAATATAATAAATTGATAAAATATGAGTCTTGACATGAAATTAAAAACAGGAGATTTTAAATATTATGAATAGTTTAGAATATACTTATTATCACTGATGTGAAAACCGGACCGACCCGGCCGGTTGGACCGGAAATATGGCCAGTCCGGTTACTTCATTAGATCGTTTATATAATTAGCCCGTGAATGACGTCACCGGCTCGGCCCAGAATCGGCCCAGAACCGGCGCAGCTCGGTCGGTTCGCTGCTGCATATGATGCGCGCTCCATTCCATCCAGCATTAAGAGGAAATGTAAAAAGCTCTCCAATTGGATTCGAGCTTGGAACATGAACCTGCAGAAGAAGAGTCAAGCACGCCAACCACTGCGCCAAAAACTCTTTTATTATATATATCTACTGCAATGATAACTTTCTATTCACAATCATTTTCTCTTTTATTTTTTGATACATTGAAACATTTATTTCAAAAACTATAAATACATATTGATATATTAATTTATTATTTAATATTTTCTATAAAATTTAGTAATATATTTAATTATTAACATAACATGAATTAGTGCTATTACTAGTTTAATTATAAAATTGTGATTTATACTTTTAATACTTGTGTGATTTTTATTTTTTTAATAAATATTAAACTCAATTATATATTTTAATATATACCGGTCCAACCAATGACTCACCGGTTGAACCAATGGCCCAATAACCTAGTACCTTAGCCGGGTTGATCACCGGTCCGAGTTTTATAACACTGCTTATTATATTATTCAAGAGTTACTTATAAACATTATTTTAATTTCTTAATTATTTTAAAATCTATAAATAAATTTTAATTCTGAAATACATATAAAACGTGTGTGTCATTTAATTTTTAAAGAATACTTTTTTAAATATTCCATATCTTTTAATTAATATTTTTGAACTTAATTTACCTAAATATAACAATATCTTTTTTCTTATAATATTATACTTTAAATAAATATTTAATTAAACTTATCAAAATAATTTATCATAACCTATAAAATTTTATCTTCTCTAATATATTCCTTAGAAATTTAAGTCATGGAATGAGTTAAACAAAAAATAGAAAAATAGATACCACGCGACTCACCACACAAGTGAGGACTCAGGGACACCTCTCACTAAACTGAACTCTCTCATCCCTTATCTTGTTTGTTTCAAAAACTGAAACCCTAAAGCTAAAATTAGGAACTCACACTCACAGATCCCTGCGGCCGCCACACTCAGGACTCAGTCTCATTCCGTCACCGTCTCGTGACTCCAGTCCCCAGAATCTCTCTCGCACCAGCACGGAGGCACCCATCACCACCGCAACGACGTCCTCCAACCTCTGGCGCAGCTCTGTCCTCGCTCCGGCATAGCGACACGACGAGTCACCACTGCAGCTCTGTCCTGCATCCGCAACGCAACCTGCCAGCTTCCACCTGGGCGAGCGGAAACCTGGGCTTGACCTTCGCTGGAGCTGCAACTGCATCTGCGAGGTGCGATCTGGTGAGCAGTGGTACGATCTGGTGCGATCTGCAACTGCGAGCTGCAACCTGCTCAGTTCGTGTTCTGTTTGAGCCTGAGCTTGTTGACCATGCTGGATTGGACTCCGTTGTTTACTTGAGGATTTACTTGATAGGGTATGAATGTTGAATATCCAGTATTTCTGTTGTTCAATGAATGTTTTCTTTATAATCCATGTCCTTAACGCTTTATACAGGCCCAAGTGCTCCAATTTAATATGATCTTACAGCATATAAATATTGGACTGCTGGTAGTTTTAGCCCATTATTTGCAGTTTGTTCCTTTTTTTTGTTTTCTATGGCTTTGCTTTCTGTTTGTTAAATTATCTTCAGAGTATGTTGGACTATCTTTGGAATACCTAACAATATCTTAGCATATGTTGATTATCTTCAAATATACTTTCTCTGTCTCAAATAAAGATAAAGCTTGAGTTTCAAGAGTATAGTGTTGAGAAAATACTTAATTTACTCTTCAACCACTGTGAAAGTGAGGAAGAGGATGTGCGCAATGTAGTGGTTGAGTGTTTTGGGAAAAATTGCACTTTTCCAATCTGTAAAACTTCTTCTTGCACTCAAGGTATCTGAATTTTCTCTTGGCACCCCTTATACTCGTTCATGTAACCTGCATGTTTTATATGGTTGTGTTTGTATACTCTAAAATTTTAGTAGGTAAGAACAACCAGTGCAACTGCCTTTACTTGTTATTGCTGTGAAGTACTCTATAGTTGAACGTCCTGAGAAGATAGATGAGATCATATACCCTGAAATACCATTATTTCTGATGCTCATAAAGGATAATGATAGGGTGAGTTTTCAATTACCTCACTGAATGTTACCTCACCTCATCAAGGGGCTTCTTCCTGATCTGTTACCTCTTCTTTATGATCAAACAATCGTTAAGGTAACCTGTATTATTGCATTATGTTCTGTCGAATTATGAGTATATGGCATTCCGATATAAACCCGACCTTTTCTTCCCTATGATTCTATACATTTTGAAGTAATTTTTATCTATTTTGTAATGGCTTTTGAGTCTACTGGCAGATGCCTGTAAACAAAATAAAAGATCTTGTATTACTGAACTGAGTTATAATTTTTATTTTGACATTTATGCAGGTTGTTTATGATGCAAACAAACTAGCAAAATTGGTTAGAAAGAAGAGTATGTTACAGAATTGGCTTGTCTATTATCAAAATAAACTTGAAAGAACTTCAAAAAGACCTGAAATGAAGGTATTTAAGATTTAATTTGATATGCTTTCAAAAGTTTGTATAACCCCTCTTGTATGTTTTTGCCAGACTGGTTTCCTTGGTCTTCGTGGAAAGAAAGTAGATGCTATTGATCCCAAGTCTATTATGCCTGCTGCATTTGTATCTTTTATGATCCCTATTGCATTCGTACAAATTCTTGCAAGTCTTGATGGAAACTAGAAAGCAGCAACAAGGTTGGAGCCTACAGATATTAAATGACATTTTGTTTATCAAATTAGCTCTAAACATATATTTCATTAGATAAATATATTTTAGCTTATCTCATTTGACTAATAAAATATTATTTGTTGTTATACACGCTTGCTAGTCATTTGTTCTTAATAATTCTCTAAACCTTGGCAATGCCACTTGTTCATGTTCAATGCTGTGTTGACAGTATAATAAAAAAATCGGCTCATCTATTTTGAAAAAAAAAGAGACGGAAACTAGAGAGGGATTTTTTTCCAGTAACTTATACTAATTAGAGACGGAAAATTAATCCGTCTCTATTTTGAGACGGAAAACAAATTGCTCAGAGACGGATAAATTGGTCTCAGTTAGAGACGGAATGCTTTAACATTCAAAGTTGTAGTAGAGACAGATTTCTTAAATTGTAGAGACGGAAAATTTCCGTCTCTAAGTAGAGACGGAGAAAATTCCGTCTCTATAAAATTAGCGACGCGGAAATCAGCGACCACCTCAGTTCCGTCTCTGATTCCGTCTCTAACCTATTTAGAGACGGAAAAAGTGGCTATTAGAGACGGATTTTTTCCGTCTCTATTTCAGATTTTTCTGGTAGTGGACCAACACAAAAGTGTTTGGTAAGGTACATCAAAGTAGCTTATTTTAGGAGCTTCTAGCTTATAAGCTACAAGCTAGTTCACCTAGCTTATAGCTTGTAGCTTATTTAATTTTCTTTCATCACTACCCCTTATATTTTAATACATTTCCCTTTTTATTCTTAATTTCTTTTTATCTATTATTATATATTTTCAATTTTAGTGACAAAAACCTTCCAATTTCTTTTTATCTATTATTACATATATAATAAGTAATTTAAAAAATTATGAATTAATTAAATTGTTATTTTCACTATTTTATGAAATTATTTTTATTTTATACTATTTATTTTATTGATTTTATTATTTATTTTAATTTTTAATTAAATATTTTATCACTAAAAAGGTTTAATGAGAATTTAACTATTTTTTTAAAAATATAAAATTATAATTACATAATAATATATATTTTTTCTAAAAAAATACAAATAAAATTTAAGTTGTTATGCCCTTTTATGTCATTTTACATTTACTAACTAGCTTATCAGCTAGTTTTACAAAACACTTCTAATTCAATAAGCTAGCTTATCAGCTCGGAGCTTATAAGCTAGGAGCTTATCAGCCAGTTTTTCCAAACACACCCAATAAGTAAAAAAATTAATGCATAAAATATGGAGATAGATGATATATTAGGAAAAAAAAAAATAAATTTAATTTAAATCAAGGCTTAATTGCATTTTTTCTCCCCCTATTATTATCAATCTGCGATTTTGGTCCCCTTATTATTCCAAATTCGCGATTTTGGTCCCTTTAACATATAGATTTTGAAAATAGGGGACCAAGATTTTGAACTAAATCGCAAATTTGGAATAATAAGGGGATCAAAATCGCGAAAAAAGTAGGGGGACCAAAATCGCGGATTAATGATAATAGAGGGACCAAAAGTGCAATTAAGCCTTAAATCAACACATTCACTGTATCTCATTTCAACACAATAAATTTAATGAATAATATATTAGGAAAATACACAATAAATTTGATGTAAATCAACACATTTTATTATATTACAACATCCAAACTTGAGTATCAATCTCAACAAATATATCTGTACTCATGTGTATCAATAAATGCAAATTAAACAATTTTAATGTAAATAATATATTAGGAAAATACACAATAATTTTGATGTAAATCAACACATTTTATTACATTACCACATCCAAACTTTAGTATCAATATCAACAAATATATTTGTACTCATGTGTATTAATATCTACAAATTAAACAATTTTATTTTGGATAAAAGAGATGACACAACTTTTTATAACAAAAAGTAGTGATAATTAGGGGTGAACGTGGGACGGGTTGAGACGGATTTTGTCTGTCCCATACCCGACCCTAACTTTTTATCATATCAAATTTTCAGACCCAAAACCCATTTATAAACTCGAAAAAACCCGACAATGTATAAGACTACTTGAAACTTGAACCTGTCCACAATCCGAAAAAATCAGTCCACAAACTCTAAATCCTAATATTTTACTTTTTTATGAACTTTCAAATATTGTTAAGAGAAAAATATCACTATATTATTATATAACTTTATGTATGGAATGTGTTTTTCAAAATAGATAGAGCTTCTATCATAGAGAAAAGTTAAATTAAAAAATTTGAAGAGAGTTAAAATGATGTTAAGTCTTTAAATAATATAAAATTATAAATGTTATATATATTATATATATACATATATGGGACGAGTTGGGTAACTCGAAGATGAACTCGAACTCGAACTCGTCTTCAACCCGATACCGGGTCATTGAATGAGACCCGATTAAACACTAATCTTTCATATGAGACATGGTCTAATCCGACTCGAATAACTTGTGTTGGGATGAGTCTTTAGGACAGGCCGTTTCACTCACCCCTAATAATAACAATAAAATAACTAATAAAATATTATAATAAATTGAATGAATTATGAAAAAAATATTAAAAAATTATAGAATTGTATAATTATTGATAGATTTATGTTTTAATTACTAAAATTAATTTAATTGAGCTGATCAATTTTTAATGTGAAATCAAGTATCCACGAAGTTAAAGAAAAATATAAAAGAAAAAACTAAAGAAAAACAGAGCTGGCCGGGTTGGCCAGTGATATCAACATGAGATGTGACTGTGAAGTGTGAAGTGTGGAGTGGTATTCGATTTGTCGCTGAAATTAAGAGGGCATCTCAAGGTCTCCCACTCTCCGTGACACTTAGCTACTAGCTAGCTGAGTCTGATGCGGTTTTCATGAGTTTGACTTGACAAGAACAATATATATAATTTTAAATCATGTGACTTACAATTTAAAATATATATTAATTAATGTAAAATAAAGAAATTAAAGGCCAGGAATCCAGGATTGGATAATGGATACTGTGCGAATCTGGTTTATATTGTAACATAGCAAAAGGCTATCTAGTATCTACCTACTCACCCAATGTGTCTCCTACGGTGACATTATTAGTTAGTTCTAGAGGTCAACACTGCTAGTAATTAGTAGTAACGAAGGGAACTTGACTTGACCCGTGACTTCACGGACAACATTTTCCTGTCTTAGTACTATTGGCCTCTCTGCCATTCTCTCCAATCAAACTACGCCTAGCTTGAAGATAATCGTATTGTAGCAAACCAATTCCTTACCTTAATTAAACCCATCTTCCTCGATCGTGAGGTTAGTTTAGTTTTATCAAAATTATGTTGATTCGGATTCGTGTTTAACATGTGTATATAAACCAAACACATTATTAGATTTTATTTGGATGAAGAGTGAAAATGAGAGGAAAAAAAATAGAAAGAAAAGGAAAGAAAGAAAAAAAAAAGAGAAAATAGATGATTTTTTGAGTTGTGTTTGGTTTGAGATAAAAGAAATAAAAAAATGAGGAAAAGATAAATGAGTATGATATACAATTATCTATTTTTTAATATTTAAAAAATATTATTATTAATAAAAATATAAAGTTTGTTAATAAAAAAATCAATGAAAAAAAGGAAGTTACCTAAATGAAATTGAAAACAAATAAAATAATGTTTACACTTTAAATAATGTGGGGCAAAAGTGGAAAGTTCATTCTCTCCCTCGTTTTCTTCTCACATTTGCCAAGAAAACTGAAACTAGTGGGACCTATATGTTTTTATTTTCTCTCCCATTTTATGTGCTAAATCCAAACAGGATATCAGTATATTTTCCAACCAATTTTCATCCTTCCATTTTTCATCAAAACAAACATAGCGTTAACTGTTTGATTTATAATTGAGTATAATTGATTTTAGAATCAATGGTTGAAATGAAACACATTAGACGGAAGTGGTTTAATTAAAATCAATTTTATGGAACTAAAGACCTATTTGTTTTTCAGTTGGGAGCCCTCCAGAATTACGTTTGAACAAAAGTAATAACTACTTCCGTTGACTAAGAATTACATTTGGAAACTTCCCAACTATAAAATAAGCAGGCGCTAATTGTGCTTAGAATAACACGCCGTTAGGCATGGATTTTAAACAAATAATTAAGAGTAAAATATTTTTAAAACTAAAACTAAAAATATTTTTATAATAAAAAATGAAAAAAAAATAGAAAACTAATATGAAGGTATATATTATTATAAATGAAAATTCCATTAAGTAATGTCTCGGGTTCGAGTCTTGTGAATGGAAAAAATCCACGCTGGGAGAGTTAGCCCCGCCATGACATGAATGTTCCCGGCTCGAACATGATTGCCTCCGGTGGAGGATACCTGTGGTTAAACCAAAAATATTATTATAAATGAAATGACCAACAAAAGGGTTGGTTGCCATGGTAAATAATTCAATCTTGGGAGTAGGATCAAAATTTTGGGCTGGCTCCCTAATTAGGGCAGCGTTTAAAGGATAAGTCTCCCTACAATGCTTATGAATGGGTGTAGAAATCAATCAACTTAATCCAAATCTTCAATAAGTTTGTTTCATTTTTGACACTTAAACTTGATAGACCTATTTATTTAATAGAGATATTTTTAAGGATTCGTTTAATTTGAGTTGAAAGTTTATTTAAAAATTAATTTAAACATGATCTATTTATTTGATATAGATCTTTGATGAGTCATAAAAGTAAATAATTTCAAGGTTTTATATAATAAATACAATAAAATAAAAATAAAAAATAATATAATTATTTTATTATTTATATTTATTTATTTAAATAAATCAATTCAAATTCAAAATGATTTTTTGAATGACTTAAATCTCACTTTAAAACTAAATGAACTTTTGGAAAAAAAAACTTTAATCCAACTTATTTTGTGAATAAGTTTAGGTCAAATAAGACCCAAATAAAGATTAAGCCATTAGTAGAATGGATTATCTAACCAATTTCTAACCGTATTTTAAAAATATCATAATCATGGAAAGAAAAAAAGAAGCAAAACAATTATAAAATGGAAATAGCATTTTAGCAAAAGGAAAATTATTTTAATAAAAGGAATAGTAGTAGTATTGTAGTTGGACTTTCAGTTAATAACTACAATAAAATGTGCATAGGAATATATAAGGAACATGAAAAATAAAGAATGGATTTGTTTAAGCTTAAAAAGTAATTTTATAATATAACGTTTTAGAAGTTATTATTCTTAATCTTTCAAAAAATTACCAAAGCAGTATTTGGAATTTTTATTTTTTAACAATTACATGGTTATTAATTTTTTAAATACAGATTTTAATTTTTTTTTGTGGTAAAAACATACCTTTTAATTAAAAAGTAATTTTCTTTTTTTTGTTTATTAAAAGTAATTTTCTTTTAAAAACAGTACAATAAAACGAGCCCAAAGAAATATAGGCCCATACGTTTTCTTCATTATTTTTCCTGTTTCGGCCCTTTAATGGCTTATGGCTCACCATTCATTCACCACGAGAGGTACAAAGGTCGTTGCTATTTCCACCTCCCTTTGCTATTCTCCTCCCTTATGTATTTTTTTTTTAATTTTCCTTCCTAATCTATAACTTAATAAACATAAAAATTGATGGAGGACCTTTCAACTGTTTACACTCTGACTGTTGTTCTAGTAAGCAAGATTGTGATTTGATGTCAAAGATTTGCTCATGTGATTTTTTATCCGTTAACCAGGTGGCTTGTGAGCCCAAGCATTACGGGAGCGGATTCGCTAACTTCAAGCCCCCAAAGTCACAGTGACTTTGCTCAATTTATAGATTAGATAAATCAATTGCTCTATATTTTGACACATGTCTTTAAAAACCTTTTTGTTAAAAAAGTATATTTTTGAGTTTACGTGCTTAACAAGGTTAAAACTTGAAAGGCACACTGCTGCAATATTTTGCCGTTGTACGTCCAAAAGCTTGACCAAGAGACCATTTTCATCCAAGTTGCCGTCAAAGAGCAAGCTAACCACGAAACGTCGACACCTCTTGGTTAGTTCATCTTCCATCCTTCTTCCATCGTTATTCTTATTGCATAAACTTCTTTGTTTCTCTAATAATACATTTGGAAATTGATTTGAAAGAGATTTTGAATGTTTCGTTTCAAATACTACTTTGCCTGTGCTTAGAGAGTAGCTTTATGTATTTTAACAAGAAAGCGATCTTGATCCTTGCACAACTATCACTGTGTGTTTAGTGAGTAGCTTTATTTGAACAAATCCTTTATTAATCATGACCACTAAATTCCTGCACACTTAATTAATCACATGAGTAGCTTTATATTGATTAAAAAACTCAATCAATTTTAGTTTTTTTCCTCTTATATAACTTGTGTATTTACTTCGCTCATTGATTTGGTAGGAACCATAATATGACGTCTTTAGATGTTGATTGCAAGCCGATGGTTGGTATGGAATTTGATAACATAGAGCCAGCTTGGCATTTTTGGCTCACATATGGTGCACATACAGGCTTTGGAGTTAGAATGCGATACACAAATAAGAGAAAGGAAGATGGCGCTATTAGTTCATGTAGGTTTGTTTGTTGCAAGGAGGGAGTGCGAACAAACAAGAAAGGAGCTTTGGTTAACAATCATAGAGCCCAGACTATAACTGACTGCAAAGCAAGGATTTCACTTCTATTAAAGAATGAAAAGCTTGTTGTTCATGAGTTTATAGAGGACCATAACCACCCTCTACAACTTCCAGAGACAACACACATGCTTGCATCGCACATAATGATAAGTGAAGTCCAAGCATATGAGATTGATCTAGCAGAAGACTCTGGATTAAAGCAGAAGGAAGCATTTCAACTTATGAGCACACATGCGGGGCATAAAGCTAATGTTGGATATACACAGTTGGATGTAAAAAACTACCTCAATGCAAGAAGACAAAGAAGCATGGTGTATGGCGAAGCTAGATGTCTTTTGCAATATTTTCAAAGACAATTGTTGGAGAACCCATCTTTCTTCCATGCATTCCAAATGTATATGGATGAACAGATAACAAATGTATTTTGGGTTGATGCAAATATGTTATTAGATTATGGATATTTTGGTGATGTTATATCATTGGACACTACATATTGTACCAACCGTGCAAATAGACCCCTTGCTTTATTTTCTGGTTTCAACCACTATAGGGGTGCGGTCATTTTTGGAGCAACATTGTTGTATGACGAAATGTGATGACACACTGCTAGAAGCTTGGACCTGCAAGACCTACATTAGAGGAAATGCACCAACTTTTGGCTTGAGCTTCAAACAAGGAAGAGTTAGAGAAATTAGTGTCCTACAAATAAAGGGTCACTACCCTACAAAATAAAGGTCACTACCCTACAGAAGGACACCTTGACCCTAGATAGGACCCTTGTCCTATGGACCACCCTTAATTAGGACTCTCTTGTATTTTCTTTTTATTTTTGTATTTTCCTTTTTATTTCATCCTAGTTGGGTGCTAATTGTATGGGTTTATTGGTTAGTAGGTTGCCTTGCTAGAGGGCTTAGGAGTCTTGGATTCAATTCCCACATAGGATAGAATTTTACTCATCTTTCTTTTTCCCCTTGATTTGGGCGCTACATGTATGGCTTTATTGGCTTAAGACTTAGCTTAGCCATAAGCCTTGGGGTCATGGGTTCAAATCCCACTTAGGATGGGTTTGCACCCATCTTTTTATTTTCTCCCTTTTATTCCCACAAGGAGGCCGCCCCCTTCCCTCACTTTTCCTATAAATAGGACCCTCCTCTCTTGTATTTACATGATCATCCATTTTTATAGTAAAGGCATTATGCCAAATTTTCTCCTCTCTTGAGAGTTGAGTGAGGCTTGGTAGTTGTTGCTTAAACCATGGAGAGACTTATCTAATTCTCCTGAATTAGTGGCGTCTGGCGATTGAACTTATCTGCTGCAAGAAGGGACTTGCACCAGTGGCGTTCTCCATTTCTTTCTCATCCATTTTTTCTTTCATTTTCCTTCGTTTTCTTGCACTTTCTCACGCAATTATAGCTGCTGCCCAACACCCATAATTCGTGAATTACTTGCTAATTTTCGGTTCTAATTGGATTGTTTTGCTCAATTCTAGATCCTGTGCAATTCCTGTCATCATTTGGTATAAGAGCTTGTTGAATTTGAGCAAATTGGGAGCATTTTGGTGGCTGTTTGGGCGCTGCATTCTTCACTTCTTTTGTGCAGAATTTTGCTTCAATTTAGTGTAATTCAATCCCTCTTTTCATTGTAATTTGGACTTGGACTTTTTCCCGGGCCCGAGGTGCCTTTCTACTACTACTTTGTGCTTGTTTGCTTGATTGAATTGGGTGAGTTCTTGCTAGATTGGGGGCTGTTTTGGGCCGCTAATTCCCACCCCCTAGGTGTTTGATAAATTGTCTCTTAATTGCTCATACTTGTTCTTGAGTGATTTCTACATATACTTGCTATAAATTGTTTGTTTGTTGGTGAAGTGTGGTAAGAGGAGGCATTGTTGTCTTCATTTTTCCAAAGATCGTTCACCTACATTTTCTCCCAATCACCTTTACATTGTCATCCCCATATATCATCTCTTTACTTTCCGCCATTTAATTTCCGCCATTTAAATTCCGCTCCTCCCCATCCTTTTAATTTCAGCTTTCCCCCTTTACTTTCAGTCATTTAATTTTCAGTCCTCCCCATCCTTTTAATTTCCGCTTCCCCCTTTACATTTCAGTCATTTACATTCTTGTCCTCCCCATCCTTTTAATTTCAGTTTCCCCCTTTACTTTCTTGTCATTTAATTTTGCGCAATTTTCTTCTTCTTTTTGCCATTTTATGCGCATTTTTGGGCTTATGTTTTGTTCATATTCTACTCTTGTTATGTCTGTTTGATTGGCATTCTGATTGCAAATTTGGATTGACTGCTATCTCTACCTAGAACTTTCCCTGTTTGATTGTGCAAAACGCTCACCTATAGGATCTTTTTTGGTTCATAGTATTGGAAGAAGATCAACAAATTCTAATTGTTGATTTTTCTTCAAATTTAATTCCAAACTTAAAATTGAACCAAGCGCGTTTCTGTGACCACACTGGTCTTGTATAATCAACAAGGAAGTGCTAAGCAATTTTTTTGGCCATTTTTGAAAATCAGTTGCCATCACGTTTTTACAGTTTTTAGAATTCAGTTTATTCATTATTTTTGCTTTTCTGGGCCACTTGGACCAGTTTATTGTCAGAAAATTCCAAAAATATTACAGTAGGTTCAGTATATTTTCTTTTCATTGTGTACAAATTTCTGTAATTTTCTGTTGGGAAAAAAAGTCAGAAAAAGAAAAAGAAGACAAAAAAATATAAAGAGTACGTACGTGCCAAAAATAGAAAAAGAGGTG
Organism: Sesbania bispinosa; assembly: GCA_026901365.1. Taxonomy (NCBI): domain Eukaryota; kingdom Viridiplantae; phylum Streptophyta; class Magnoliopsida; order Fabales; family Fabaceae; genus Sesbania; species Sesbania bispinosa. Next base: position 149,469 of record QLOH01000684.1, read on the forward strand.
TAAAAAGCAAAAAAAAGGGTGCAAACGAAGAAAAAGACAAAAAGACACCCAAAAAGAGTCAAAATTTAAAAAAAATTCAAAAAAAATTCAGAAAAATAGAAAATTCAAAACAAAGAAATATCCCAACAATACAGTGACAATTTTACTGTAATTTTTGTTTCTTTTCCCTGTATACTGTAATTGAGTTGTATTTGCTGTTTTTCTTAAAAAACGACAATTTTGGCAACTCTTTTCAAAAATCACCAAAAACAATTCTCTTTGCAATTTCTTCCGTCTTGTCTGTTTTGCTGTCTGCTCTTGTGTATAAGCTTGTTTGAGTGCCAGCTTTTCTTGTTTGTCATATCAATTCTTCTGTTTTGTCTTAGGATTTCTGTTTCTCTTCCCGTAGATATTTTTCTTTTGTTAGCGCGCTTCTATTGTGGGTAAGGGTTAAGACTTAGACTCAATCTGGTCTTTGCAACTTCAATCAACCTCCAACCGAGTAGAAGAGGCTAGAGAGTATCATTATAGAAAAAGCCTAAAAAGAGTGACATACACGAGTGATACATTCCATTGAGTGTAAACACTTAGTGAGTGGTGAGGTCCCTTAAAAAAAAAATCAATTTAAGATGTCATATAGAATATGGAGAAAGGAGCTAGATGAAGATAAGAGAGAATTTAGAAGAGAAAAAGAAGTGAGAAGACACTCTTCTCATGATAAATTGATGAAAGGTATAAGAAAGAAAGGAGAGAAATAAATAGGCATCATTTGAAGATAAGGAAAGGAGTTATGATAACTCTAGCCATGAAAGGAGAAGATATAAAGAAAAGAGAAAACTTAGGAGAAATTATGAGAGTGAAGTTAGAAGAAAAGATTATGAAAAAGAGGAAAAGAAAAGAAGAGAAAATAGGAAAGTTGCAAAAGATTCTTTTGAAGATAGAATTGGGAGAAGGTTAGAAAAATTTTCAAATGAAATCGAAGATAAAATTTCAAAATTCTTTTCAAAATCCTTAATTGAGATAGAAGAGATAAGAAAATTAGAAAAAGAAGAAGAAGAAGAAAGGTTGAAGAGAGAAAAAGAAAAGGAGGTAGAAAAAGTGCAAATAGAAGAAAAGAAAAACAAAGAAGAAGCAAACTTATCTTGTGATCAATTAAATGCTAACTCTTCTAGTTTAAACTTGAATAGGTTAATGGCAAGCACTTCTAGTGTTGCAAGGAGGACAACTCAAGTGATTGAATGGGAGTTTCCTAGACCAACTTTCTTTATGCATGAAATGCCTTCTTCTATGCACAATTATATGCCTCAAAGCATTACTTGTTTGAATGAAATAGAAAATGATGATGATGCTTTGAAACCTATTGCATGTTTAGAAAAGTCAACTAAGTTTAAGAGTACCATGAAACTTATTAGAGGGGCATGTTTAGTCAAATCCTTTGATCAATTTAGATTGCATGATAACAAAGTTGGATTGGATATGCATGTGCCTTTGGTTTGTATCTATAATGTGCATACACATTTTGGTCCTAAAATAATTGTTTCATATAAAGATGTGTATTATGCTCTTGAACTAGTTAGTGAAAAGAATAAAAATTTTGATGAAGTTGTCACATATGGGAATACTTGTTTAACATCTAATTCATATGATGATATGCTTCTTGATATGCACACTCAATGTGATTCTTTTTGTATTTCACCTTACATGAACACATTTGATAATATGCAAAAGGTGTCATCTTACTTGAGTGAGTGTCTTAGCATGAATATGGCTCTTGCGCAAACTTGCATGAATGCTTCATGGCACAAACACATGCACTATAAATTTAACAATCATATTCAAGATGTGTCTCATATATTCAATGAGCATGATGTGGTCTCACTTCCAAGAAATAGGACATTCATGCCACATAGTTTTAATTGTGCATTCATTTGGCAATATATTGTAGATTATCTTGTTGGTTTGAAACATGCATATCACTTGCTTAAATTTTGTTTTAACCAACTAACCCCTTTACTTGAAAAGAAGGGCTTCAAAAGATTAATCTTTGACCCAGGATCTAAATCCACAAAGTACATGCACAAGATGGCTCATTCTTCATTAAGGGAGTCTTCTAACCCTTATCTCAAACACCTCTTGTTCATCTCCTATGATTTTCTTTTGATAATCTTTATGATTCCCAAGTATTTCTGTTATGAGCCTTCACTTTGCTTGCTTGGGAATAAAACTAATGGGTCTTCTTCTTGTTGTCTAGGCTCAAGGAAGATGTTCAACTTGAGGACCTCTAACTCTACTCTCCAAGGGCTAAGATTTGAGATCAAATCCTTTTCAAGGGGGAGGGAATGATGATACACTGCTAGAAGCTTGGACCTGCAAGACCTACATTAGAGGAAATGCACCAACTTTTGGCTTGAGCTTCAAACAAGGAAGAGTTAGAGAAATTAGTGTCCTACAAATAAAGGGTCACTACCCTACAAAATAAAGGTCACTACCCTACAGAAGGACACCTTGACCCTAGATAGGACCCTTGTCCTATGGACCACCCTTAATTAGGACTCTCTTGTATTTTCTTTTTATTTTTGTATTTTCCTTTTTATTTCATCCTAGTTGGGTGCTAATTGTATGGGTTTATTGGTTAGTAGGTTGCCTTGCTAGAGGGCTTAGGAGTCTTGGGTTCAATTCCCACATAGGATAGAATTTTACTCATCTTTCTTTTTCCCCTTGATTTGGGCGCTACATGTATGGCTTTATTGGCTTAAGACTTAGCTTAGCCATAAGCCTTGGGGTCATGGGTTCAAATCCCACTTAGGATGGGTTTGCACTCATCTTTTTATTTTCTCCCTTTTATTCCCACAAGGAGGCCGCCCCCTTCCCTCACTTTTCCTATAAATAGGACCCTCCTCTCTTGTATTTACATGATCATCCATTTTTATAGTAAAGGCATTATGCCAAATTTTCTCCTCTCTTGAGAGTTGAGTGAGGCTTGGTGGTTGTTGCTTAAACCATGGAGAGACTTATCTAATTCTCCTGAATTAGTGGCGTCTGGCGATTGAACTTATCTGCTGCAAGAAGGGACTTGCACCAGTGGCGTTCTCCATTTCTTTCTCCTCCATTTTTTCTTTCATTTTCCTTCATTTTCTTGCACTTTCTCACGCAATTATAGCTGCTGCCCAGCACCCATAATTCGTGAATTACTTGCTAATTTTCGGTTCTAATTGGATTGTTTTGCTCAATTCTAGATCCTGTGCAATTCCTGTCATCAAAATGGCTGAATCATTTGAATGGTTGTTTGAGATATTCTTACAAGCACACAACCAGAAAAAACCTCAGATTATATCTTTATTGACCAAGACCAGGCAATGGCTAAGGCACTTGTTGAGGTTATGCCTGATACTAGACATGGTTTATGTACTTGGCACTTGTTGCAGAATGGAATTAAACACCTTGGAAACTTGATGAAGGGAGGAAGGTATTTTCTAAGAGATTTCAAGAAATGCATGTATGAATTTGACACTGAAGCGGAGTTTGAGACAACTTGGACACAATTAATCTTAGATTATACTATTCATGAAAATAACTGGATCAAATCAGTTTATTCCATAAAAGAAAAATGGGCATCTTGTTACATGAAGGAAGCATTCACACTTGGGATGCAGAGTACCCAAGTAAGCGAAAGTGTGAATTCTCATTTCAAATCTTGTATGAAACCGAATATGGATATTGTTCAATTCTTCAAACACTTTGAATGAGTTGTTGATGAGAAGAGATGCAATGGGTTAACTTGTGAGTATGAATCTCGTCATAAGCTCACAATGTTGAGATATGAGTTTTCACCAATACTAAGTGACCATTTGGGAGGACTTATTTTGGGCTTTACTTCTCCTTATAAGGAGAAGTTAGGCCAAACAACATTTTTAAAAAGCTCTAAAATATTAAAATCAGTTTTTTTATATAAGAAAAAGGGCTTATCACTAAGCTAAATTTTGTAGCTTGTGCGAAGCTTATTCTGCCGGTCTCCGCTTTCGATTCTCAGTTACTGCATTCTTGACCTTTTTTTTATTTTATTTTGTTATCAAGTCTGTTATATTTTTTAGTCTCCAATTACCCTTCCAATTCGTAATCTTATTTTGTTATAATTAAATGCCTAGTTGGAAGGCTATCATGCTTAGCCAAGCTGAGTGGACGTCATAGTGAAATACTGAATTGTCATCCCTACACTATGGTCGAAGGAGAGAGAGAGAGTGTTATACGGTTCAGATTCTATCAATATTATTACTATTACCAATGATTATAAGCTAAATAAAATGTAAAGTCAATTAGATGTGAATTCATTAATACTAGTGGAAAGTCTGTCTAATCATATTTCTTATGGTGTATAGAAAAAATTATTGTATTACGCGGGTGATTATTATTCTCATTTGGGTGGTTTTTGAAGTAGTTTTTATAATAGTATAATTGAAATAAAAAATATGGACACCAAAATAATTATCCTCCCCTCTATCCCATTTATTAATAGTATAAATAAATTATGATGTTATTGAATTTTATTAAAAAAATAAAATTATATTTTTAAAATTTTCATTACTTAAAAATATTTAAAACTTTGTAATTGAATACTCTTTATATTAATTTCAAAGAAAAAAATAATGTTAATAAAATATTTTACCAAACGACTTTTAAGTTAAAAAAAATTGAAATTGCCAAACAACTTTTACATTTTTTTAAAAGCTCTTATTTTTTACTTTAACTTATAAGCAACTTATAAGTTAAAAAAAGTTGTGCCAAACGAACCCTTAGCTTCATGCATATATGAGAGAAGTGAGTCTTAGTCCTTATGTCAATATGTTATCACTAGGGTTAACCATGAAGGATCTTGGAGAGTATCATTTGATCGTGCTTCAACCTCCCTACCATGTATTTGTAGAAAGTTTGATACATTCGACATACTTTGTTCACATGCATTGAAAGTGTTTGAAGCGAATGATGTTAAGGTTGTCCCTGATAAGTATATTTTAAAACGATAGACAAGAGAAGCTCACAGTGGTGTTGTGCATGATGTGAGGGGAAATGAGGTTGAAGGAGATCCAAAATTATCCAGCACAAGGAGATTTAAACAACTTGTCTCAAAATTTGTTAAACTAGAAGCTGAGGTGTCAACTTGTGAAGAATACCACAAGGTTGTAGATAATACCGTAGATGCCCTGTCTAAACAAATAACGGAGCTTCGCTTACAAGTCAGAAAGATTAATAGTCATAAAAATGATGAGTCAACATTTGTTAGTGACTATGATATGCAACCGAAGGGATTCAAGCAACGACCTGGTTCAAAGAGACATCGTAGATTAAAGAGTTGGGTTGAGTGTCAACCTAATAGAAGAAAAAGAGCTCCAACTAAAGTACAAACATGCATCCAGGCAATGGCATCTCAGGTATATAATTAAATGTGTGTCAAATATTTCAAATCTACTTGTACTATCACTTGTTTTAATTTTCCATGATCATTTTAGGATAAAGATTTAAGAAGTGAAAAGGTTGATGGAGTATCTTGTTCGACACCTCCAACTTATGAGCCCTCTCAAACACTAGAGAACCAATTTAGTTTCACTAGACTTTTGATGGTAATAACCTCTATGATTACTTTCACTTTGATCTATCTTTTATATTTGTGATGATATTGATCAACTTGTGTTTTTATGTAGGCACCCCTTGATGACATGTCTTAAATCCCTAATCTACATTCAAGATGATTCGTGACAACATTACTCTTTCTAATGGCTTGAAATTTTTTGGTGTATTGATTTTTGTACAGAGAGCAAAATCAGTAGATATATTAAGTTTGCTGTACTGCATTTATTGTCATGTCCATTCAATATTGTCAATATTAAGTAGTAAAATTTGACAGCTTTTTTAAGAAAAAGTGTTCTTGTCACTGGTTTGTAAGTATTATGAGCATTGCTTTGTGATTTGCATTACAAATCTATTTTCTTTATTAAGAACTAGAAATTTATTTTTTCACAGAATGTTTCTTATCCACACAAACTGGTTTTAATACTTCATATATGTAAGCCATTTGGAAAGTGTTGCAGCCAACACAAAGGACAGAAAGTGTCCACACAAACTGGTTTCAACTTGTGTTTTTATACCAGACATATGCTCTTCTTAGACTGCAGAAAGAGGTCTAGATATGTCAGCATATGGAGAAAAATGCAGTGTAGTTGTGTTGCCCACATCAAAAGGCTATAAATTATTATTGTCATAAATTGTCATCTTGGTTAATAATTTAGACTTCTCTTCTAAGTGCTTTGATTTCTCTTGATTGGTACATGGCTTCAAGAAATTTTGTATAGTAACAGAGTATTAGCAAACTGTTTTCTTTCAACTATATGGCAAACCTCATTTTTCTTTTCATTGTCTTTATAAATGGCAATGTGGTCATAATTTTTGTTTGCCTCCAAACTTGCAGTTTCTTCACCACTTTCAGAGGATTGCTCCTTTATTATTGAAGTAGCCAGTGCATCTAAAGATATGTTGAACATGGTTTCATCAAATGGATTTCTCTTTTTTGGACGAAGAATATCATCTTCAGCATAGAATTTCACATGCTTGTCTGAGGTCAACACTTGATCATTGTAATGACTTTCTTCAGTACCATCTTGAGTACTATTATAGCCACTTGATGTATTTCCTGAAACATGTTTTGAGTGGTTCATAAGGATTCCACAAACATGAGAATTCTGTTGCTTTTCAACTGAGTCACAATTTTCAACTTCTTGCTTCTTTTGCACCGATAAGCCATTTAGACCCCATTTTTCCATGGACAAAATGATCAATGTTGTGAAGTGCAACCATTTTATTACCAATAGTACCTTTTAGTTTTCTGGAACTATCTCTCTGCAAATTGCTAGTTATCATGTTATTTGTGCTATAATCAGCAATTGTCAAGCAACTCAGAACAATTTTTAAAAGAAATTTTTTTAAAGGACATGTGTCAAAATATAGAGCAATTGATTTATCCAATGGCTATAAATTTAGCAAAGTCACTGTGACTTTGGGGGCTTGAAGTTAGCGAATCCGCTCTCCAAGCATTACGGGCGGATATCAGTCAGGTGGACAATGCGTGTTAATCTGACATGCCCTAAGAGATGGTAATGACTATCCGCTTATCAGCTAGTTCGGCGTGCATGGATCCATGTTTTTATGTAGGCATACAAACTTATATGGTGGACATGCGGAATGGTTAGTTAAATAAGACTTTATTGTTGTTAGCGCAAAAACCCTCTGAGACTTGGTTTTAATGACAACAAACCTGTTGATCAAAATTAATGTTTTCTGTTCTTGAAGTTACTGATGTTTTGTATGTGAGATCTTAAGAAAGACAGGATTCTCATGAAAAACTCAGAAAGATCAACCATGACCAAGCTCAGACTGAGATTGAGAGGCAACCACAGATTGAGACTGGTAGTAAGCCTCAGACTTATGTTGAAGATAAAGATCAGCCTGAGATTGAGTAATTAATGCAAGTCTTTCATGAGATACATAAAGATCAGAATCCAAATGATAAGAAACATCAGACTTCAAAGTTGTCTTTGAAGAATAGGCATAGCTCAGATGTTCTATATGCTGATTCAGAAGAAGGCCTTAAGAATATCCTTTATCAGAAAGTCTTCAAAAGTTTTGAAATGGAAGATAGCCTAAGTTGAGAGAGGTGCACATCAGAGTAATGTCTCGGCTACAATCAGAAAGGGTCTCTACTAGAAATGCCAATCATCAGGTCAAGTCAAGATGAGCTCAAACAATGAATTAAGTTGCATCAAGAAGACCAATATTTGAAACTCAAGATGAGACGCAGACTCAAGCATAAGATGCTATCTCATGTTTAGATGCAAGCTCAGTCTAAAAATCAGCTTAAGACCAATGCTCAAAGAAGAGACTCATCTACAAACTTAAAAGGAAAGATCAACAGTCAGATGCAAGATCTCCCAAGAGATGAGACTCTAACTTAGCTTTAGAATCAAGAGATAAGATCATAATAGAAGATTCCAAACCAAGAAGAGATTCAAAGTCAGCTTGAGACAAGCTCAAACTGTAAAGTCAGATTGAGACAAGCCCAAATTCATTATAAGATCATATTCAGTCCAAGCATGACAAAGAAGAACTTTGAAATATGAAGCTGAGCAAAGATGAGATTCAAAGTCAGACTTGAGATGCAGACTCAACAGAGATGCAGAATCAGACTTGAGATGTAGACTCAACTTGAGATGCATAATCAGACATGATATGGTCTCAGATCAGATGTAGTCTCAAGATCAGACGCAGTCTCAAGTTCAGATGCAGAGATGCAGATGCAGACATAAGACAGTCTCAGATCAGATGCAGTCTCAAGATCAAATGAAGAGATCAGATGCAGACATGAGACTCAGACATGAAACGCAGAGATCAGATGCAAGCATGAGACGCGGACATGAGACTCAGACATGAGACGCATAGATCAGATGCAAGCATGAGACGCAGACATGAGACGCATACATGAGATGCAGACAGAGTCTCAGCAGCAAAAAGCAAGTCAACGCAAGTACACTGTCACAGCAGAGACAACATCAGAAAAGCACATGTCTCACGTCAGAAAAGTGAAAAACAACTTCTCTCTCTTCCAATGGCTAGTTTAACGGCTAGTTTTCTGAAGACTAATAAAGGAGGTCTCATTATGATGAGACGCGTTAGAGACACAGTGAGACTCAGCAGAGATGCTGCTGCACAACCAGAAAAATCCAAGTCTCAAGTGAATCTCAACCTACCTACCTATGCTATCTTAGCTAATATCTTGTGGTAGGCTTAGCTCTTGTTTTGTACTGATTTGTATACACTCTTTGAGTGATTTAGAGAGCTACCATCTAGTTGAGCTCACGGTTTATCCATACTTTGTATGTAATCTAAGCTAGATCAATCACATCTCATCTCATACCATCAAGTCTCAACTAAGTCAGGAGGTGCCTGAGCTTAGTGTGAGCGTTTGTAAAGCCTGGAGAGGCACTGTAAAGAGAATACTCACTGAGTTTCTTGGAGAGGCAGTTGAAAATAAAAGAATACTCGTTGCGCCTGGAGAGGCTGCTTGCAAAAGAATACTGCATGAGTTGCCTGGAGAGGCAGTTGAAAATGAAAGAATACTCGCTGCGCCTGGAGAGGCTGCTTGCAAAAGAATACTGCATGAGTTGCCTGAAGAGGCAGTTAAAAACAAAGAATACTTGTTTTGATGGGTTTGTCAATAGTGGAAATCTTACGAGTTGTGAGGACTGGACGTAGCCCAAGGTTGTGGGTGAACCAGTATAAATCTCTGTGTGCATCTCTTCTCCCTATCTCTTTATTTATATTGCACATCTCATATCTAAAATCTGTTTGTTAAAATAAATTAAATCTATTCAGAGAAAACCAAGTTGTAATAACTAAGATCTGTCCATGCATCTCATCTTACATCTCATCTTACATCTCAGGCCTCATCTCATCTCAGACCCTATCTCAACCTGAGATCAGTCAATAGTCTCACTCATTCTCTTTTAAGGTCTTAACATTTGATGAGCTAATTAATCTTACATCTCAAATCTGTTTATTAAACTAAATCAAATCTATTCAAGAATAATCAAGCTTCATTTATCAACAAATCATCATTACTTGATTACAAATTTATTGTTGAGACAACATCTCATCTAACCTACTTGAGACTCCAAGTGTCAAACTTGAGATCACGTCTCAACGTGTATTTAAGTGTGAATTTTCAGGAGTAATATTTTCAAGTCTCTATTCAACCCCCCTTCTAGAGACGTTCAGCCAACTTCAATTGTTTAATTTATTTTTAATCTAAGTCGAGTAATAATTTATGATTTTTTTAGAATGATGGGAAATGCGAAACGATGAGTGGGTAATTTGGCTATGGTGGAAGGCTCAATATGCTCATTTCACTTACACCGGGAGACCACATATTCTTGTTCGCACTATTTTCAGAACGTAAGTTTGTTGGCAAACACTAGATTGAGAGGAACAATTCTCAAAGTAGACTCCAATGCGGCAAATCCACATTGTCAATGTTGAACAAGTCAGGGCGCCCAATGTCTAGTGATCACTGGTTAAGTTACGATAAATGGAAATCAGCTCATGTACATATACTAATCAACTGCAATGAAATAAATTATACCTTGAGTAAGTGGAAATGATTTTATTATTTTCAGGGTTTATGGTTTAGGAATGAACGAGTTATTAACTATTTGTTCCATTTTAGCTTATTCTTACAATTTCACTCGATCAATGATTGAGATTCTTCAGTTCGAATACATGTAGACTTTCCAACATGGTTTAGGAACTATGTAAGTTTAATCATTCACTTTTCTTGTATGGGTTACTCAATAATAAGAATTTAATTAATCTTAAATGGTTCTTATGATTAGGTTCGTGATGAGTGAAATGGAGTGATCAACAATGAAGTTAAATCATTAGCTTGGGGACCCAACTCTAAAGCAAAATCATGGAGCACATACTTTGTTAATGGATACAGATTTCAGAAAAAGGAATGGTGTTAGGGTATAAAGATCACAAATTGTGGGGTGCATGTAAAAGGACTTACCGATGGTGATGAATATGACTTTTACCACATCATCCACCATATCTATGAGTTAGAGTATCTTGGTTTGAGTTACATGATTCCTCTTTTCTATTGTGAATGGTTTGATCCAACCGGAAACAGTGGCAAAAGAGTTCAACCATAATACAACATCGTTGAAGTAAAGAAGAGTAGAAGGTATAATCGGTATGATCCATTCATTGTTGCACAAAGAGAAAGACAAGTGTATTATGTCTTTTATCCTGAATTATGTAAAGACTTACGAGGTTGGATTGTGGCAATCATAACAAAACCAATGGGTTATGTTCAAGTTCAATGGATTGAGGATGAAGTGCCTTATCAGGCTGATGGCGGTTCAACTATTTTACCAGTTTTAGACATTGACAATTGTCATGCTTAGCTGAGAATCAATATGAACCAACAATCCAGCTTATCCTTGAATCAATGGTTGATGATGAATCTGAGAATGAAGACATCCCATCAAATGAGGATGAAGAATATGGGTGGGATGACAATGAAGATGAAGAGGATGATGAAGATCAAGAAGATGAAAAATTGAAAATGATGTATAATTATATTAATACCAATGTGTACTAGTGTTTGGAGCTTAAATATATAGAATCCAAATTCCGAATAATCTTATTTTTTGTTCACCACATTTTTTATATTATTTTAATTCATTTTTTTTAAAATAAAAATCACTACAAGAAAATCGCATATTAGCGACGTCGCTACAGGCTATCTAGCGACGGCGTAGAGACGACCACATGGACGTCGCTACAGAGCTCGTCGTAAATACAACAGCGATGAGGAAAGTGAGCCGTCGTGTAGAAACCACAGGAAACACTTGTGAAGTCTATAAATCTTTTTAAGTAATTAAACATGATTATATGACATAACATCTTTTAGTTTTAATGATTAACAAATAAGATTATATAAAGAACAAATAAGATTATATAAAGAACCAATTAGATTATATAAATAGGTTCTACTGATTAAGGTATTTGTTTGTTAATTATGTTTCATGATGAAATACTCTTTAGAAGAAGAAGATTTTGTGAACAGAATCAGAATCAGAAGATCAGAATCAGAAGAACAAGAGTGCAGAATCTGAAGAAGAATAATCCTTAACAGAGTTGAAGCAACTGAAGAATAGAAGTGAAGACTTGACGATTGTCTGAAGAAGTGAAGACCTGAAGACTATCTGAAGAATTGAAGACTTGAAGACTATCTGAAGAATTAAAGACTTGAAGACTGACTGAAGAAGTGAAGACTTGAAAACTATCTGAAGAATCGAAGATTAAAAGAAGACTATCTGAAGAAGTGAAGACTAGAAGACTATCTGAAGAACTGAAGACAGAAGATATATGAAGAAGTACAGATTCAAATATACATCTGACTGAAGAACAACAATGAATTGAAGAAATGAATAACAAGAAGAAGAAGAAGAAGATACAAGAAGAAGAAGATACAAAGAAGAATGAAGCTACAATTCTATTATCATAAGGAAGAAGCCTTCTGAAGTTTCAACCAGTATGAAAAATTGAAGTTGTCTGAAGGACGCAACCCGTCTGAAGTATTGAAGCTTTCTGAAGCATTGAAGCTGTCTGAAGTACGCAACATGTCTGAAGCAAAAGAAGCTGTCTGAAGCAACGAAGCTGTCTGAAGAGCCAAGCCCGTCTGAAGACTCGAACCCGTCTGAAGACTGGAACCCGTCTGAAGGTTGGAGGTCGTCTGAAGCTTTAGTAATGACGTGGCATCTTTGCCGAAATCTTGCGTGAAGACTTTTCTAAGTCTCTGCTGCTCGTACGTTTTGAAACACATTTGTGGCAACAAACACAGAGACCTTTCCTGGTGCATTTAAAGTTCATACACCACTGAGGAAATCTCTGCAACGCAGCATTCGCAGCAACAACAGTAGCAGCTTTACTGCAGCACCAACGTTGTACTATGTCAAGACTTTCAAGAAGCGTGTCTCACAACAGATTAAAAGAAGACTATTTGCTATCTCTAAACGATAGTATTTCAACGAGACATTTCCTCATTTGTGCAATCTGGAACAGAGCAGAAGAAAGCAAGCAGATGCAAGCTTATGCAAGAAAAGCTCAGGAGACTAAGCAAAAGCAACAAGGAAGATGTTTGAATAAAATATATTCAATTCAACATCTTTATCTAAATCTCAAAAGAGGAATCTGCAAACAACGACTATTGGTCAAGACATCTCATTCAAAGAAGTAATGGTGTCAGGAGCAAATGAAAAAAGGAGTATATGCAGAATAAGCAAAAAGGGCAAATTCAACGGATACACACTCTCAAGAGAATAAGAGGAAATCTGAAGAAAGCAGATGCAAGCCGGACAAAACAGATAAAGGCAGATGCAAGCAGATGCAAGATAATGCAAGCTGGATAAAGCAGATGCAAGATAATGCAAGCTGGAGCAAGCAGATGCAAGATGGATAAAACAGATGCAAGAAAGCAGAAGAATTCAAGAGAGAGAATACACATAAACATCACATCTCTCAAAACAGAGCTTATCAACAGAAGTGTCAGAACGGGAGTATTCTGAACACTCAATATGCTTAAGGAGAAGCAACCGTTTGAGAAGCTACTACACAACAGCTATATGAGCCACATCATCAGAAGCTCAACGGTATTATGAATTATCTTCAACGGCTATATTCAAGAATAACATATAAATAACCTCAAGAAAGAAGTTGAAGATGTTGTTGCAGTGCACAACCAAGCTGGTTGGTTGGAAGATCAATCAGGTTGTTGGAAACAACCATGCAGCTGCTGTTGCAACCAAGTTAGATCAATTGGGATTGTTTTTCAAGAAGGTTCTTGAAATCAATCAGGATGAAAATTGTTAACTAGGCTGAGTGTCTTACAGTTAACAAGAGTTGACTCGAGCTTAAATACACCATGAAAAAGTCAACAACAATTGATCAGAGAGTTAATTCTCAATCGGGCTACTGATCAGCTGGTCAGTTAGTTAGATTGTACAGTTGGTCTGTTGATCAAGTGAGTTGGTTGTCGGGAAGGCAATCATGCTGTACAAATGACTATCAAACCGGGTACGGTTTGAAGCTTTGAAGATACCTTGGTATTCCAATGATACGGGTGAGAATGTAGCCTATGGAAACCAATGGTTGGAGAATAAGGCTGGAGCTTAATTTCATGTCTTAGTTAGCCTACTCTCAGAGGATGTATTCCTCATAGAAAAGACAGGGATTGTACTTAAATTCAAATACTTGTATCACTGTCTGTCCTTGTATTTAGTTTGTAATGACTGTATCCTGAGTATGTACTCAGTAATCTCTATGTACAAGAAGAATCTGAGTTGAGAGGTTCTAGCGAACATCTAGCTTAGATTGAGTAGTAATACTCAACACTTAGTTAAGTGTCCGAGAGCCTGGAGAGGCTTGGTGGAAGAAAGAATACTCGTGGTAGAGCCTGGAGAGGCTTGATAGAAAAGAATACTTGTTGTGTTGGCCTGGAGAGGTTAACATGTGTATCTGTGGTTTCAGATAGTGGAACACATATGTGGCTGCAAGGGTCTGGGGGATTCGGAGTGGCACATATGTGTTGTTGTTTTTGTTGTTGTGATTAAAGGCTAGTGGTGGTTTGCCACTAGGACTGGATGTAGCTCACGGGTTTGTGGGTGAACCAGGATAAATTCTGTGTCTAAGTTTTCTTTCCCTTAATCTCTTTTATTTACAGTCTTTACATTTACGATGGGGATTGAAAAGTATCTTTCATAATAATCTTAACACAACGATTTCAATAAAACAAGTTTTCATACAAACATAACATTAAAACGTCTCTAGTGTAGGTTGAAGTATTATAGAAGAATATATTCAGAGGGATGTCTGAAATATCTGTCTGAAGTGAGCCCAACAGGAACTCAGTTCAGACACATGATATAGATGGTCTCTGATCATATAAAGTATTTCAGAAACAGTTCTGAAGGTACTCTTAGTAATATTCTTCAGAAGACACTAAGAGAAGTTTGTTTAAAATCAAAACAATCTTAAGTGTAAGAGAAAGTTTTTTAATCTAAATCTTTCATATATTCCGCATGTATTTAAAATAACTCTGATCTTAAGATTGGTTTTGTACAATGATCACTTAACGTGATTGTTTATTTTAAAGATTTCCAAAATTGTCTTAAAATGTCTAAAACACTATTCAACCCCCCCCTTCTAGTGTTGCCTGTGGTTCTAACAATTGGTATCAGAGCTCACCTTCGGGTTGAGCATCTAACAAATGCAGAAGGAGTAGATCCTCAGAAGATGGAAATCTCACCAGGCTGAAGCAACTCTGAAGAATGATAATGAGAAGAGGAAAATCACTTTTCAACTACTCATTATTCATAAGGATAAAGCACAGGACGCAACAGGAAAAGGAAAGTGAATCTATCTCTAGATCACAAACGGGTAACACCTTTCCTATCTATATTTAAGTTATAATTTTAAATATAGTTATCAATCTGTTGCATGATTTGTTTTATTGAAATTATGTAAATAAATGTTTGCATGCTATACTTGTTTCATGAATGTATGTTCTAAATTGTGTTAAAATAAATCACTGCATGCTATGTGTTTTACTATGTTTACTGTGTGAAATTTATGATTCATTTTATGTATGCTTTACTTATTTAAATATATGTGTTGAAGAGTCACACATGCTTAGTGTAGTAATAACTGTGTTTTAAATTAAGTAAATGAAGAGTCGTGTGTGTTAGTCATAACTGTTTTTGAAAATATGAAACGGCACGATGTGAATCATTGAATCATCAACCGGTTTCTCTCAATGGACACGATGCACTACTCCCTACACCGGTTCAGTACACATAACCGTCTCTCATCAATGCTTGAAGCATGCTTGGCTATCTATTTAAAAGGATTGGATGATCAACATGGAAATCACACTTTACTCAATCCTTTCCCTAAAAAGATCAAATCTCCTCAAGTATCTTCATCTCAGAAAGATCATTTGATTCATAGAAATCAATGGCAAACGCGTCTGCATCATCAAGCAACTCAAACCCTTCCGTGTTTAATGAAAGGATCATACCTTGTAAGGCGGTTAACCTTTCTGACTTTGATGAAGCAAACTACAAGATATCTGAGTATTTCAACGCCATTGGATGGACTCCATACTTCAATAACATTTTCTCCTCCTGGCATAAGAAGAGTATAATGGATTTTTGGGACAACATCAAGATCATATCTGAACCCAAAAGAACCGGGATTGAGACAAAGGTGATGGGAAAATCACTGTCTGTGGACACCAAACTTATTGCTGAAGTTATAGGTGTTCCTGACAGTGGAGAACAATACTTCCAAAGATGGGAATCTCTTCATGGTGGAACATTTGTTCTTGATCAACATCTATTTGGAAGAAGAAGGATTGCCCCTTTCAGACCTTCTCAACTTCTGAGCACACCCAGAGCCCTCCTTGCTGTATTAAACTGCTGCATTCTTCCCAGAGGAAGAAATAATTTGACTTTAAGTATGATGGAGAGGTTCGTATTGGGACTCTTGATGACAAAGAAGAAAATTAATCTCCCATGGGTACTGTTGTATCAGATGATGTTCAGAGATGAGATGGGAAATGAGAACCTCTATCTTCACAACACCTTGATTATGAAAATTCTATTGCACAAGGGATTTCCTATGGAAAGTCTCTTTGACCAACCGTCTCCTGACTTCTTCACTCCGGCTGAATATGCTGAGTTAGACCAGACTCTTACTGAAAGAGAAGAAGCTCCTGAGAATCAAGTGGTCATTCCTCCTCTTTTTGCTTCACGCATTGAAGAAGGAACTGAAGATACCAACTTGAAGTCTCGTAAAAGGAAAATGATGACATTGGGTGCATATAATCTGAAGAAGGTAAATGATAGAGTAATTCGGCTAACAAAGAAATTGAGAGCTACAGAAAAAGAGCTTCAAAAGCTTAGGGCTGAAAAGGAAAAGGCTGATGAGAACCAATCTAATGATCAATGATATACGTGTGTCCTGTTTCGGAGTCTTTGTTTCTATGTCTTTGTATTTATATTTTTAATGATATTGAAATTCTATTTTGTTTGAAGTCTCTCTGTTTTGATTCCTTTGTGTTAATATCTGTGCATAATTAAGAACATAATTCTTTCTTAACCGATTAACAAATTGTATTTCTAAAAGATAAATTTAATTAACCTAATAAGATAATTTTTAAATTTGATCTGTAACTCTAAAATACTTAATTTAAATAATTAAACAGATTACAACCAGGTGCTACTGAAAGGTACTTCTAGTTTGAATGTTTCAGGAAACAGGTTTTAAGAAGACCATCTAAGAAACATCATCTAAAAGGACATAATGTGATAACATCTTTCTTATCTGAACCTATTCAGGAAGTTCAAAATGAACTCTTTGAAAGTGTTGGTCATCAATATTAAAGATAGTTAACACTCTATGTTCAAACCGAGCTCAATCTCTGAGTAGATTATACTAACTTAGTAATATCTCTATTCATCTAGCCCGTTCAGAGGGCTCCTTATGGACTGTCTGAAATCGTGGGTCTAAAATGTTAAGGGATAGTTACTCAAGTCATTAGAATCCAACTCAATTGTAAAGGGGTAGGTTAAGATGACCGTTCAAAGATTCTCTGGAGCAAAAGACAAAAGCAGACGTGCAGACATCAAAAGGCATCAAGATGAAAGAAAAGTCTTTCAAGCAAGAAGTAATGTCAGAAGGGACTTCTTTATCCAATGAACAATAACCGAATTCTTGGTAACATCACTTCATCTTAAAACTTTAATATCTTTAAAAATTCTGTCCTTTAGTAAAAACTTTAATCAACAAATAATTTTTTTTTACTCAAAAAATTTTAAAAGCTTTTCAGATAATAATAATAATCATAATATCCTTTGCTCTGATACCATATAAGTCTGTTTTTAAAAGTTTTCCTTTTGAATGCTTTCTCACATTTTCTCTTCTATTTTTTTTCTGAAAACGTATTTTCAAATATGTTTTTATGTTTCTTTTTAATTGTCTTTCAAAAACGTTTTCCAAAACTTACTTTAACCATGCTAATGACTCAGTTTCCTATGGTGCTTCATCTATGACCAAACACTGATGTACGTTTCGATACCCTCAAGGTCTGAAACTGTCATCATTAAAAGCTACCTGAGCCCATATACATCACGTGAACAACAATCCAATGGATTCATTCTCCTTACTTCTCTGTTTTACCCCTGCTTTAAAGTCCTATAAATTCACAAGAGCTCTTCACACAAACTCACATCTTCAAAGCTCTTCCATAGCTTTGTCTAAGATTCTGAGTTAGTGGCTCTCAATAGGATGATAAAGAAGTAAAGGAAAATAGCAGAAAGTATCTTGGAACATGTTGAGGCAAAGATCAAGTCATCTTGGATGATGTATGGAATGAAGAGTAAGGGAAAGGGTTCATCTGAAAAACCGTTTCTCTATACTTGGACCATGGTGATCTTGTTGCATCACAGGTGGACTGGAAGACCACTGGGAGATCCCAGAATAGTCAATCTTATGAAGAGAACTACTGACATAGTGGTTCTTGAAATTAAGGTGGTGACTACTGGTCGGAATACAGTCTTAAACGATGCACCTCCACTGTTTCAGTTGTCACAAGGAGAATGCGTGCAGCAAAGCACGACTGGGATGAAGTCTGGGGCTCTGAGGCAACTCCTGGAGCTCTTGCAGCAAATCTAGTGGGGATAACTTTGAAAGAGATGAAGTCTATAAGGCTATGCCTCAGCCTTGGAAGGAATCTCCGGAGAAGCAATGGATGGATGCATTCTATTTTGGAATGTAACCTCTTTTCCTTTTTGTGAAAACCTGCTTTTGTAAATATCAAATGTTTTGAGAAAATTTAAACTTGTGTATCTATGTTTAAAGAATTATTTAATAACAATTAGTATAAGAAGTTGTTTTATATTTATTAACAGTTGATCTTTATTGTGTGGTATCTGAAGAAAGATAACAAGCAATCTAAAACTTCTCTCTGTTTAATGGAAGATAAATAAGGAGAAATTCTTAAAAGATTATAGAAAACTAATCAACTTAGGGGGAGAAACATCAGTCTTAAGAAGTAGATCTTTAAGTGTAACAAACTTAATGGGAGAAATATATCTGTCAAAACGATACATTATTTAACATTTGGTATAGGGTTACATTAACTTATAATCACCAAACCTTTTTAATTAATGACAAAAGGGGGAGAAATATAAACTAACAAAATACTAAAAAGAATGTAACAAAAAAAGGGAAATATATAGGGAGATTATAGGAAGAAGAAATAAATAGCAAAGAAATCTAAAATACAGAAAGAAAGAAGATAACAAACTAAGAGTTCTAATAATAAGTAAGAATAACAATGAGTCATAACAATAGGTATCTGAAATCTTAACAAGAAAATTTTAACAATCGTTTATCTAAAATTTCTGAAATATTATATAACAATAGGTATCTGAAGGGTTCTAATAACAATAGGTATCTGAAATCTTAACAAGAAAATTTTTAACAATCGTTTATCTAAAATATCTGAAATATTAACAATAAACTTGTAACAGTTGGTTAATAAAAGATTTAACAATTGGAATTGATTAATTAAAGACTTAATTGTTTCAGAAGATATCTAAAAGAATCAATGCCTGTCTCAGGGGGAGTAATATAGATAGGGGGAGTAATAAAATTTATTATCTTATTTTATTATCTCTCATTTCTTTTTATACCCATTTTGTCAGTAATTTATAATTTATTTGTCATCATTAAAAAGGGGGAGATTGTGAAGTCTATAAATCTGTTTAAGTAATTAAACATGATTATATGACATAACATCCTTTAGTTTTAATGATTAACAAATAAGATTATATAAAGAACAAATAAGATTATATAAAGAACCAATTAGATTATATAAACAGGTTCTACTGAGAAAGGTATTGGTTTGTTAATTATGTTTCAGAATGAAATACTCTTTAGAAGAAGAAGAAGATTTTGTGAACAGAATCAGAATCAGAAGATCAGAATCAGAAGAACAAGAGTGCAGAATCTGAAGAAGAATAATCCTTAACAGAGTTGAAGCAACTGAAGAATAGAAGTGAAGACTTGAACATTGTCTGAAGAAGTGAAGACCTGAAGACTATCTGAAGAATTGAAGACTTGAAGACTATCTGAAGAATTAAAGACTTGAAGACTGACTGAAGAAGTGAAGACTTGAAAACTATCTGAGGAATCGAAGATTAAAAGAAGACTATCTGAAGAAGTGAAGACTAGAAGACTATCTGAAGAACTGAAGGCAGAAGATATATGAAGAAGTACAGATTCAAATATACATTGTCTGAAGAACAACAATGAATTGAAGAAATGAATACAAGAAGAAGAAGAAGAAGAAGATACAAGAAGAAGAAGATACAAAGAAGAATGAAGCTACAATTCTATTATCATAAGGAAGAAGCCTTCTGAAGTTTCAACCAGTATGAAAAATTGAAGTTGTCTGAAGGACGCAACCCGTCTGAAGTATTGAAGCTGTCTGAAGTACGCAACATGTCTGAAGCAAAAGAAGCTGTCTGAAGAGCCAAGCCCGTCTGAAGACTGGAACCCGTCTGAAGATTGGAGGTCGTCTGAAGCTTTAGTAATGACGTGGCATCTTTGCTAAAATCTTGCGTGAAGACTTTTCTAAGTCTCTGCTGCTCGTACGTTTTGAAACACATTTGTGGCAACAAACACAGGGACCTTTCCTGGTGCATTTAAAGTTCATACACCACTGAGGAAATCTCTGCAACGCAGCATTCGCAGCAACAACAATAGTAGCTTTACTGCAGCACCAACGTTGTACTATGTCAAGACTTTCAAGAAGCGTGTCTCACAACGAATTAAAAGAAGACTATTTGCTATCTCTAAACGATAGTATTTCAACGAGACATTTCCTCATTTGTGCAATCTGGAACAGAGCAGAAGAAAGCAAGCAGATGCAAGCTTATGCAAGAAAAGCTCAGGAGACTAAGCAAAAGCAACAAGGAAGATGTTTGAATAAAATATATTCAATTCAACATCTTTATCTAAATCTCAAAAGAGGAATCTGCAAACAACGACTATTGGTCAAGACATCTCATTCAAAGAAGTAATGGTGTCAGGAGCAAATGAAAAAAGGAGTATATGCAGAATAAGAAAAAAGGGCAAATTCAACGGATACACACTCTCAAGAGAATCAGACGAAATCTGAAGAAAGCAGATGCAAGCCGGACAAAACAGATAAAGGCAGATGCAAGATAATGCAAGCTGGATAAAGCAGATGCAAGATAATGCAAGCTGGAGCAAGCAGATGCAAGATGGATAAAACAGATGCAAGAAAGCAGAAGAATTCAAGAGAGAGAATACACATAATCATCACATCTCTCAAAACAGAGCTCATCAACAGAAGTGTCAGAACGGGAGTATTCTGAACACTCAATATGCTTAAGGAGAAGCAACCGTTTGAGAAGCTATTACACAACGGCTATATGAGCCACATCATCAGAAGCTCAACGGTATTATGAATTATCTTCAACGGCTATATTCAAGAAGAACATATAAATAGCTCAAGAAAGAAGTTGAAGATGTTGTTGCAGTGCACAACCAAGCTAGTTGGATGGAATATCAATCAGGTTGTTGGAAACAACCATGCAGCTGCTGTTGCAAACCAAGTTAGATCAATTGGGATTGTTTTTCAAGAAGGTTCTTGAAATCAATCAGGATGAAAATTGTTAACTAGGCTGAGTGTCTTACAGTTAACAAGAGTTGACTCGAGCTTAAATACACCATGAAAAAGTCAACAACAATTGATCAGAGAGTTAATTCTCAATCGGGCTACTGATCAGCTGGTCAGTTAGTTAGATTGTACAGTTGCTCTGTTGATCAAGTGAGTTGGTTGTCGGGAAGGCAATCATGCTGTACAAATGACTATCAAACCGGGTACGGTTTGAAGCTTTGAAGATACCTTGGTATTCCAATGATACGGGTGAGAATGTAGCCTATGTAAACCAATGGTTGGAGAATAAGGCTGGAGCTTAATTTCATGTCTTAGTGAGCCTACTCTCAGAGGATGTATTCCTCATAGAAAAGAAAGGGATTGTACTTAAATTCAAATACTTGTATCACTGTCTGTCCTTGTATTTAGTTTGTAATGACTGTATCCTGAGTATGTACTCAGTAATCTCTATGTACAAGAAGAATCTGAGTTGATAGGTTCTAGCGAACATCTAGCTTAGATTGAGTAGTAATACTCAACACTTAGTTAAGTGTCCGAGAGCCTGGAGAGGCTTGGTGGAAGAAAGAATACTCGTGGTAGAGCCTGGAGAGGCTTGATAGAAAGAATACTTGTTGTGTTGGCCTGGAGAGGTTAACATGTGTATCTGTGGTTTCAGATAGTGGAACACATATGTGGCTGCAAGGGTCTGGGGGATTCGGAGTGGCACATATGTGTTGTTGTTTTTGTTGTTGTGATTAAAGGCTAGTGGTGGTTTGCCACTAGGACTGGATGTAGCTCACGGGGTTTGTGGGTGAACCAGGATAAATTCTGTGTCTAAGTTTTCTTTCCCTTAATCTCTTTTATTTACAGTCTTTACATTTACGATGGGGATTGAAAAGTATCTTTCATAATAATCTTAACACAACGATTTCAATAAAACAAGTTTTCATACAAACATAACATTAAAACGTCTCTAGTGTAGGTTGAAGTATTATAGAAGAATATATTCAGAGGGATGTCTGAAATATCTGTCTGAAGTGAGCCCAACAGGAACTCAGTTCAGACACATGATATAGATGGTCTCTGATCATCTAAAGTATTTCAGAAACAGTTCTGAAGGTACTCTTAGTAATATTCTTCAGAAGACACTAAGAGAAGTTTGTTTAAAATCAAAACAATCTTAAGTGTAAGAGAAAGTTTTTTTATCTAAATCTTTCATATATTCCGCATGTATTTAAAATAACTCTGATCTTAAGATTGGTTTTGTACAATGATCACTTAACGTGATTGTTTATTTTAAAGATTTCCAAAATTGTCTTAAAATGTCTAAAACACTATTCAACCCCCCTTCTAGTGTTGCCTGTGGTTCTAACAACACTAGAAGTGGGGTTGAATAGTGTTTTATAATTTCACACAGATATTAAAGGAAACCTTTTCACAAACCAATTTTAACAAAACTTTTGAGCAACTTGCTGAAACTGGTGTTTTAGAGACTTGCTGAAATGCTTCAGCAGGTCCAAATCACAGTATTGATAGCTTGTTTTATAAAGAGTTTGAGATTGTTTTAAGTTCAAACTTATAAAACTAATTATTCAGAACCCTCCTGTTAGTTCAAATAACAAAAATAAAGAGATAAGGGTTAAGAGAACTTAGCCAAGAAATTTATCCTGGTTCACTCACATCCACCATGAGCTACGTCCAGTCCCAATGCCAAACTAGCAAAGGATTTCCACTAACTGATCACAGTTACAAGTATTGTTTTATCCACAGCCTCTTCAGGCTAAAAAACCCAAGTATTGTTTTACAGACAAGCCTTTCCAGGCTCAAACCCAAGTATTGTTTAAACACCAAGTCTCTTCAGGCTCACACACCACCGGTGTATAAAAAGAAAGATGCTTAAGCTTTTAAACTATAGAAGTTCAAAGCCTAAACCTTGTAAGATGTACAAATAACTGAGTTAAACTCAGGATAAGAAAGATGTTGTACAAATGGAACAAATGAAAGAATAACGGAGAGTATTTTTAAGCAGCGTTTCTGCATGTTCGTTCTCTTCTCTTTATTCTTCTGCACGAGACTTCATATTTATAGGGTTAGGAAAGAGATCTGTTTAGCTTCAGCAGAGTTCCTGTTGAGAGATAGAATTTAATGCAAATGCTCCCGTTGAGACACATAGCTTTGGTAGCTTGCAATAGCAGGTGCAGCAGGTAGTAGGTGTCAGCAGCACATACTCCACTTTTTCTGAGCACAGTGTACTTCACAGTAGACTTTGCTTCCTTGGTGAATGAACTTTTGAAATATGCCAAAAAAACTGTTCTGACTTTCTGGAAGAAGCATTAGCAGCTAGGAAAGGCTACGAAAGACTTTGAGTCTCCAAAGGGAATTAATCAGAGAAGCACTTTCCCAAAAAAGGTACAAGCATCAGTACGATGTCTCCTATCTTCAGAAGGTTCCCTTGCATCTGCAGGTCTTGATCATTCAGCAGGTTCCACTTCTTCAGCAGACTACACCACATCAGAGGGTTGCATGATTTCAGATAGCTATTGTATCATATACCTTCTGAACACAGAAAATACCTTTAGCAAAAAACTGTTCTTTCTTAAAGAATGTTTACCAAATTTGTTATTAATTAAAAATCAGGAATGTGAGACTTAAACATTATTAACCACTTAATAATATTTTTAGACTCAACATTCTCCCCTTTTTTAATGATGACAAATTTGATTAAACTATCAAATGTCTGAAGGGAAAAGAGGAAATGAGTTTAGAAATTCTCCCCCTATCTCAGATACTTGAAGAGAAATACATCTTGCTTTGCTTTGCTCCTCCTGAATAATTGCTCCCCCTAAGTAAGAGATGTCTCCTCTGAAAAAGGGCTTAAACTTCAAATTTTGTTAGTTTATATTACTCCCCCTTTTGTCATCAATCAAAAGGGTGTTCAAAGCATACTAAAGTGATAAAATAAGTAAAAGAGCAGAACATAATTCAGGAAAAGGAGTTGCTGAAAGGGAGTTTCAACAGCTACCAGATAATATCAGAAGGTAGAAAACAACATATGCACTTTTTAGATAATGCAATAATGTGTAGATTACCTCTAATGAATTTAAATCTATCTTTAGTGAGTGGTTTTGTGAATATATCAGCCCATTGATGCTGTGTCAATGAACTGTATATCAAAAACACCTTTCTGAACACAATCTCTAATGAAAATTGTGTTTAATTTGTATATGCTTAGCTCTAGAATGCTGGATAGGATTTTAGAAAGATTTATGGCACTTGTATTATCACAAATTACAGGAATAAATTTAACATGAATGTTAAAATCGTCAAGTTGATATTTTACCCATAGCAGCTGTGAACAACAGAATGCAACAACAATGTACTCAGCTTCAGCAGTTGATAGAGCTATTGTGCTTTGACTTTTGCTAGCCCAACTGATCATATTTTCTCCAATGAAGTGACATCCACCACTTGTTGATTTTCTTTCAACTCTATCTCTAGCAAAATCAGCATCATAGTATCCTACTAATATGCAGTCCTTACTCTTCTTATAGCACAAACCAAGATTAGTAGTACCATTTAGATATCTGAAAATTCTTTTAACAGCCTTGTAATGAGTTATTCTTGGATCTGACTGAAATCTTGCACACAAGCATACACTGAACATGATGTCAGGCCTACTTGCTGTAAGATACAATAGGGATCCAATCATGCCTCTATACATGGTTGGGTCAACACATTCTTCTCTTTCATCCTTACTTAGGATTGCTGAAGGGTGCATGGGAGTTGACATAGGCTTGCAATCATGCATATTAAACTTTCTAAGCATTTCCTTTGTATATTTCTCCTAATGGATCCATATACGATCAGGATCTTGTTTTATTTGAAGTCCTAAGAAAAATTTGAGTTCACCCATTAAACTCATTTCAAATTTAGATTGCATAAGCCTTGAAAACTCAGTGCACAGAGAGGAATTTGTTGATCCAAAGATAATGTCATCAACATATATTTGGACTAGAATTAGGTCTTTGTTAGACATTTTTCCTGAAAAGAGTTGTGTCAACTTTTCCTCTTTCAAAACCATTTTTGAATAGAAAGTTGCTTAGTATTTCATAACAAGAGTTGTTTCAGACCATACAGAGCCTTCTTTAGTTTAAAAACATGTTCAGGAAAAGTCAGATTTTCAAAACCAGGGGGTTGTATAAAAAAATACCTCTTTTTCAATGAATCCATTTAGGAAGGCACTCTTTACATCCATTTGATATAGTTTGATGCCATTATTGGCTGCATAGGAAATTAAAATCCTAATGGCTTCAAGCCTTGCTACTGGAGCAAAAGTTTCAGTGAAATCAATACCTTCTTGTTGGTTATACCCTTGTGCAACTAGTCTGGCTTTATTTATGACTACTTGACCATCTTCAGAAAGTTTGTTTTTAAACACCCAATTGGTTCCTATTATAGTTTTCTCATGGGGTTTAGGAACAAGAGTCTAAACATCACTCCTAGCAAATTGATTGAGATCTTCTTGCATGGCTAGGATCCACACTTTATCATGCAGAGCTTCCTCAATATTCTTTGGTTCAATTTCATAGAGGAAAGCAAGATTATTGACTTCCCTAAGTCTTGATCTTGTTCTTACTCCTTCTGAAGTATCACCCATGATTTGCTCTTGAGGATGATGAGTTCTGTATCTCCACTCATGCCTGCGTGGGAATACTTGCTCATTTTGAGACTCAACATTCATTCTGTGAAGAGGTTCAATGACTGCGATAGGTGGGTTTTAGGCACCCACCTGTCCCTAAAATCCTTCGGGGTGACCTCCCAAAGGTAGTGAGGACCCCGGAACTGCAAACAGATCGCATAACCAATGACTGCGATAGGTTGGTTGTTAGGCACCCACCTGCAAAATAAAATATTCAATATTAACAGTTATAACAATTAAAGATGTTATATTAATATCAATTCTAAAGAAGGAAAAAAGATAAACATAGTCACTGTTGGGGTGAAATTTACAAATTTTACTAAGTTATTACAAAATTGATATTTTCGAATTCGAGGTATATAATGAAAGATTCGAAAAGCAGATTATGAATCGAAATACATTATAACTTAGTGAAATTTGGAGTGTGTGCTGAATTCGAAATGTAAGGCATTATGTTATATGTATTCAAAAGGAATGCAATTATTTAATTAAGTGCCTATTCGAATTCAAAATGTATTTTGAATACGAAGGAGAGGAAAAGGAGTTTTATATTAAAGAATCTGAAGGAAAAAGAGACAAAGAAATGTCTTTCATTCATGTACAAATGACATCCGAATTACATAGTTCGAATGAAAATATATAAGAAATATAAAAATGTACATGAAAATAAAAGCTATTCTAAATCTTTAGAGAACTTGTCTCATGCTTCCTGGGTCTTCAGGGAACTTGACTCTGCCTCCCTGTCCTTCATTTGACCCTCCTCATCCTTCTTCTTTCCCACAAGCTTTGATTGAGCCAAGGCAAAAGCATTGTGCTATCCTGGTTGCGCAGCCCTTGGTGCATGGGGTGATATCAAAGAAAGCCTGGGAAAGTAACAAAGAAGATTTAGTTATTAAATAACTAAAATTCTAATTGGCTAGTACGTTCAACCTGAGAGAATCCTTAATAAGGATTGAAGAAGCTTATAACTTTGGCTATTCTGTCAATCTTATCGAAAATGAAATCAAGAAAGATCAGGTTGTACGTAATAGCCAAAGGAAGAAACTTCTTCATTTTGAACAGAGAAAGGAATGAAGAAGAACGTCAAAGCCAAGGGGTATTTATACTAGGATTGGACGGTGTCATCAATATGCCTGCAGAATGGTCCAATCAGTTTGAAGGTCAAATCCACGTGTGGTCAGTGGTCAAGTTCACCAACGAATTGACCAACTAGGATTTCAACACGTGAAACTTAAGGGAATTAATCAATCAACATTTGGTTAAGTTTTCCAATGTGGTTCGAAATCTGATCAGAATCGAAGACTTGTTTGAGGTTGAAATTAAGAAGCCCAGTAACTGATGGGTTTCTGGCAAGCGAACCAAAAATCCAGTAGTATAATAGTAAGAGAGTTATCGTATCCACAGGGAACGGTCAATTCGCGTATACTCGTGATCTATTTATCAAGGGAAAATAGCAGGTTTATAAGAATATTGTTGTGTGGAAATTGTAAATTGTAAATTAATAATCAATTGAAATAGAAAGGAAGAGTTAGAGACACTTTACTTGGATTAGGATTGAACTTCATATCATCACACCCTTCGTGCATGTAAAAACTATCTATTATGTTAGGTTGACTCTATAATACTGTAGACAAACTATATTGCTAAGACCCCGAGTTACCAGCAGCCTCACCACTCAAAGGTTATTCATGCGGGCTCTCCCAAGCGACAAACTTACCCTCGGCTTATTTTGCTTTCATTCTGTTTGTAAAGGAACTCATTGATAAACCAAGCCTAATCCTATAGACGCACCTTCATTAGAGTACTCACACTACCCACCTGGAATTACTATCAACTAACCTTTGCTATCGATACACAGGCCTAATCCTGTGAATGCCCTTCGCTAGAGTATTGTCACTACCCATCGCTCATTAGTAATACTCATGTGTCGGTTTTCTGATATCGAGTCCTCTTATTCAATCAGAGTTTGGGTTTCCTATGTCTAGGCTCCCCCATCCTCAATCCTAGTCGAAACTAGCCTATAACTCCGGCGCAAGCGCGGAAGTGAGGGATTAAGCACAGAATAAGATTACCAATATTATAGACAGAGAGCTCAGGAAATAATAATATAGAGTTTACATACACTTGGGGATAGAATTAATTACATTCAATCCTAATGGAGAGTTAACTACACATGGTAGCCATACAAACCACCGAAGATGCTGTCACCATCTTCAATCCTTATGAAGCGCTCCTCCTCTCCTATTCTAAAACTAGAACTGGTGCATTATCACTGAAATATAACTGAATTACAATAATCGCGCGCACCTGATCTGGTGCAAGAGGTTCCTATTTATAGGCTAAGGAAAGACAAAGAAAATGTGAATTCTATAAATCTGTTTAAGTAATTAAACATGATTATATGACATAACATCCTTTAGTTTTAATGATTAACAAATAAGATTATATAAAGAACAAATAAGATTATATATAAATAAGAACCAATTAGATTATATAAACAGGTTCTACTGAGAAAGGTATTTGTTTGTTAATTATGTTTCAGGATGGAATACTCTTTAGAAGAAGAAGAAGAAGATTTTGTGAACAAAATCAGAATCAGAAGAACAAGAGTGCAGAATCTGAAGAAGAATAATCCTTAACAGAGTTGAAGCAACTGAAGAATAGAAGTAAAGACTTGAAGACTATCTGAAGAATTAAAGACTTGAAGACTGACTGAAGAAGTGAAGACTTGAAAACTATCTGAAGAATCGAAGATTAGAAGACTATCTGAAGAAGTGAAGACCTGAAGACTGTCTGAAGAAGTAAAGACTTGAAGACTGTCTGAAGAATTGAAGAACCAAGAAGACTATCTGAAGAACTGAAGGCAGAAGATATATGAAGAAGTACAGATTCAAATATACATCTGTCTGAAGAACAACAATGAATAGAAGAAATGAATACAAGAAGAAAAAGAAGAAGAAGAAGAAGATACAAGAAGAATGAAGCTACAATTCTATTATCATAAGGAAGAAGGCTTCTGAAGTTTCAACCAGTATGAAAAATTGAAGTTGTTTGAAGGACGCAACCCGTCTGAAGTATTGAAGCTGTCTGAAGCAACGAAGTTGTCTGAAAGACTTGAGCTGTCTGAAGTCATCAACCTGTCTTAAGTGTTGAAGCTGTCTGAAGAGCCAAGCCCGTCTGAAGACTCGAACCCGTCTGAAGACTGGAACCTGTCTGAAGACTGGAACCTGTCTGAAGACTGGAACCCGTCTGAAATTTGGAAGACGTCTGAAGCTTTAGTAATGACGTGGCATCTTTGCTGAAACCTTGCGTGAAGACTTTTCAGAGTTTCTGCTCCTCGTACGTTTTGGAACACATTTATGGCAACAATCACAGAGACCTTTCCCGGTGCATTTGAATTTCATACACCACTGAGGAAATCTCTGCAACGCAGCATTCGCAGCAACAACAGTAGCAGCTTTACTGCAGCACCAACGTTGTACTATGTCAAGACTTTCAAGAAGCGTGTCTCACAACGGATTAAAAGAAGACTATTTGCTATCTCTAAACGATAGTATTTCAACGAGACATTTCCTCATTTGTGTAATCTGGAACAGAGCAGAAGAAAGCAAGCAGATGCAAGCTTATGCAAGAAAAGCTCAGAAGACTAAGCAAAAGCAACAAGGAAGATGTTTGAATAAAATATATTCAATTCAACACCTTTATCTAAATATTAAAAGAGGAATCTGCAAACAACGACTATTGGTCAAGACATCTCATTCAAAGAAGTAATGGTGTCAGGAGCAAATGAAAAAAGGAGTATATGCAGAATAAGCAAAAAGGGCAAATTCAACGGATACAAACTCTCAAGAGAATCAGACGAAATCTGAAGAAAGCAGATGCAAGCCGGACAAAACAGATAAAGGCAGATGCAAGCAGATGCAAGATAATGCAAGCTGGATAAAGCAGATAAAGCAGATGCAAGCAGATGCAAGATAATGCAAGATGGAGCAAGCAGATGCAAGCTGGATAAAACAGATGCAAGAAAGCAGAATAATTCAAGAGAGAGAATACACATAATCATCACATCTCTCAAAACAGAGCTCATCAACAGAAGTGTCAGAACGGGAGTATTCTGAACACTCAATATGCTTAAGGAGAAGCAACCGTTTGAGAAGCTATTACACAACGGCTATATGAGCCACATCATCAGAAGCTCAACGGTATTATGAATTATCTTCAACGGCTATATTCAAGAAGAACATATAAATAGCCTCAAGAAAGAAGTTGAAGATGTTGTTGCAGTGCACAACCAAGCTGGTTGGTTGGAAGATCAATCAGGTTGTTGGAAACAACCATGCAGCTGCTGTTGCAACCAAGTTAGATCAATTGGGATTGTTTTTCAAGAAGGTTCTTGAAATCAATCAGGATGAAAATTGTTAACTAGGCTGAGTGTCTTACAGTTAACAAGAGTTGACTCGAGCTTAAATACACCATGAAAAAGTCAACAACAATTGATCAGAGAGTTAATTCTCAATCGGGCTACTGATCAGCTGGTCAGTTAGTTAGATTGTACAGTTGGTCTGTTGATCAAGTGAGTTGGTTGTCAGGAAGGCAATCATGCTGTACAAATGACTATCAAACCGGGTACGGTTTGAAGCTTTGAAGATACCTTGGTATTCCAATGACACGGGTGAGAATGTAGCCTATGGAAACCAATGGTTGGGGAATAAGGCTGGAGCTTAATTTCATGTCTTAGTTAGCCTACTCTCAGAGGATGTATTCCTCATAGAAAAGACAGGGATTGTACTTAAATTCAAATACTTGTATCACTGTCTGTCCTTGTATTTAGTTTGTAATGACTGTATCCTGAGTATGTACTCAGTAATCTCTATGTACAAGAAGAATCTGAGTTGATAGGTTCTAGCGAACATCTAGCTTAGATTGAGTAGTAATACTCAACACTTAGTTAAGTGTCCGAGAGCCTGGAGAGGCTTGGTGGAAGAAAGAATACTCGTGGTAGAGCCTGGAGAGGCTTGATAGAAAAGAATACTTGTTGTGTTGGCCTGGAGAGGTTAACATGTGTATCTGTGGTTTCAGATAGTGGAACACATATGTGGCTGCAAGGGTCTGGGGGATTCGGAGTGGCACATATGTGTTGTTGTTTTTGTTGTTGTGATTAAAGGCTAGTGGTGGTTTGCCACTAGGACTGGATGTAGCTCACGGGGTTTGTGGGTGAACCAGGATAAATTCTGTGTCTAAGTTTTCTTTCCCTTAATCTCTTTTATTTACAGTCTTTACATTTACGATGGGGATTGAAAAGTATCTTTCATAATAATCTTAACACAACGATTTCAATAAAACAAGTTTTCATACAAACATAACATTAAAACGTCTCTAGTGTAGGTTGAAGTATTATAGAAGAATATATTCAGAGGGATGTCTGAAATATCTGTCTGAAGTGAGCCCAACAGGAACTCAGTTCAGACACATGATATAGATGGTCTCTGATCATCTAAAGTATTTCAGAAACAGTTCTGAAGGTACTCTTAGTAATATTCTTCAGAAGACACTAAGAGAAGTTTGTTTAAAATCAAAACAATCTTAAGTGTAAGAGAAAGTTTTTTTATCTAAATTTTTCATATATTCCGCATGTATTTAAAATAACTCTGATCTTAAGATTGGTTTTGTACAATGATCACTTAACGTGATTGTTTATTTTAAAGATTTCCAAAATTGTCTTAAAATGTCTAAAACACTATTCAACCCCCCTTCTAGTGTTGCCTGTGGTTCTAACAACACTAGAAGTGGGGTTGAATAGTGTTTTATAATTTCACACAGATATTAAAGGAAACCTTTTCACAAACCAATTTTAACAAAACTTTTGAGCAACTTGCTGAAACCGGTGTTTTAGAGACTTGCTGAAATGCTTCAGCAGGTCCAAATCACAGTATTGAAAGCTTGTTTTATAAAGAGTTTGAGATTGTTTTAAGTTCAAACTTATAAAACTAATTATTCAGAACCCTCCTGTTAGTTCAAATAACAAAAATAAAGAGATAAGGGTTAAGAGAACTTAGCCAAGAAATTTATCCTGGTTCACTCACATCCACCATGAGCTACGTCCAGTCCCAATGCCAAACTAGCAAAGGATTTCCACTAACTGATCACAGTTACAAGTATTGTTTTATCCACAGCCTCTTCAGGCTAAAAAACCCAAGTATTTTTTTACAGACAAGCCTCTCCAGGCTCAAACCCAAGTATTGTTTAAACACCAAGTCTCTTCAGGCTCACACACCACCAGTGTATAAAAAGAAAGATGCTTAAGCTTTTAAACTATAGAAGTTCAAAGCCTAAACCTTGTAAGATGTACAAATAACTTAGTTAAACTCAGGATAAGAAAGATGTTGTACAAATGGAACAAATGAAAGAATAACAGAGAGTATTTTTAAGCAGCGTTTCTGCATGTTCGTTCTCTTCTCTTTATTCTTCTGCACGAGACTTCATATTTATAGGGTTAGGAAAGAGATCTGTTTAGCTTCAGCAGAGTTCCCGTTGAGAGATAGAATTTAATGCAAATGCTCCCGTTGAGACACATAGCTTTGGTAGCTTGCAGTAGCAGGTGCAGCAGGTAGTAGGTGTCAGCAGCACAGACTCCACTTTTTCTGAGCACAGTGTACTTCACAGTAGACTTTGCTTCCTTGGTGAATGAAATTTTGAAATATGCCAAAAAATAACTGATCTGACTTTCTGGAAGAAGCATTAGCAGCTAGGAAAGGCTACGAAAGACTTTGAGTCTCCAAAGGGAATTAATCAGAGAAGCAATTTCCCAAAAAAGGTACAAGCATCAGTACGATGTCTCCTATCTTCAGAAGTTTCCCTTGCATCTGCAGGTCTTGATCATTCAGCAGGTTCCTCTTCTTTAGCAGACTACACCACATCAGAGGGTTGCATGATTTCAGATAGCTATTGTATCATATACCTTTTGAACACTGAAAATACCTTTGGAAAAAAACTGTTCTTTCTTAAAGAATGTTTACCAAATTTGTTATTAATTAAAAATCAGGATTGTGAGACTTAAACATTATTAACCATTTAATAATATTTTTAGACTCAACATTCTCCCCCTTTTTAATGATGACAAATTTGATTAAACTATCAAATGTCTGAAGGGAAAAGAGGAAATGAGTTTAGAAATTCTCCCCTATCTCAGATACTTGAAGAGAAATACATCTTGCTTTGCTTTGCTCCTCCTGAATAATTTCTCCCCCTAAATAAGAGATGTCTCCTCTGAAAAAGGGTTTAAACTTCAAATTTTGTTAGTTTATATTACTCCCCCTTTTGTCATCAATCAAAAGGGTGTTCAAAGCATACTAAAGTGATAAAATAAGTAAAAGAGCAGAACATAATTC
Organism: Sesbania bispinosa; assembly: GCA_026901365.1. NCBI lineage: Eukaryota > Viridiplantae > Streptophyta > Magnoliopsida > Fabales > Fabaceae > Sesbania > Sesbania bispinosa. The sequence goes on from QLOH01000684.1 coordinate 182,890, forward strand.
AGGAAAAGGAGTTGCTGAAAGGGAGTTTCAACAGCTACCAGATAATATCAGAAGGTAGAAAACAACATAAGCACAACAACTGAGCAATCTCAATATCAAGGGGATCATTGCCATGAAGCCCCACAGCCTCCATCCTCTCGTGGTATTGTCACTCCACGAGGTCTCGATCCCCCTCTATGGAATGTCCTAGAAGTGCATTGATTGCATCACAATCAAATCTGATGATCTGTCCTCTAACATAGGGCTCCCTCCTATGGTTAACGTCGTGCTCTCCAATGGCATTAGCATAGAACTCCCTAACAATGTATGGATCGAAGTAGTTGTCAGGGCGGCTGAGGCGGTCCCATCACCTCCTGTGAATCTCAGCAACAAACTCCTCATACTCCCCTTCTTGGAGGATGACTGGTCGCTCTAGGATGAACTTGCAGTCTGCAATGTCAGTGTAGGCTTCAAAGGTTTTGAGGTCCTTAAAGCGATGAGGGTCAAACTCAGGTTCCCTCTGGGGGCCTTCCTCTTGGCACCCCCTGTGCCTCTCCTAGAGGAACTAGGAGCACTGACGTTCTTTGTGCGAACCATCTGCAAAACAAAAGCAAATCAAAATTATTTATGCATCATAATATTTAATTACTCATAATTATGAAATAAATGGCCAATTAATTTCAATAATTAGAGCAATCAATCAATCAAACAATTATGCATAAAAATTTTGATTTTAAACATTACCAAATAATAGCCAATTAATTAATTAAGACATGTTAAAGTGATCAGTTAAAGCAAGTCCTAAACAACTCTAAACAGGCAAAGTGAGAATCAAACTCATGCTCAAAAATCATGTCATCAGTAACATGCAATAAAGCACAATTATTTATGTATGGGCATGCAAAAATATCAGAGCAATTAATGAAGCATACATGCACCAACAAAATAATTTGCAGAAACCATTGAGCACTCAAAAACTACCACCTAAGCAAACAAGAATCACTCACAATGAATCCTAACAACATGCAATCTATATCAAAGCACTATGGACAATTATTTTCTTTCCTAAAGGTTCCTAGAATCCTAAGTTTCCTATCCTAAGGTTATGCTCAAATAAAATCAAAAATCAAAATTTCAATTGATTAAAAAGAAATAAAAATATAGAAACATACCTGGTATAAGCTCAGAACTGAAAAATGAAGGATATAGGAGTGAAAAAGGCAAAGCAGTGGTTAGGAATATCAGAGAAAAGGCAAGGAAGAGAACGAAAATCGAACTTCCTTCGTTCAAAATTTAGAATTTAAAGCCCCGCTTCCTGCACTTCACCTTGCGCTACAGCGCAGGGTGGAGCGCGTACCATCTCAGAAGCTGAAGCGACCCGCTGCGCTTCACCCTGCGCTACAGCGCAGGGTGAAGCGCAAAAGTCAGAGAGTCACTTTTTTAATTTTAATTCTTCGCTTCACCTGCGCCGCAGCGCAGATCTGCAGTATTTCTTCGCTTCTGCTACTCCTAACTGGTTCCATGCATTCCTTTAAAATTTAGATCCTTCATTTTAAAAATTTCCTAATTAAACAAGTAATTTCTAAAACTAAAAATTAACAAAATGAAAATTAAATGAAAATTAAAACTTACAAAGACTGGGTTGCCTCCCAGGAAGCGCTTGTTTAACGTCTTTTAGCTCGACGCCTGGTTACTCAACCCTTTTATGGTGGCCTCAAGTGGAGGATGATGTTTGACTCCATACCAGTTCTTCCTTTGAGCTCCCATCCTCCATGCCAATTCTTGACTCTTCCATCACTGTCACTATCTTCCTCAGTATCAGATGTTGATCTCCTTCTTCTCTTAAATTGGAATTCCCATGTTGACTCTAGATGCTTTACTCTAATTCTAGGCTTCCTCAGAAATTCGGAGCCTTGCAGCTTTGTTGAACTTTTGGAAATAGCATCGGTTTGTTGTAACTTGGGTGTACCTCTGTCAATATGAAACACAATACTTTCATCTTTTGAGCTCAATTCATATTTTCCTCGATCAACATCAATGATCATCTTAGCAGCTTTCATGAAGGGTCTTCCTAAAATTAGGGGGACTTCAGTATCCTCCTCTTCTGTCTCTGCAATGTAGAAATCTACAACATAAGGAAACTTATCCACTTTGATTTGAGTATCCTCTAATATCCCATGAAGGCATTGAGCGGATTTATTTGCAAGAAGTAACTTCACATTTGCAGGCTTGACCTTCACATTACTCAACTTGTTAAAATACGATAGCGACATCAAATTGATGCTCGCTCCAAGATCTAATAAAGCATGAGTAGTGGGTAGATTACCAATAGAGATGGGTATAGTAAACCTACCTGGGTCAAGTGACTTACTTGTAACAAGGACCTTTTCTTCATGATGTTCCTCTTCTTGTTGTGTTGCTTTATCTTCATCTTGATGAACAACTTCCTCTTGAAGCAATTGTTCTTCAAAGATGATCTCTTCTTCCTCATCAGGTTCCTCCTCCTCTGACTTGTTGCCATCAGTAGCAACCAATTTGCATTGTTCCTTTGGGTTGGTTTGGGTCACAACTGAGAAGTGTTGTTGCCTGTGCTCTGCCATCTCAGTTGCTAACTGACCCACTTGGTTTTCTAGAGTCTTGATTGATGCCTCAGTAGTTTTCTTGAATCTGCTAAATCCTTGCACAAGGTCATCAATCTTACCTTCCAGAGTATTCAGTTTATCATATGTTGAAGGCTGTTGCTGGTAAGGTGGTTGTCTTGCTCCTCCATTCTGACTCCAACCTGAGTTGGGTTGGTTATTCCTTCAACCTTGTGATTATTAATTGTTGTTGTTGGAGAAATTCCCTTGCCTCCCCTGGTTACTCATGAAGTTGACTTGCTCTGGTTGTATTCCTTGGTTAGCACATTGACCATTTAGATGGTCACCTCCACAGAAATCGCAAATCAATGGTTGGGCTTGGATGGGTTGTGAGTGGACAGCTTTGAGTTGTTGAGGGAGTGCCTTTAACGTCTCAGTGAGTGCATCTAGTTTACGTTTAATGAGCTTGTTTTCAGCTAACAGAGCATCATTTTGATTAAGTTCCAGCATCCATTTCTTTGGTAATTGCGCGAGCTGTCTTTCACTTTGAGCTTGTTGATCGTTCTGAGCAAAGTTAATGATTTCTAATGCTCGATCAACTTCTGCGGATAAGATTGTTCCTCCTGCTGCAGCATCTATGAATGACTTTGAATCTGAACGAAGTCCCTTGCAGAATATGTTGAGTTGGGCTATATCCTCATAGCCATGATTGGGACAATTGCGCAACATAGACTTGAATCTTTCCCAAGCTTCACAAAGTGGCTCATCAATCCCTTGTCTGAATGTAGAAATATCTGTTTTGGCTTCAATCTGCTTCCCTGGTGGGAAGAATCTTGTCAAGAACTTCTCCTCAACTACACCCCAATTGGTTAGACTTTGATTTGGGTGTGATTGCAGCCATTCCTTAGCTTTACCTATCAAAGAGAAAGGAAACAAGCGTAAGTACACAGATTCTAAATTACCTTCCTCGAAACCCATAGTACCAATCAATTCATAAAAGTTAGAGAGATGAGCGTTTGGATTTTCATGATCCAATCCAGCGAATTGATGTGCACTAATGAGGTTGAGGTGTGCAGTCTTCAACTCCAAAGCTCTAGCGTTTGGTGGTAACACAATGCTTGAGAAGTGACATGGTCCTTGATGAGAGATATAGTCTCCTAGCGTCCTTCTTGGAGCTTCCTCTGCCATGTTTTTGTTAGCGCAAAAACCCTTTGAGACTTGGTTTTAATGACAACAAACCTGTTGATCAAAATTAATGTTTTATGTTCTTGAAGTTACTGATGTTTTGTATGTGAGATCTTAAGAAAGACAGGATTCTCATGAAGAACTCAGAAAGATCAACCATGACCAAGCTCAGACTGAGATTGAGAGGCAACCACAGATTGAGACTGGTAGTAAGCCTCAGACTTATGTTGAAGATAAAGATCAGCCTGAGATTGAGTAATTAATGCAAGTCTTTCATGAGATACAGAAAGATCAGAATCCAAATGATAAGAAACATCAGACTTCAGAGTTGTCTTTGAAGAATAGGCAGAGCTCAGATGTTCTATATGCTGATTCAGAAGAAGGCCTTAAGAATATCCTTTATCAGAAAGTCTTCAAAAGTTTTGAAATGGAAGATAGCCTAAGTTGAGAGAGGTGCACATCAGAGTAATGTCTCAGCTACAATCAGAAAGGGTCTCTACTAGAAATGCCAATCATTAGGTCAAGTCAAGATGAGCTCAAAATATGAATTAAGTTGCATCAAGAAGACCAATATTTGAAACTCAAGATGAGACGCAGACTCAAGCATAAGATGCTATCTCATGTTCAGATGCAAGCTCAGTCTAAAAATCAGCTTAAGACCAATGCTCAAAGAAGAGACTCATCTACAAACTTAAAAGGAAAGATCAACAGTCAGATGCAAAATCTGCCAAGAGATGAGACTCTAACTTAGCTTCAGAATCAAGAGATAAGATCATAATAGAAGATGCCAAACCAAGAAGAGATTCAAAGTCAGCTTGAGACAAGCTCAAACTGTAAAGTCAAATTGAGACAAGCCCAAATTCATTATAAGATCATATTCAGTCCAAGCATGACAAAGAAGAACTTTGAAATATGAAGCTGAGCAAAGATGAGATTCAAAGTCAGACTTGAGATGCAGACTCAACAGAGATGCAAAATCAGACTTGAGATGTAGACTCAACTTGAGATGCAGAATCAGACATGAGATGGTCTCAGATCAGATGTAGTCTCAAGATCAGACGCAGTCTCAAGTTCAGATGCAGAGATGCAGATGCAGACATGAGACAGTCTCAGATCAGATGCAGTCTCAAGATCAGATGAAGAGATCAGATGCAGACATGAGACTCAGACATGAAACGCAGAGATCAGATGCAAGCATGAGACGCAGACATGAGACGCATAGATCAGATGCAAGCATGAGACGCAGAGATCAGATGCAAGCATGAGACTCAGACTTGAGATGCAGACATGAGACGCATACATGAGATGCAGACAGAGTCTCAGCAGCAATAAGCAAGTCAACACACGTACACTGTCACAACAGAGACAACATCAGAAAAGCACCTGTCTCACGTCAGAAAAGTGAAAAAACAGCTTCTCTCTCTTCCAACGGCTAGTTTAACGGCTATATTAATGGCTAGTTTTCTGAAGACTAATAAAGGAGGTCTCATTATGATGAGACGCGTGAGAGACATAGTGAGACTCAGCAGAGATGCTGCTGCACAACCAGAAAAATCCAAGTCTCAAGTGAATCTCAACCTACCTACCTATGCTATCTTAGCTAATATCTTGTGGTAGGCTTAGCTCTTGTTTGGTACTGATTTGTATACACTCTTTGAGTGATTTAGAGAGCTACCATCTAGCTGAGCTCACGGTTTATCCATACTTTGTATGTAATCTAAGCTAGATCAATCACATCTCATCTCATACCATCAAGTCTCAACTAAGTCAGGAGGTGCCTGAGCTTAGTGTGAGCGTTTGTAAAGCCTGGAGAGGCACTGTAAAGAGAATACTTACTGAGTTTCCTGGAGAGGCAGTTGAAAATAAAAGAATACTCGTTGCGCCTGGAGAGGATGCTTGCAAAAAAATACTGCATGAGTTGCCTGGAGAGGCAATTGAAAATGAAAGAATACTCGTTGCGCCTGGAGAGACTGCTTGCAAAAGAATACTGCATGAGTTGCCTGAAGAGGCAGTTGAAAACAAAGAATACTTGTATTGACGGGTTTGTCAATAGTGGAAATCTCACGAGTTCTGAGGACTGGACGTAGCCCAAGGTTCTGGGTGAACCAGTATAAATCTCTCTGTGCATCTCTTCTCCCTATCTCTTTATTTATATTGCACATCTCATATCTAAAATCTGTTTGTTAAAATAAATTAAATCTGTTCAGAGAAAACCAAGTTGTAATAACTAAGATCTGTCCATGCATCTCATCTTACATCTCATCTTACATCTCAGGCTTCATCTCATCTCAGACCCTATCTCAACCTGAGATCAGTCAATAGTCTCACTCATTCTCTTTTAAGATCTTAACATTTGATGAGCTAATTAATCTTACATCTCAAATATGTTTATTAAACTAAATCAAATTTATTCAAGAATAATCAAGCTTCATTTGTCAACAAATCATCATTACTTGATTACAAATTTATTGTTGAGACAACATCTCATCTAACCTACTTGAGACTCCAAGTGTCAAACTTGAGATCACGTCTCAACGTGTATTTAAGTGTGAATTTTCAGGAATAATATTTTCAAGTCTCTATCCAACCCCCCCTTCTAGAGACGTTCAGCCAACTTCAGTTGGTATCAGAGCTTGGCCTCTTGGGGTTGAGCACACCAACGTGTGAAGAGGAAAAATATCCAAGAAAGAAATATGGCTGAAGAGAAGGAAGATAGCTACCAAAGCTGAAAAGGAAAATGCTCAAGCAGTTGAAACTTTGACAAGGGGAATAGTGGCATTGAAACAAAAATGCAGAAAGGACACTGAGACTGCATTAACAGAAGCAGTAGTCAGTGATCAAGATTCTTATAGTGCAGAAAAGAACAATGAGAATTCAATAATAAAGCTGAAGAATGAGGAGTCAAAGGTGCAGCTGGAAAATAAGGATCTCATGCCCAACTCTTCTATTCCAGAAAACCAGGAAAATGAAAGAAGTCACTGTGATTTGCATCGCCATATCCTATTCTTGATAATCAACGCATGGAGAGTGTGTCGTCCTCTTTTGAAGAGTAGCTGAGGAAAATTGGCGGTGAGTAAGTAGCACTTTCTGAATCGATCAGAAGAAGGAAACATTAAAAATGACAAGCAGAGGAATGGAGGCAAGGTCCAACAGTGTGGGACGTTCAGCAGCTAAGAATTGGATGAATTCAATTCACGAAAGGAACAGAGATGATCTAGTCATGACGAAATCAGGTTGATTGCGAAAAGGAATGAAATGATGTATAACATAATCGCAACAGGGAATAGCTCCGTCAAGTTGTTGGCAGAGAAAAATAATTTCGATGGCCCTTCACTAGCTGGACACAGTTATTAAAGTGAAAGCAGCTGACTAGTGACTTTAAGGGGTCTTATAAAGGAGCGATGACTCAGCAGGAGATAATATAAAAAATAGGGGATGAGGAGACAGACGCACAGGAACCAGCTTGCTGAAGTAAGTATATATGCTAATTGTCTTCCTTTTATAACCTTTCGAAACATGCTGGATCATGCTCCAAATAATGATTCTTCTAGCTTCTAAATTTTTTTAATAACGTTTTAATAAAAAAGGGGAAGGAAAACGTTATACAATATTGTCTTTTATGTTACAGTAAATATATTTTCAATGATTGGTTATTTTGGTTAAGGAAGGCAATGAAATATTTGAGTATTTTTTATGTTGATATTAACATTATACATTTGCTTAATTTGTTAAAATGATAAATGTTTGATTACTAACCAACTTGGACCCAAGAGATAAATGGGTACCAAAATCTTCCCCTAGTGATTTTGGCTATGCAGAAAAATTTCAAAAGGATGAGCAAGTTGGTCTAGTTAAAGAGGATATAAGACTTTGAATCAAAGCTTCTCAAATGCACAAAGTGGAACTGCTCAAGTTCAAATTTTATAAAGAGAAGCAATGGGTGAAGAAAATTTTATTACCAAAAGCTAAGCAAAAGCATTAAAGGACACTCTCAAAGAAAAGAAAGGGAAATAGATGCTGTCAAAAATTGCTTGAAGCTTGAAGGTTGAAAGTGCTTAAACAAGAAAGACCCATTGGTGATATCAATCTCCTATCCCTCTTTATATTTGGACTAAAACATACTTGATCAAATCATTGAGAATTTCTGCTATATCTCTTCACTTATTTTAATGGCATCATGGTTGTAAGTATTTTTATATACAAGTATGCTAGATTTGTAGAAACCATCTTTTCAAAAGGCATGAAAAGCTGTTTGGTCATTATTTGTTACCACTACCGTACTTTATTGAAATTTCAAACAGCAAAATAAAATATATTTTTACTCTCCTTTAAATGTTTGAATGTATCATATGCTTACTTAGAGTTTGGAGTATCAAATGATAGATATCCTCTTGTTGGAAAGTGCTTTGTACATTCATATCTTTAAAACAAGATGCAAATTTCAAATCTTAATATTTTTTGAACATTCTATTACATCCAAGTAACTATAAAGTCTACAATCTCATTGCTCAATATGTGAAAGAAAATATGCACGAGAGTTTTGACAAGACTAATCCTATACTTGAGATGAGAAAGATTGTAGATTTGGAGACAAAGTGGAATGCTTGGATCTCAACAAGAACAATATGAGAAAATCCTCATATCCAAGCCAAAAGGATGTTCAGAAATTATAAAGAGCAAGAAAGTAAAGCTGCACTTGAGAAGAGTCTCATATGAGTCTCAGGTTGAGACTGAGACTGATGCCTAAACAGAAATATATAAAACAGCCAAGTGAAACTCCTGTTGAAGCTCTAATTCTAACAGAACAAAAGGAAATCCATGAATCATAGTTAGCTGAGATAATAGCTATTGCACAAGAGAGCAAGTGCTTTCCCACAATATGAGAAAGAGAAAGAAGTTTCTAAGAGAAGAAAGCACAAGGAGATGGCTAAGTTCGAAAAGAAAATGCAGAAGCTGAGTTTATCTCTACATATATCAAGTTGCAAATTTTTAAGTCATATGGATCAAATGACAACTTGAGGAATGCTTCATGAGGTACTCTGAAACTCTAATCTTCCATTATGATGCATATGTGAAAATTCATACCATTCTCATTTTGAAGATAGGACTTAAAGTATGATGGTACTATGCAGAATTTAGAATTCAGTTTTCCATGACAAACAGCTTACTTGAATGATTCTATGTTTCTTGGATAATTAGAATTCTAAATGATGTTTTGTCTTAACCATTAAATACAGTTTTGAATCTGAACTATTGTGAGTATGCTGTAATGCAACATATGCTTAAGGTATGATCTTGCATCATGTGAGAATTTGAGTTTGAAATCTATGTATGATGAAACATGAGCTGATCATATGAAAAGATATCCTTGAGTCAATTTCATGATAAAAGAGATCGAAAAGAGTAAACTTGGAAAGATTGAATGGTTTAGGAGAAACATCTCTACAAGCCAAGCCTATATGCTCTCCATTTCTTTAATCAAGTCAATCTTCTAAGTAATTGATATAAAAAGGAAATTATAAGATTGAAGACTCATAAAAGGATTTTGAAATAAGTGAAAGTTGAAGGCAAAGAGGTTATTGCACTGTATGCATAAATGTTTCTCATATAGCCTGACTAAAATGATCATAACTTGAGCTACAAAATTGATTTTTGAGTAAAACCAATTTTGTTAGAAAGATAACTCATAAGAGTGCAAAACTGGAAAGCTTGAAGCTGTTATACTAAGCACAGAAGTACCAGAAAATTTGTTAACACAGCTGCAGTTTTACAAATTCTCACAGAAACCTGTTTACTTAAAATCTTCATAACTGGAGCTGTAAAAATTATTTTTCTGTAAGACCAATTCTATTGGAAAGATAACTTAAAATAGAATCAAACTGGAAAATTTGAGATTATAATGCTAATCACAGAAGTGCCAGTAATTCTGTGAACATGGCTGCATTGTTACAAGCTTCAATATAAACATGTTCACTTAAAAGGATCATAACTGAAGTTATAGAAGTCCTTTTTCAGTGAAATTAATTTTGTCTAAAAGATATTTTATATGAGTATCAAACTTGAAATTTTGAAGATTTTACACTGACCACAAAAGTGCCAGTAAATTCGTGAACACAGCTTCACTGATACAAAGTCTGATATAAACATGTTCACTTAAATAGATCATAACTAGAGCTACAGAAATGATTTTTGAGTGAAACCAGTTTTGTATGAAAACTAACTCATATAAGTATTTGACTGGAAAGTTTCAAAATTTTTCATCATCTTCATAATTCCCAGCAAACACTTCAAGTGGACTGATCTCTCATGTGATCAAATCTGAACACATCTGTTTTGCATGCTTATATCTGGAGCTAGGAAAATGTTAGAACCACAGGCAACACCAGAAGGGGGGGTTGAATAGTGTTTTAGACATTTTAAGACAATTTTGGAAATCTTTATTTTTAAATCAATCACGTTAAGTGATCATTGTGCAAACCAATCTTAAGATCAGAGTTATTTTAAATACATGCAGAATATATGAAAGATTTAGATTAAAAACTTTCTCTTACACTTAAGATTGTTTTAAACAAACTTCTCTTAGTGTCTTCTGAAGAATATTACTAAGAGTACCTTCAGAACTGTTTCTGAAATACTTTAGATGACCAGAGATCATCTATATCATGTGTCTGAACTGAGTTCCTGTTGGGCTCACTTCAGACAGATATTTCAGACATCCCTCTGAATATATTCTTCTATAATACTTCAACTTACACTAGAGACGTATTAATGTTATGTTTGTATGAAAACTTGTTTTATTGAAATCGTTGTGTTAAGATTATTATGAAAGATGCTTTTCAATCCCCATCATAAATGTAAAGACTGTAAATAAAAGAGATTAAGGGAAAGAAAACTTAGACACAGAATTTATCCTGGTTCACCCACAAACCCTGTGAGCTACATCCAGTCCTAGTGGCAAACCACCACTAGCTTTTAATCACAATAACAACAACACATATGTGCCACTCCGAATCCCCCAGACCCTTGCAACCACATATATGTTCAACTATCTGAAACCACAGATACACATGTTAACCTCTCCAGGCCAACACAACAAGTATTCTTTTCTATCAAGCCTCTCCAGGCTCTACCACGAGTATTCTTTCTTCCACCAAGCCTCTCTAGGCTAACACAACAAGTATTCTTTTCTATCAAGCCTCTCCAGGCTCTACCACGAGTATTCTTTCTTCCACCAAGCCTCTCCAGGCTCTCAGACACTTAACTAAGTGTTGAGTATTACTACTCAATCTAAGCTAGATGTTCGCTAGAACCTCTCAACTCAGATTCTTCTTGTACATAGAGATTATTGAGTACATACTCAGGATACAGTCATTACAAACTAAATACAAGGATAGACAGTGATACAAGTGTTTGAATTTAAGTACAATCCCTGTCTTTTCTATGAGGAATACATCCTCTGAGAGTAGGCTAACTGAGATATGAAATTAAGCTCCAGCCTTATTCTCCAACCATTGGTTTCCATGGGCTACATTCTCACCCGTATCATTGGAATACCAAGGTATCTTCAAAGCTTCAAATCGTACCCGGTTTGATAGTCATTTGTACAGCATGATTGCCTTCCCGACAACCAACTCACTTGATCAACAGACCAACTCTACAATCTAACTAACTGACCAGCTGATCAGTAGCCCGATTGAGAATTAACTCTCTGATCAATCGTTGTTGACATTTTCATGATGTATTTTAACTCGAGTCAACTCTTGTTAACTGTAAGACACTCAGCCTAGTTAACAATTTTCATCCTGATTGATTTCAAGAACCTTCTTGAAAAACAATCCCGATTGATCAAGTTTGGTTGCAACAGCAGCTGCATGGTTGTTTCCAACAACCTGATTGATCTTCCACCCAACCAGCTTGGTTGTGCACTGCAACAACTGGTTGGACCAACCAACATCTTCAAATTCAATCTTGAGGCTATTTATATGTTCTGCTTGAATATAGCCGTTGAAGATGATTCATAATACCGTTGAGCTTCTGATGATGTGGCTCATATAGCCGTTGTGTAATAGCTTCTCAAACGGTTGCTTCTCCTTAAGCATATTGAGTGTTCAGAATACTCCCGTTCTGACACTTCTGTTGATGAGCTCTGTTTTGAGAGATGTGATGATTATGTGTATTCTCTCTCTTGAATTCTTCTGCTTTCTTGCATCTGTTTTATCCAGCTTGCATCTGCTTGCTCCAGCTTGCATTATCTTGCATCTGCTTGCATCTGCTTTATCCAGCTTGCATTATCTTGCATCTGCTTGCTCTAGCTTGCATTATCTTGCATCTGCTTGCATCTGCTTTTATCCAGCTTGCATTATCTTGCATCTGCTCGCTTTCTTCTGTTTTGTCCGGCTTGCATCTGCTTTCTTCAGATTTCCTCTGATTTTCTTGAGAGTGTGTATCCGTTGAATTTGTCCTTTTTGCTTATTCTGCATATACTCCTTTTTCATTTGCTTCTGACACCATTACTTCTTTGAATGAGATGTCTTGATCAATAGTCGTTGTTTGCAGATTTCTCTTTTGATATTTAGATAAAGATGTTGAATTGAATATATTTTATTCAAACATCTTCCTTGTTGCTTCTGCTTAGTCTCCTGAGCTTTTCTTCTGCTTTGTTTCTGATTGCACAAATGAAGAAATATCTCGTTGAAATGCTATCGTTTTAAAGATAGCAAATAGTCTTCTTTTAATCCATTGTGAGACACGCTTCTTGATAGTTCTGACATAGTACAACGTTGGTGCTGCTGTAAAGCTGCTACTGTTGTTGCTGCGAATGCTACGTTGCAGAGATTTCCTCAGTGGTGTATGAAGTTCAAATGCACCGGGAAAGGTCTCTGTGATTGTTGCCATAAATGTGTTCCAAAACGTACTAGCAGCAGAGACTTAGAAAAGTCTTCACGCAAGGTTTCAGCAAAGATGCCACGTCATTACTAAAGCTTCAGACAGCTTCCAAACTTCAGACGGGTTCCAGTCTTCAGACGGGTTCAAGTCTTCAGACGGGCTTGGATCTTCAGACGGCTTCAACACTTAAGACAGGTTGATGACTTCAGACAGCTCAAGTCTTTCAGACAGCTTCGTTGCTTCAGACAGCTTCAATACTTCAGACGGGTTGCGTCCTTCAGACAACTTCAATTCTTCATACTGGTTGAAACTTCAGAAGCCTTCTTCCTTATGATAATAAAATTGTAGCTTCATTCTTCTTTGTATCTTCTTCTTCTTGTATCTCTTCTTATTCTTCTTCTTTTTTCAGTTCATTGTTGTTCTTCAGACAGATGTATATTTGAATCTGTACTTCTTCATATTTTTTGCCTTCAGTTCTCCAGATAGTCTTCTAAGTCTTCACTTCTTCAGATAGTCTTCTTGGTTCTTCAATTCTTCAGATAGTCTTCTAATCTTCAATTCTTCAGATAGTCTTCAAATCTTCAATTCTTCAGATAGTCTTCAAGTCTTCACTTCTATTCTTCAGTTGCTTCAACTCTGTTAAGGATTATTCTTCTTCAGATTCTGCACTCTTGTTCTTCTGATTCTGATCTTCTGATTCTGATTCTGTTCACAAAATCTTCTTCTTCTTCTAAAGAGTATTCCATCCTGAAACATAATTAACAAACAAATACCTTTCTCAGTAGAACCTGTTTATATAATCTAATTGGTTCTTTATATAATCTTATTTATATATAATCTTATTTGTTCTTTATATAATCTTATTTGTTAATCATTAAAACTAAAGGATGTTATGTCATATAATTATGTTTAATTACTTAAACAGATTTATAGACTTCACAGAAAAGCCTTTTCAAATGAAACCAGTTGGATTTGAAAGATGTTGTTCAATGGTTTAACAGTATTAATTTTCACTATTTTTGGATGCATAGATTGATCACAGTGAATGAAAAACCAGACCTGTCACAGTAAGCACTCTATTATAGAACTGCCATATTTAATCACTCATATCTTATGATAGAAAACTCCAAATGAAATGACTCTTATACCATTAGAAAGCTTGTGACGTCTAGTTTATTGTGTTGAAATCTCATATTTTTATGAACTGGAAATATCTCACAAGTTCAGATTAAAGTAGCTAAAGTCAATGGATGTTTTCTGATTTGGTGCTGAAACTTCAAGTTAAAATATCTTTAATTGTACCAATCCAAATGAGTTGATTTTTGTGGCATTGGAAAGTTGTCATGATGTGGTTTATTGTGGTAGAATATAAATTTCTAGATCAATCTATGATAGGAGCAGTACTTGTCAAAGATTAAGGATACATGATAGAAAAATAGTGAAACTTGATCTCTTGAAAGTGATACCTTTGACAATGTCCCCTTGATTCCCAAATCCGTGATAAACTTTGGCACATCAAAAGTAAATTGTTGTATCAAATTGATGTGCATATTATGATTTGGAATATTGGGTAAATAAATGAATATGAAGAAGAACTGAACATGGAATATCTCAATCTTTGAAATGTTATCAGAACAGTTTTTCAATGCTGAAAATATGGAATGATTATGAATCATATTGGTGAATTTATGTTCTGTTCCCCTGCTGTCTAAATCTGTAATCTTGACCTTTTATTCCTCTATCCATGTTCTACAAATTTAACTCACTATGGGCATAAAAATCAAGGTGTGTAACATACTTAGGGGGAGTAGTTGAACCAATCTTTGTGCTGAATGTTTTTCTTGCTACTTGAATATGCATCAAATGAAATTCTTATCATCTAATCAAGTATGCAAACAGAATAAATCATTGTTCTGGTTTAAGATTGAGTTCTGTATTCTATCCTATTTGATTCCCCTATTCAATATTGGACTAAATGATGATCTTTCTGCAAGTTAAAAATTCTGCATTTGTTATTGAAAAATTGCTAAACCAGCAACTTTGGAAATTTAAGCAGAACCTTCACTCTTTGAGGGGGAGTCAGTCAAATTGTTTGCTAACCATGTGTGTTGACTCTGCTAGTTAATAATCACTCATGGAGATTGATGAATCCATATTCCTCTTCGCTCTACAATCCTAGAAATCATTCTTTATTCTTTTGGAGAGGAAATGTTAAATTGAAAAGAGAATGGGAAAATAGTTGTCTTGAAGCTTAAATTGTGAAAGATGATCAAAGAGAAAATTGTAAGAATGAAGTTTAAGAAGATTCTGAACTTAGTAAGAGAGATTCTGCAAAATATGGATATCAAGTTACTAAGAAATTCTGGAATCTGGACTCTAAAAGCTCTTCTTCTTACCTTAGTCTTTGATTTTTCTATTCTAACTATTCTCATTGGAGCATTTATCCCTTTCCATATCATATTGATTTATGTGGACATCTTAGGCACTTGGGACTGTTGTTAAAACAGTTGGTTGTTGATGAATATCACTGCATATATCTCTTGCTCAAAACCCTCTGTTAAGATCAACCATATGTTTGATAAGTGAAAATCATGCCCTTGATGCCATTAATATAATTGAAAATCAATATGAAGTGGTTATTTGACAGATTTTCCTAATGTTACGTGTTTGATATATTTCACCTTTCATCTTTTTGTTGATGCCAAAAGGGGGAGAAATAGGAAAGCAATCGTCATGTGCATAATAACATAATTCTGAATCATGCTATGATATTATAGTTTGCATTAAACATTGTTAAGCATGAATTCAGGGGGAGTTCAATTGAGTGGATCATATTATGAAAAATATATAGACTCTCATCATCCCTTATATGCTATTATACATGAAAACTTAATTTTGTTCAAATAGGTTTGTCATCATCAAAAAGGGGGAGATTGTTAGCGCAAAAACCCTCTAAGACTTGGTTTTAATGACAACAAACCTGTTGATCAAAATTAATGTTTTCTGTTCTTGAAGTTACTGATGTTTTGTATGTGAGATCTTAAGAAAGACAGGATTCTCATGAAGAACTCAGAAAGATCAACCATGACCAAGCTCAGACTGAGATTGAGAGGCAACCACAGATTGAGACTGGTAGTAAGCCTCAGACTTATGTTGAAGATAAAGATCAGCCTGAGATTGAGTAATTAATGCAAGTCTTTCATGAGGTACAGAAAGATCAGAATCCAAATGATAAGAAACATCAGACTTCAGAGTTGTCTTTGAAGAATAGGCAGAGCTCAGATGTTCTATATGCTGATTCAGAAGAAGGCCTTAAGAATATCCTTTATCAGAAAGTCTTCAAAAGTTTTGAAATGGAAGATAGCCTAAGTTGAGAGAGGTGCACATCAGAGTAATGTCTCAGCTACAATCAGAAAGCGTCTCTACTAGAAATTCCAATGATCAGGTCAAGTCAAGATGAGCTCAAACAATGAATTAAGTTGCATCAAGAAGACCAATATTTGAAACTCAAGATGAGACGCAAACTCAAGCATAAGATGCTATCTCATGTTCAAATGCAAGCTCAGTCTAAACATCGGCTTAAGACCAATGCTCAAAGAAGAGACTCATCTACAAACTTAAAAGGAAAGATCAACAGTCAGATGCAAGATCTGCCAAGAGATGAGACTCTAACTTAACTTCAGAATCAAGAGATAAGCATAATAGAAGATGCCAAACCAAGAAGAGATTCAAAGTCAGCTTGAGACAAGCTCAAACTGTAAAGTCAGATTGAGACAAGCCCAAATTCATTATAAGATCATATTTAGTCCAAGCATGACAAAGAAGAACTTTGAAATATGAAGCTGAGCAAAGATGAGATTCAAAGTCAGACTTGAGATGCACACTCAACAGAGATGCAGAATCAGACTTGAGATGTAGACTCAACTTGAGATGCAGAATCGGACATGAGATGGTCTCAGATCAGATGTAGTCTCAAGATCAGACGCAGTCTCAAGTTCAGATGCAGAGATGCAGATGCAGACATGAGACAGTCTCAGATTAGATGCAGTCTCAAGATCAGATGAAGAGATCAGATGCAAACATGAGACTCAGACATGAAACGCAGAGATCAGATGCAAGCATGAGACGCGGACATGAGACTCAGACATGAGACGCATAGATCAGATGCAAGCATGAGACGCATACATGAGACACAGAGATCAGATGCAAGCATGAGACTCAGACTTGAGACGCAGACATGAGACGCAAACATGAGATGCAGACAGAGTCTCAGCAGCAAAAAGCAAGTCAACGCAAGTACACTGTCACAGCAGAGACAACATCAGAAAAGCACCTGTCTCACGTCAGAAAAGTGAAAAACAGCTTCTCTCTCTTCCAACGACTAGTTTAACGGCTATATTAACGGCTAGTTTTCTGAAGACTAATAAAGGAGGTCTCATTATGATGAGACGCGTGAGAGACATAGTGAGACTCAGCAGAGATGCTGCTGCACAACCAGAAAAATCCAAGTCTCAAGTGAATCTCAACCTACCTACTTCTGCTATCTTAGCTAATATCTTGTGGTAGGCTTAGCTCTTATTTTGTACTGATTTGTATACACTCTTTGAGTGATTTAGAGAGCTACCATCTAGCTGAGCTCACGGTTTATCCATACTTTGTATGTAATCTAAGCTAGATCAATCACATCTCATCTCATACCATCAAGTCTCGACTAAGTCAGGAGGTGCCTGAGCTTAGTGTGAGCGTTCGTAAAGCATGGAGAGGCACTGTAAAGAGAATACTCACTAAGTTGGCTGGAGAGGCAGTTGAAAATAAAAGAATACTCGTTGCGCCTGGAGAGGCTGCTTGCAAAAGAATACTGCATGAGTTGCCTGGAGAGGCAGTTGAAAATGAAAGAATACGCGTTGCGCCTGGAGAGGCTGCTTGCGAAAGAATACTGCATGAGTTGCCTGAAGAGGCAGTTGAAAACAAAGAATACTTGTGTTGACGGGTTTGTCAATAGTGGAAATCTCACGAGTTGTGAGGACAGGACGTAGCCCAAGGTTGTGGGTGAACCAGTATAAATCTCTGTGTGCATCTCTTCTCCCTATCTCTTTATTTATATTGCACATCCCATATCTAAAATCTGTTTGTTAAAATAAATAAAATCTGTTCAGAGAAAACCAAGTTGTAATAACTAAGATCTGTCCATGCATCTCATCTTACATCTCATCTTACATCTCAGGCCTCATCTCATCTCAGACCCTATCTCAACCTGAGATTAGTCAATAGTCTCACTCATTCTCTTTTAAGGTCTTAACATTTGATGAGCTAATTAATCTTACATCTCAAATCTGTTTATTAAACTAAATCAAATCTATTCAAGAATAATCAAGCTTCATTTATCAACAAATCATCATTACTTGATTACAGATTTATTGTTGAGACAACATCTCATCTAACCTACTTGAGACTCCAAGTGTCAAACTTGAGATCACGTCTCAACGTGTATTTAAGTGTGAATTTTCAGGAAAAATATTTTCAAGTCTCTATTCAACCCCCCTTCTAGAGACGTTCAGCCAACTTCAATTTTTGGGTTCTTCAACAATTGTCCTTCTTCTCCTCCTCCCGTTCCTTCGCGACGTCCTTTCTATTTCCGGGTCGAACTGCAATTGATTGGGGGACGCCTGACCTCTCAGAAGCATAAACAAGAAACTTTGAAAAAGATAAGTGTTGAAGAGAATTAATAATAATAGAAAAATAATAAATTTCCTAAGATAATAATAGGTCCTAAAAATAATAAGAATAATAAATAGAAGAAATCCTAAGAAAAACAAATAAACAAAATCCTAAGATAAATAAAAACTTGATAACTAGACCTCCAAGGTCTACACGAATTGGAAACCGTTCCCCGACAACAGCGCCAAAAATACTTGATGGTTTATGGCAAGCGAACCAAAAATCCAGTAGTATAATAGCAAGAGAGTTATCGTATCCACAGGGAACGGTCAATTCGCGTATACTTGTGATCTATTTATCAAGGGAAAACAACGAGTTTATTTATAAGAACATTGTTGTGCGGAAATTGTAAATTGTAAATTAATAATCAATTGAAATAGAAAGGAAGAGTTAGAGACACTTTACTTGGATTAGGATTGAACTTGATATCATCACACCCTTCGTGCATGTAAAAACTATCTATTATTTTAGGTTTACTCTATAATACTGTAGACAAACTATATTGCTAAGACCCCGAGTTACCAGCAGCCTCACCACTCAAAGGTAATTCATGCAGGCTCTCCCAAGCGACAAACTTACCCTCGACTAATTTTGCTTTCATTCTGTTTGTAAAGGAACTCATTGATAAACCAAGCCTAATCCTGTAGACGCACCTTCATTAGAGTACTCACACTACCCATAACTCATTAGATACGACCATGTGTCGTTCACCTGGAATTACTATCAACTAACTTTGCTATCGATACACATGCCTAATCCTGTGAACGTCCTTCGCTAGAGTACTGTCACTACCCATCGCTCATTAGTAACACTCATGTGTCGGTTTTCTGATATCGAGTCCTCTTATTCAATTAGAGTTTGGGTTTCCTATGTCTAGGCTCCCCCATCCTCAATCCTAGTCGAAACTAGCCTATAACTCCGGCGCAAGCGCGGAAGTGAGGGATTAAGCACGGAATAAGATTACCAATATTATAGACAGAGAGCTCATGAAATAATAATATAGAGTTTACATACACTTGGGGATAGAATCAATTACATTCAATCCTAATGGAGAGTTAACTACACATGGTAGCCATACAAATCACCGAAGATGCTGTCACCATCTTCAATCCTTGTGAAGCGCTCCTCCTCTCCTATTCTAAAACTAGAACTGGTGCATTATCACTAAAATATAACTGAATTACAATAATCGTGCACACCTAATCTGGTGCAAGAGGTTCCTATTTATAGGCTTAGGAAAGAAAAAGAAAATTGGGGAGAAATCTATCTAAAAACGGCAACAGGGCAAGAATCAGCGTGATTTGCGCTTCACCCTGCGCTACAGCGCAGGATGCAACGCAGGTTCCAGAGGGCTGCGCTTCACCCTGCGCTGTAGCGCAGGTGGCTGCGCTGTAGCGCAGGTTGAAGCGCAGAATGCGTCCTGCAGCTTCAAACTTTCTCTTTTTAATTTGATCTCTCCCCGAGACTGGTTTTGGCTGATTTGTCTTTCCTTGTCTCCCTTTTCTTGATGAAATCTTGTATTTATTTAGCATCTTTGATTTATTTGGGAAGGTTGTCTGCAGAATCCTTGATTGATTGGCAGTGATATCTTCATTATTTGCTTCAATAATCTTCAAATCTTCATTAAACGTCTTCAATCAAACTTCAAATCTTGCAAATATCTTCCTCATTTAATGTTATCTTTCCTTCAAATCAAATCCTTGCGATATTCTGCAAAAATCAGCAATATTTCTATCAAAATAGCATCAAATTCAAATCTAAGATTAATAAATACAATTTATCTAATATTTAATAAAAAGGGATTAAACTGGGGCAAAATTACCATTTTATCCTTGATAAGTGAACTAGAAAATGCTCTAATTTACCATATAATTTTCACTTATCAGTAACTTAGACAAATTCATGAAGTCAGAAGCCTGGAAAGTTATTCGAACACCATTCAAATTTCAAATGAAGCAGTTACTTGAAGTTATTATTCAAAGACAAGTGTCAAGACCTTAGGCTATCAGTTATTTGGCAAGTAGAAGACTGTTGCTGTTTTGAATACGTGTCACACTTAGAAATTTGACACCTCATTTAGGCTTGTAAACGTGTCAAAATATCGTTAAGTGTCCGTTAGGATTAGAAGTCTATAAATAGGCAGAATTCTGATGTAATAAGGGTTGGATTTCATTTTACTGAAACGTCTCTGAAAACACCCAACGTCCATCCTTGTAAGCGACTAAGAGGTTACTAAAGAGAGTGCCCAGTATGTGTATCCATACCAACTTTTAATCAATGCAATTTACTATTCTGCAATTTTCTTTTCTTTGATTACTTTCTGTTCTTTACATTCCTGCATTTTTTCTTTGATTTGTTTACTTCCTGCACTTAAATTCCTACAACTTTTTCTTTCTTTTATTTAAATTTTGAACTTTCAATTCTTGCACTTTGTCCTTAATTTTTTTATCGATTTTACTTCAATTTCTTCTTTAGTTTCAAATCTTGTTTTTATCCATCTTTTCTCTTTGAAATTCTGTTTCTTCTTGAAAACTGATTTTTCGAAGTCAATCTTTTGGAGAAATAAGTTATTCAAAATTCTGTTACTCTTTGAATGCAATTTCTGAGTAAACCTAATTTTAAAAAGAACCTTTAGAGGATTCAGTTTCTAGTCCCAGATTGTACTTTCAGAATCAAGAAAGTTTTTGAACTTGATTGAAAATTTTCACAACAAACACTCACCCCTTGCCAAATTTTGATACCTCATGAGGTCGGCTTGAGCCAGAACCCTGGAATCGAGCTGGCTCCCCATCAGAGTCATGGTCAGCGTCCCTATCTAGCTGACCCTGAGCGTCGTCAGCGTCTAGGTCGGGCACAACATCCTCCTGCACTGGAGGCATATGAACTAATCCCGGTGTCGGGATGAACCTTATACCATCAAACTGGGGAGCAGATGGTTGAGGGGAGGAAGAAGAAGACGGGATGGTGTCCGCCGGAGCCGCTGATCGAAGTAGATGGATGCTCCGACATCTGATCAGAGTGTGAGTGAGAGAGGTTGGTCCTCTCTTGCATCGCGCGAGTTGCCCGTGCACGTAGCTCTTGTAAGGTCCAAGAATCCCGTCAAAGTGGTTTTAATCATTACAACCAAATCAAATGCAACTTAGCATAATTCTGATTCCAAAAGAACTAACCATTTCATTTGAGAATGTGTCCAGAAGCAACAGGTTTCATCTTGCAGAAGGACAAATATGAGAAGCTTCATTTTAATGGATAACAGAAGCAATAAGTTGAAAGAATGACAAATCTGTGAAGGAAAACTTGAAATAAAAATGAGTAAATTGAAAGTAACTCATTCAAGCATCCAGAAGCTATCAAGCACTCCTCACAGTTTCCAGAAGCAAGAAGAAACTTCTCAAGAACTTCAAATGAAGCTGTATTAGAAGGGAGATTCACTTAAAGAGGAAATTTCAAGTAGAAAGCAAAAATATTATTTCATTCTCAAGACATATTAACTGAAGAACTTGAAACATGTCACAAAAGCATAAAATGCATCTGCAGCTCATCAGAAGCAAATTCTGCAGAAGCAACATACACATATAAACTCTGCAGAAGCAGCAGATTAAACCAGAATGTGTAAATGATTCTTCTGCTGATTTGGCTGAGTTACAAAAGTTGATATACACTTGAAATTATCCAGAAATCTTCCTCAGCATATTCACAGAAGCATTGGTGAAGAAATGAGTCAGTTTTACTGTCTGCAGAAGCAAGTTCTGCAGAAGCATGAAGGCCAGTCAACTGGACAGCTGTACCTGTCAGCTTTTGCAGCTGTACCTGAAAGGGACTTATCAATACATCACAGCTGGACTGTTTGAACTGCATTCCAACGGCTACAAGGCTCCTCACCTATAAAAGGAGGTGCTCTCTTCACATTGAGACACACCTCTCACTCCAGAAGCATAAAATACTCTCTGTTGTCTCACTGCCAGCTTCTGGAACCTTTTCTCTCTCCTCGAATTCTTTCTAATCTGCTTATACAAGTTGTTGAGGGGGAGGTTTGCTCACTAGAAAATTCTGTTGCTGCTCTGATTGTAAAATAGTGAGCTGTTTGTACTTTACCTTGCTGTTTTTGTGCTTCTGAAAGGTCAAAGAGATTGGTCTGTTGTAAAATCTCTTGTGGCACATTAGGTAAAGTTATTTGGAGAGGTTGTAAAGGCTCTGGTGTGAGCCTGTGTGTGTTTGGAGTCTGCAGAAGGAAGTTCTGCAGATTTCTGGACTTGTGCTTCTGCAGAAGGAAGTTCTGCAGATTTCTCGACCTGTGCTTCTGCAGACAGTCCTGCAGTAAGTCAGGGTCTGTTTCTATAAGATTGGTGATTCTGTAGAAAGCCTGAAGAGGCTGTGGAAAAAGAATACTAGTGGTAGTGTGTACCCAAAGGTTGTAACTGATTAGTTAGTGAGGAAAATCCTACAGAAGGTAGGGACTGGACGTAGCCTCAGGTTGGAAAAGGTGAACCAGTATAAAAAGCTTTGTGTCTTCTTCTTTCCCTTACTCTGTTAATTTCTGCATGTGCACAAAAAGCTTTTAAAACTACTTAATACCTAAGTAAGTGTTAACTAAATTGATTCCACTAAAGGAATCCTATTTTAAGCATAATAAGCATTAATACTTACAATTCTACTTGTGAAGATCCATCTTCTAATAAACAACCAAGAACTTATCTTGAGCAGAATTTTAGTAGAAGATAAAACTGCAGAATTTTAAAAGTAATCACAATTCAACCCCCCTTCTTGTGATCCAACCATTAACTTCAATTGGTACCAGAGCTTGCCTCTTGGGTTGAACTCACTTAACAGTGAGAGAGGAAAAGATCAAAGGGATGGCAAACAATGGAGTTGCAATGTTCATTCCAGAAGGATCATCCACAAACAGACCACCAGCTTTTAATGGAAAAGATTATTACTATTGGAAGGATAGAATGAAACTATTCTTGGAATCTCAAGATATTGATCTATGGGATATTATAGAAAATGGGAAATACATTCCCACTACAAGAAGAACCAGAGTTCTGGCTCCTTCCACAGAAGATGAGTCTGAAGTTGTTGAAGAAGCACCAAAACCCAAACCTAGAGAAGAATGGACACAAGATGACAAACAAAGGTATCTTCTAAACTCTAAAGATAAATTTTTTCTTCTTTGTGCATTAAGTAGAGGTGAATATGATAAAGTTGCTGGCTGCAACACAGCAAAAGAAATATGGGACACTTTAAGAATTGCTCATGAAGGTACAGACCAAGTAAAAGAATCTAAAATCAATATTTTAATTCACCAATATGAAATGTTTAACATGATTGAACATGAAACTATAGATGAAATGTTTGTAGGTTTACTATCATCATAAATGATTTAAAATCTCTTGGTAAAAGCTATTCTAGTCAAGAACAAGTAAGAAAAATACTTAGAAGTCTCCCAAGAATATGGAGACCAAAAGTTACAGCAATTCAGGAAGCAAAGGATCTAGTTGTACTCAAGCTGGATGAGCTTCTTGGCTCTCTAAAAGTTCATGAACAAGAACTCATGGATGAATTGCCAAGGAAGGACAAATCAATAGCTCTAAAAGCAAACACATCCAGAAGAAGTGTTTCTGCAGAAGATAAACCTTCAGAAGGAGAATCATCATCTTCTGAAAATGATGATGAACTAGCCTTCATATCAAAGAGAATACAAAGGCTAATCAGAAGAAAAGGCAAAGGAAAGAAACTTTTCAATTTCAAGAAGGAAGGACCAAAAGGTGAAAACAACAAAGGTCCTATCATCTGCTATGAATGCAATAAACCAGGACATATCATGGCAGAATGTCCACAGCTGAAAGAATCAAGGCCATTTCAGAAGAAGAAAGCCATGATGGCTACATGGGATGATTCTGACAGCTCTACAGAAGAAGAAGATGAAGCTGAAGCTGCACATTTATGCTTCATGGCTGGAGAAGATGAAGAAGATGAGGTAATTACCTATACTCCTTCTGCATATAAAGAACTTGAAGATGCTTTTGAAAATTTGTTATCTGACTCACACACACTTGCACAAAAATGTGCTTCTCTTAAAGAACAATTAGTAAAATCTAAAGAAGAAAATGACAAACTTAGAGAAGATAATAATAGGTTAATTAAAACCAACTACTGTCTTCAACAATCTCACTCTAAGTTATCTGAACAAGTCAAAACTGTGAGAAATAACTCTGCAGAAGCAGAAAAAACTGCAGGACTGCAGAAAGAAAATATGCTTCTGCAGAAGAAAATTGATGAACTTCAAAATGATTTATGTAAATTTTTTAACAGCACTCACAATTTAAATAAGCTAATAGGAAACAGTAGAGAAACCTCTGATAAAAGAGGCTTAGGATTTAATCAAGACAAAATTACAAAATCACATAAAACAGTTTTTGTTCCAGCCAAAAGGAAACCTCCTCATTGCTCTTGGTGTAACAGACTTGGACATTATGACAAAAAATGTTACAGAAGAAAAAGGAGTACCAGAAGAAAGGTATCTAACATCACAGGACCCAAGAAAATTTGGGTACCTAAATCATTGTTGTCCTCTGATGTAGGAACAAACAAAAGGATCCAAGAATAAAGAGCTATGGTTCTTGGACAGTGGATGCTCCAGACATATGACTGGAAAGAGAAGCAAATTCACCCAACTACACATGATGGAAGGTGGAACAGTAACATTTGGAGACAGCAGCAAGGCTCAAATCAAAGGTATTGGAAAGATAGGTATGCTGTTAGACAAGTGGCCTCACTAACTTAAGAGGGGGGGTGAATTAAGTTATTCGATTTTAACTAAACTTTTCGATTATTAATTACTCTTGACTTTATTATGCTTAAAATGCCCTTTTCAAAGAAGAAGTATGAATGTTTACTCTTAATATAACGAAATTGTAAATGCAATAAGTAAACAAGAGTTAAGGGAAGAGGAATTGCAAACACGATTTATACTGGTTCGGCCAATCCACTTGCCTACGTCCAGTCCCCAAGTACCAACTTGAGATTTCCACTATTGTAAAAGTCTTTTACAATCGATCAATTCTCCAACACCTTGGAGCACTTCCTTGTGTTGACAATCAATCCAATCAACAAGAGAGGCACCCTCTCTTCAACCCAAAGTACAAGTACTGATTTAATTGATGAGTACAATTGAACTCTCCTTTAGAGTAGAATTTACAAGTTGAAAGCCTATAAGAAATCTTAATGATTTGCAAATGCTTGGCACAAGATAATTTAAAGATGATTTCAATCTATTATTATTTCACATGAGAAATCTTGTTGAATTTCGAATTTGAGACAAGTATATATAAGGATGAAGATGAAACATTGTAATCCTTGATCAGAAGTCATGTCTCTTCAAGATTTTCAAAAACAGAACACTGGTAATCGATTACAAGGGTTTGGTAATCGATTACACAGTTCAATTTGCGAACAGTTGTGCCTGAAATTCAAAAATTTGAATTTCCTGCACTCTGGTAATCGATTACAAGTTTTGGTAATCGATTACACAGTTCAAAATTTTTGAATTTTAAATTCTGGAACTTTTGGTAATCGATTACACATCTTGGTAATCGATTACCAGTTCAAAAATTTATTTTTTTGAACTGATTTTTACTTTATAAAATACTTTATTTAATTTTATATTTAGTGCTAAATTCCTTGCAATATTTAAGAAATCTTTTGACATATTTATCTAACCAATATTAAGCTTAAACTAATAGACCTTGTTGCTTAACTTGACTTGACTTTTGACTTGAACTTGATCTTCTTGACTTGACTTGAATTTGTTCTATACTTTGCTCTTGTCAATCTTCCTCTTTTCTTTCGTTCTCATTTGGCATCATCAAAACCTACAATTAAGGCATCTACAATCTCCCCCTTTTTGATGATGACAACCATCATTTAAGGGAAGAATGAAAAACAAGAAATTTTACAAGTCAATAACGATCACTCCCCTTATTCTCCCCCTTTATGTTTGTCTTTTTAAAGTTCTTGAGATTCTTGGGAAGAAATTATACAAGATCAATTTTATTGCCAAAATTTGTGATCAAAGTGATATAGAATAATTAATTTCAAAAACTTGAAAAAAAAATGTCATTTTCCCTAATCTCTCCCCCTTTGGCATCATCAAAAGCAATATTAGGCATCCAAAAACAGTTATGAATCAAAAGCTAAAGAACTATCAATATGCCAAACAACCATACCACATAGTACACTAAATAGAGTAAGCATAGTAAATTAAGTACTATCTAAAGTAACGAAACCAAAGCGGTCTAAAGTAGCCAAACCCAAGTGGCGAAAAGCTATGCCAAAAAAAATCTAAAAACAATGCCAAATACATAGCAAGGAAACAAAACAAGAAAGAAATCTATGGTGTAGCGGAAGAGCCAGGATCACAACCGGAACCATCCTCTAACCGGGTAAGGCAAGTCTCTAAAGCGTCAAAGCGCTCGTCAACATGCAGCCTGAAGTTGCGAAGTTCATCCAGAATATCAGTAAGAAGATTAGTAGAAGCATCCCGACGTGGTGGTGAGGGAGTACGATCATCAGCGTGCACTGCATCCCGTTTTCTGATCCAATCACCATCAAGAGTCTTTTGGTACCCAAAGGAGTGAATTGCATTAGCGCCAATAGCATTGGTTCTCTTGATGGGAAGCATGTTCTCATTTGCAAAAGGAACATTGAAATGAGACAAGAACAGAGTGATTAAATGGGCATAGCGAAGATGAGCATTGTCAACCAAGGCTTTAGTCATACGGTGACGAATCAAGTGGGCCCAGTTGATTTGCCGTCCAGTCAGTAAGGCCCACATAACTATAAGGTCTTCCTCTGTAGCTTGAGCCAGGTTGGTAGCACGGGGAAGCAAAATGCGAACAATGATATAGTGCATGATACGACTATCAAACGTAAATGATCCAGCAAGAAAACGGTGTTCTAAGTCAGCATGCTCATGACTTACCATCCTACGTGCATTTTCAGTGCTATAATCTAATTTCCACTCATCTACTACAGATCCTTCAAAATTTTCACCTTCACTACCAAGATGGGTTATGGAATAAAACAAAGAGTGATCAATCACGATGGGAATTCGTTTAACCTCACTATAAATAATTCCATCCCTAATCTCCATATTACTATAAAACATCTTAATTAAATCCGGGTAAATTGGGGCTTTTAAAGACATAAATTCCAACAAGCCATAGTTCCTAAATATCTCAAAACAGTCAAAGCTCTCATCTTCAAAGAATTCTAGGTGAAGATACTTAGGGTCAATCATACGACGAGTCGAAAATTGCGAAGTATACCTATTGCGTTGCCGGTTGGTGGAAAATGAAGCAAGCAACGGAGAGGGATTGGTGGTTGCCGGAGGTTCGCCGGAGTTGTCGTGGCGTGGTGTGTGAGCGGCGGAGCGCTTGGGTCTCTTGGAGGATTCAGCCACTTGAAGGGACGATTCACGAAATTGTTCGGTGGGTTTTGTAGAGGATGATGAGAGGAACAATTTGCAAGAAGTGGGACGTGATTTGGTGGAGAAATGAGGAAGTTATGAGGATTGAAAAGGTAGGAACGGTTAGGGTTTACGCACAGTAGAGAGAGAAAGGGGCCGTGAAGAGAGAGAAAGTGAACGAGCGTATTAATAGAAATCCTCGTCTGGTAATCGATTACTGTTAGTGGTAATCGATTACCACGTTTCCAGATTGAGAGAACTGTCGCAGGTAATCGATTACGGAAATTATGTAATCGATTACAATAATATTTGTGTTGGGATTTGAATTTCACTTAGTTCGAATTTCAACAATTTGAATGTCATTTATACTTTTTGAGTTTTTCAGAAAGCTTACAAGTCCCAGAATTCAAGTTTCTAGAAAGCTTACAAGTTCCAGAATATGAGTTTGAGAAGTGAATCTCAAAACTTAGAAATTTGTTAAAGTTAACATTAAAAGGGAACTTCAGAAACTCGAAAAAAGAGACAAAGGGATTCTGGAAAATCGAAGTCATAAGGATTTAGGAAAATCGAAGTCATAAGGCTTCTGGAAAATCGAAGTCAGAAGATTTTCTGGAAAATCGAAGTCAGAAGATATTCTGGAATATCAAAGTTATAAGACTTCTGGACAATCGAAGAAAGGACTCTGAAAATCAAAAGCGGAAAGCAGACTTCAAGAAACCAACAGAAAAAGCTAAGTGTCAAAGATGAAGAGTTTTCGAATATATGAAGTCAGAATTCCAGAAAGCAGATTTCGAGAAATCAGAGAGAAGATTTCGAGAAACCAGAAAGGAGATTTCGAGAAACCAGAAAAGAGATTTCGAGAAACCAGAAAGGAGATTTCGAGAAATCAGAAAGAAGGATTTCGAAAAGACAGAAGACACCAGAAAAACAGTTAGTGGAAGTTATAGAAGACAAAGACAGGTGTCATGAAGTTAGTGGTTGATTTCAAAGATTGTAAACCGTTTTCTGGATAGCAGAAAACGTGGCAAGCATCTACGCTGCCAACACATAAGGTTGCTGATGTGTCAAACATGCATTAGTTAGCCGTTAGGATTAGGAATCTATAAATAGTAGAACCCACAATGTAATAAGGGTTGGAAAAATCACTCACTCAAATTCTCTGAAACACCTTAACGCCCGAACTCACAGCGACAAACGGGTTACAAGGAGAAAAACAGTATGTGATGAACCCATCCGAATTTATATTAATGCAATTGTTCTTACAATTCAATTTTTTCTTTTCTTTTGTTTACATTCTGCAATTTACATTTTGCAATTCATTTCTTGTACAATTTCTTACTCAAAACTTTTTACTGAAGTTTCTCAAAATCAGTTTCTGAAAACTCATGTTTTAAACTTGATAGAATTCTGAATCAAGCAATTTTATTAAAATTAAGTTCTTTGATGAAATTTTGAATCAAATCTTTTTAGAACTTATTGTTTCTGGATTTCTTAACGTTTAGAAAATTAATTGGTGAAATTCTGAATCATTTAATCTAAGTTTCCAGAAAATTTATTCTTTTGATCATTTGAACACATAAACCTACTTTTTTAAAAGAGTCCCGTAAGAGGATTTGATTCTAATCCCCAGATTGCTCGTAGAATCAAAGTGATAAATTCAATTCTTCGAATTTGTATTTTATCACCACAAACAAATTGGCACGCCCGGTGGGACCAATTGCCAAAAAGTAGTGGGTTATGATTTTCTGAGTAGATTTGTTCTTGTTCTTGTATGCGTTTGAGAAGTGGAAGGACAATTTCTGTTCAAATGGCTAATAGTGGTAGACAAAATGCAAATGGAAATAACAATAGGGATAATGCTAATATCACAAATTCTGAGAATTCTTCTCCTCCAAGGAATGAGTCTGTGAATAATAATGATAATGGGGTCGATGGGAATAATAGTGTTCATAGAAACCCATCAACAAATGTGACTACAATCACAAATGCCGTGACAGATCCAGTGGTTAGTCAAATTGGTTCTACTATCCCTATGCCCAGTTTTATGTCTATGCCTCAAAATGGACAACCACAATATGGTTTACCATTTGGGTTTGTTCCAAATTCTGGAACAGCCCCACAAGTTATATCAACAACGGGTCCTTCAGTTGTTCGAGGACCCATGTTTAATCCTTTTTTAGGAAATTCTTCTACATCTATTACAAATTCAACGTTGCAAACTCTAAGGCAACAAATGGATGAAAGTAACCATGAAATGGTGAACATGTTGACAACTCAAATGGCCACAGTGTTTGATCCCCTAGTACAAACAACAAATGCAAATTATAACTTGTTGGCTAGGCAAATGGAAAGGATTGCGGATGTGTTTGGAGCACCCACAGATCCTATAGTAAGACAAGTGGCTAATATGAATCCTCCTGTAAATATGGGAGACCAGAATAATCAAATACCAAATCCTATGAATCCTGTTGAAAATAGAGAAAACAATGCTCCTAGAGTTATTCTGAATAGAAATCAGAATGCTGATGAAATTCTCGAAAGGATAAGAGCAAATAACTTAGGGGGGCAACAAAATGTTGTTGGAATAGTTGAACAAGTCCTGAATAGACATGGATTCAATGTAGGATTTGCAAATCATCCTTATGTAGTTTCTCCTTTTACCCAAATGGTTTTGCAAACTGAATTACCAAGGGGATGGAAAGTTCCCAAATTTACTAAGTTTGCTGGAGAAGTAGGTGAATCCACTGTCGAACACATTGCTCGATATCAAATTGAAGCAGGTGATTTGGCAAATAATGAAGAACTTAAAATGAAGTATTTTCCTAGTTCTTTAACCAAAAATGCTTTCACTTGGTTTACAACACTTCCCCCAAATTCGATTCATTCATGGAATCAATTGGAAAGAAGTTTTCACGAACAATTCTTTCATGGGGAAACCAAAGTTACTTTAATGGACTTAGTGAATATTAAAAGGTCTTCGAATGAATCTATTGATGACTATTTGAATAGATTCAGGCAAATGAAAGCTAGATGCTTTACTCAAATTCCTGAATATGAGTTAGTCCAAATGGCTGCAGGAAGACTAGATTATTCAATTCGAAAGAAATTGATTAATTAACAACTTAGAGATATGGCCCAATTGGCTGATAAAGTTAGGCAAATTGAACACCTGAAAAAAGAAAAAGAGAGATTTCGAAAACCTGATAAACTTTTTCGAAAAGACAAAGTAGCATATTTGGAAGTATCTGATGATAGTGATTTCGAATATGATATGGAGGATAATGATGTTCATGTAGCAGAACTTAAGCCTGGACCTCCTTATGTTTGTCAATCTTTGAAACCTAGTGGAAACACTAGTAATGATAACAAAGATAGATTTCCTAAGAAAAACTATGGTTTCGATATTTCGAAAGCAGATCAAATCTTTGATATTTTAGTAAAAGACAAACAAATAACTCTAAGTGATGATCATAAAATCCCTTCTCAAGAACAGAGAAGAGGTAGGAAATACTGTAAATATCATCATACTTATGGTCATTGGACTAATAGTTGTGTTCGTTTTAGGGATATTATCCAAGAAGCGATTAAACAAGGGAGATTGAAATTTGAGGAAAAAGCACCAATGGCGATGAAGATTGATTCAGATCCTCTTCAGGTGAATGCTAATTATGCTGAGCCAGTTAGTATTAACATGGTTGAAGTTGAAGACTCGAATTCTGTGGGTCAGGCTGTGGAAATGGCCTTAGACGGAGACTAAGAAATACATGATGTTTATCCAAAAGGAGGAGAATCTCTTTTGGAATTTCTGAACAGAAAGAAGGCAGAAGATGCCTCAATAGATCTTTGCCCAAGATGTCATGCTGTGTTTGACAAATCTGCAGCAAAGGTTTTTCGAAATCCAGACATGAAAGTACATTATCAACAGGTTACTTCCCATCAGAAGCAGGCGGAGAAAAGGCAGAAGAAGCCTTATCCTTCATATGGAGGGTGGATTTCGAGATCTGAATCCATCTCTGGGGGAAATACTCCTGTGAGTAGGAGTAGGTTTGATAAGGGAAAGCAACCTATGACTCAAAGGTTCCAAGAAAATTCGAAGCCAAGAACTTTTGTTCCTCCATCATCTGTACCTCCGAATCAATGGATTCGACCAGGTTTTGTAAAGCAGCACAATCATTTCCAAAGTCAGTATCAGAAACCTTACTTTGGGAATAGGCAACAAATGACCAAGACTCAATGGAGAAGGGCACAGAGGATGAGGAAGACAGCTTTCGAAAATCAAGCAAAAAGGAACATTGATACTAAAGGAAATAAGCAGCAATCCAAACCCATTCAAGCAAAGAATGCCCAAGTCATTCAGGTGCAGGCAAATACAAGTAACCCATCTTACGCTCGGATGGTTAAGAAGAAGCCTTCATTCCAAGTAATTGGAGGTTTCAATGAGAGTGAAGATGACTTGTTAACAGAAAATTTCGAAACTGGATTTGCAGATGGTCTGGACGACATCTGTGCAGTTGTTTCTGTTTTGCCTGCAGAATATGCTGAAGAGCTTGAAAGAGGTTTAGAAGATGAAGATTTCGAGGATGATGAAATTGGAGAAGATCCAGTTTGCTACACCTATATAGGCAAACAAATCTGTCAAAACACATCAGCAGTATTCGAAAGGCCAGTGGAAGAAATGCAACTCCACATGAAACCTCTGTTTATCAGATCTATGGTTGAAGATGTGAATATTGGTAAAGTTCTGGTGGATTCAGGAGCGGCAGTGAACTTAATGCCGAAGTTTATGATGAAGAAGTTGATGAAAACTAAGTTTGACTTATTGCCACACCAAATGGTGATTACCGATTTCAGTGGTAGAACTTCCAAGTCTGAAGGTGTTCTATGTTTAGAATTAACCGTCGGAACAATTATGAGACCTACCATGTTTGTGGTGGTGGATTCAAAAGCAAATTATAATTTGCTACTTGGAAGAGAATGGATTCATGGTGTAGGTGTTGTTCCTTCATCAATGCATCAGAAACTCTGCATGTGGACCAAAGAAGGAATTCCCATTTATGTGGATGGTGATAAAAATTATTTCAAGGTGGAGGAAGATGCAGTGGATGTTAGGAGCACTGAGAAAAAAGTGATGAAAACTAGACCTTATGAAGTTGTTGATAAATATACATTGATGCCTACCAAGGTACCATATTCCTTGAGGATAAATCCAAATTATGGATTTATGATACAATGTGATGTTGGCCCATGTGAGGCCGCAGAAATAGCTGAATGGTCGGATCCAGAGTAGATTTGAGCTTCTGGGCTCGAATTTCGGCCTATATGGCCGAAAAAAGGGTTGAAGCGGCTTTCGAAGCCGAATTCAATGAAAATAAACAAAATGAAGAAGAAACGGCCCCTAAGGCCGAGTGGCAAGAAGGAAGGATAATCATAGAGGAAATAATAGAAGAGGAAAATTCACTCGAAATAAAAAATGATTCTTCTCAAAAGGTTAAAACTTCTGTTGAGAAAAACAAAGATTCTGAAAAGAAGTGCTTTGAGCAAATGATGAAAAGAGTTGAGACTTATGTTCAGGAAACTCAAGAGTCTGAGTTCGAAAAATTAGATTGCATATATGATGACTCTCCCTTGGGTTTTGAAGGATTTTTGTCTCAAGGTATCAAGAAGATGGAAGCTCAAGACCCTTTAGAAGAAATAAACTTGGGTGATGCGAATGAAAGGAGACCCACGTTTATTAGTCAGAATCTCGAAGGTGAGTTTAAAGAGAAAATCATTGACTTGTTAAAAGAGTATAAAGATTGTTTTGCTTGGGATTACCATGAAATGCCTGGTTTGAGTCGAGAACTGGTAGAGCATAAGCTTCCAACGTTTCCAGAAAAAAGACCAATGAAACAGGCTCCAAGAAGATTCGCTCCAGAAATTGTTTCGAAAATCAAAGAAGAAATTGAGCGTCTTCTAAAGGCTAAGTTCATTCGAACTGCCAGGGAATTTCTTAGGATTTCTTGTCCATAAGAAAGGTGTTGAGATTGACAAGAATAAGGCTAAAGCTATTCTAGAAGCATCTCCACCAACAACCAAGAAACAATTACAGTCTTTTCTGGGAAAAGTTAATTTTCTTCGAAGATTCATTTCGAATTTATCAGGAAAGACAAGAGTGTTTTCTCCTTTGCTGAAATTGAAGAAAGAAGAAAATTTCAAATGGGAAGATGAACACCAACAAGTCTTTGAGGAAATCAAGAAGTATTTAA
This sequence comes from Sesbania bispinosa, assembly GCA_026901365.1. Classification (NCBI taxonomy): domain Eukaryota; kingdom Viridiplantae; phylum Streptophyta; class Magnoliopsida; order Fabales; family Fabaceae; genus Sesbania; species Sesbania bispinosa. Next base: position 216,948 of record QLOH01000684.1, read on the forward strand.
CAACTCCTCCGATTATGACTCCTCCCTTGCCAGGAAAACCCTTAAAATTGTATATTTCTGCTTCAGAAGCCACAATAGGAAGTATGTTGGCTCAAGAGGACGAAAATGGTGTCGAAAGAGCTATTTACTATTTGAGTAGAGTCCTTAATGATGCAGAAACTAGATATTGTGCTATTGAAAAGTTGTGTTTGTGTTTGTATTTTTCTTGTACTAAACTTAAGTACTATGTGAAACCACATGATGTATTTGTAATCTCACACTTTGATGTAATAAAGCACATGTTGTTAAAACCTATATTGCATAGTAGAGTTGGAAAATGGGCTTTGGCTTTAACTGAGTTTTCCTTAAAATTTGTTCCTTTAAAAGCTATGAAAGGACAAGTAGTTGCTGATTTCTTAGTTGAACACCCACCAATTCCAATTGAAGAATCAGTTTATGTTGGTGTAGAACCTTGGAAATTATATTTTGATGGGTCCAAACATAAGAATGGATCAGGAATTGGAATTTTATTAATCTCACCCAAGGTATTTCCAACTCGAATGATGTTTGAAATAAAACATCATTGTTCGAATAATGCAGTGGAGTATGAAGCTCTTATTGCTGGTCTCGAAATATTGGTTTCCCTAAATTCGAGAAATGTTCATATTCGAGGAGACTCTCAATTAGTTATCAAACAGGTAACTAAAGAGTATAAATGTTTAGATCCAAAATTGGCTAAGTATTTAGTTCGAGCCAATAAGCTTTTGGAAATGTTTGACGAGGTAAAGATTGAACATATTCCAAGAGGTCAAAATTTCGAAGCCAATGAGTTAGCTCAAATAGCTTCTGGATATAGAATTTCCATTGGAACTCTTAGGAAGATTAGTGATATTCGAAGAAGATTTCCAATGGAAGGTTTCGATATTCATAATGTAAATCTCTTAGATCAGAATGATTGGAGAAGCGAAATTGTGACTCTTATCCAAAATCCTTCCCTGATAAATAGAAAGCATTTGAAATACAAAATTCTAAATTATTGTATTTTAGGTGAAGAACTTTATAAGAAATCCGTTGATGGAAACTTACTTCGATGTTTGGGAGAAACTAAAGCTTATTTAGCTTTAGTAGAAGTTCATGAAGGAGCTTGTGGTGCTCACCAGGCAGGAAGAAAAATGGAATGGATTTTGAAAAGAAAATTATTCTTTTGGCCATCAATGTCTAAAGATTGTCATAATTTTGCAAAATCTTGTGAGGAATGTCAAAAGCATGGAAATGTCCAACAAGTTCCTGCAAGTGAATTACATTCAATCATAAAACCATGGCCTTTCAGAGGATGGGCTTTAGATTTAATTGGAATGATACATCCAGCTTCTTCAAAAAACCATAAGTTTATTTTGGTGGGAGTTGATTATTTTACCAAATGGGTAGAAGCGATTCCTTTAAGAGAAGTTACTCAGGAAGATATCATTCGTTTTATTGAAGAAAACATTATATTTCGATTTGGCTTACCGGAAACCATTACTACAGATCAAGGAACAATGTTCACGGGGAGGAAGATGGTTAGGTTTGCTGAATTGAAAGGAATAAAATTACTTTCTTCTACACCTTATTATGCACAAGCAAATGGTCAAGTTGAAGCAGTTAATAAAACCATTATTGCTTTGATTAAAAGACATATTGGACAACATCCTCGAAATTGGCATGAGACTTTGTATCAAATTCTTTGGGCTTATAGAAATTCTCCAAGAGAAGCAACTCGAACTACTCCTTATAGATTGGTATATGGTCATGATGCTGTGTTACCAGTTGAGGTGAATTTACAATTATTAAGAGTTCAAAAACAATATGAGTTACCTTCTCAAGATTATTGGAATTTGATGTTTGATGAATTAAATCAATTTGATGAAGAAAGATTGACTGCTCTTGAAAATGTAATTAGACAAAAAGAGCAAATAACTCGTTGTTATAATAGAAAGTTAAGAAAAAAGAATTCCAAGTTGGTGATTATGTTTGGAAGTTGATTTTGCCATTTGATAAAAAGTCAAAGAAGTTTGGTAAATGGTCACCCAATTGGGAAGGACCTTTTGAAATTGAAAAAGTGTTTTCCAGTAATGCATACTCAATTCGAGAATTAGTTGGGGATATGCGCATACTATCAATAAATGGAAAATACTTAAAAGAATATAAACCAAACTTGCAGGAAATAAGAATTGTGCATAAAAGAAAATAAAGTTTGAATAAACAACCAGAGTTCGAGCCCTATGCTCGAAATATAAAAAAAAAACAACACAAAGGAAGGTCAGAACAAAAAGAAACCAGAGGAAGCTAAAAGGGAGCTTCATTCTTCAATTTTGCGAAGTCGTGTCGAAGGTCTTCATAATAAGTCTTAAGACTTATGTCTGCTTTCTCCAAATTTTCAATATCTTTTAAAACTCGAACGGCATCTCTTGAAATACCTTTAACAGAATTGATGACCTCCATTCGAGTAGACCTTTGCCTCGAAAGAGTAAATTCGACTTCACTTTTAGCCTTCTCAGTTTCCTCGAGTCTTTCTTGATATTCTTTTACTAAATTTGCGAGCCTCAATCTTTCCTTTTCTAATTCTTCAATTCTTGAAGAATTTTGCTTAATAGACTGCTCATGTTTGTTCACTATAAGTTTGCTGTGTCGCATCTTGTCAACCAGTTCAGCTTCTTCACTTTTCTGAATAACCAACTTTGACTTGGTTTGCTCAATTTGGTTAACAGTCTTGATGCTATTCTGATAAAGCTCAGCAAAATTCTTCACCCAGGTCTTTTGAGGCTCGAAAAGTTGGGATTCTTTCTTGTCAAAGTAAATTAGAAGACTCTCAATTTCTTCTCTGTAAAGACGATCCCTCGGAATCTCTTTCATCATCTGCTTCTCGAAGACCAGTTTCTTAAAATTCTGAAGAACTTGATCCACTGAATCTTCTTCGCTTAAAGGATTTTGAATGGTAGCTTCAGAATGGGTAGATGACAAAGAGACTTCCCCTGAAATTACATCCAGAATCAGAAAAGGATTCTCATCCAAATCATTGAGGCAATCATCCAAGCTTTTCGCATTATATATTGGTGTAGATCTGGATGAATCCCTCGAAAACCCAGGGGCCTTTTCAGGAGTCTCCGATGCGGTTTGGGTGATTTGTATCTCCTTCGAGGCAGAATCCTTTGTCTTTTCAGAATTTAGACTTTGAGAAATAGTGGGATCATCTTTCTTGTTTTCTTCTTCTTGAAGATCTTCATTCATGGGATCAGGAGGAGATTGAACTTCTTCTTCCTCTCCTTTTCTTTCTTCTTCTTCTTCTTCTTCTTCTTCTTCTTCTTCTTCTTCTTCTTCTTCTTCTTCATTACTTTCTTCGATATTCTCTAATTGATTCTTTTTTGTTTGAGATTTTTTCGAAGAAGTAACTTGAAGTGGGCTTTCAACAGTTGGTTCTCCAGTTCCACCACTTTCAGCTTAGGAACTCAAAGAAATGTTTATCTGAAATCAAAAAATGATTTAAGTTAGATAAACAAGAATAGAGAAGAAGAAATAAATAGTTGACATTTTTTTCTTTCGAAAAGAGAGAGTTAAAAGGTTTACTTGTTCAACAACCCCACTTGGGATTTGTTTTTTATAGGCCTTAATCTTAAATCTTTGGCCAACTCTCTTATTTTTCATGAAGAAGATGTGTTTCGAATGAGAAAAGTTAATAAAGGCCAAAAGGAATACCAAAGGTTGTTCCAAAAATATCTCTTTCTGCAAATAAAAGATTGATTCTTGAAAGAGACTATTTTTGGGGGGGCATCTGTTGGGATTTGAATTTCACTTAGTTCGAATTTCAACAATTTGAATGTCATTTATACTTTTTGAGTTTTTCAGAAAGCTTACAAGTCCCAGAATTCAAGTTTCTAGAAAGCTTACAAGTTCCAGAATATGAGATTGAGAAGTGAATCTCAAAACTTAGAAATTTGTTAAAGTTAACATTAAAAGGGAACTTCAGAAACTCGAAAAAAGAGACAAAGGGATTCTGGAAAATCGAAGTCATAAGGATTTTGGAAAATCGAAGTCATAAGGCTTCTGGAAAATCGAAGTCAGAAGATTTTCTGGAAAATCAAAGTCAGAAGATATTCTGGAATATCAAAGTTATAAGACTTCTGGACAATCGAAGAAAGGACTCTGAAAATCAAAAGCGGAAAGCAGACTTCAAGAAACCAATAGAAAAAGCTAAGTGTCAAAGATGAAGAGTTTTCAAATATATGAAGTCAGAATTCCAGAAAGCAGATTTCGAGAAATCAGAGAGAAGATTTCGAGAAACCAGAAAGGAGATTTCAAGAAACCAGAAAAGAGATTTCGAGAAACCAGAAAGGAGATTTCGAGAAATCAGAAAGAAGGATTTCGAAAAGACAGAAGACACCAGAAAAACAGTTAGTGGAAGTTATAGAAGACAAAGACAGGTGTCATTAAGTTAGTGGTTGATTTCAAAGATTGTAAACCGTTTTCTGGATAGCAGAAAACGTGGCAAGCATCTACGCTGCCAACACATAAGGTTGCTGATGTGTCAAACATGCATTAGTTAGCCGTTAGGATTAGGAATCTATAAATAGTAGAACCCACAATGTAATAAGGGTTGGAAAAATCACTCACTCAAATTCTCTGAAACACCTTAACGTCCGAACTCACAGCGACAAACAGGTTACAAGGAGAAAAACAGTATGTGATGAACCCATCCGAATTTATATTAATGCAATTGTTCTTACAATTCAATTTTTTCTTTTCTTTTGTTTACATTCTGCAATTTACATTTTGCAATTCATTTCTTGTACAATTTCTTACTCAAAACTTTTTACTGAAGTTTCTCAAAATCAGTTTCTGAAAACTCATGTTTTAAACTTGATAGAATTCTGAATCAAGCAATTTTATTAAAATTAAGTTCTTTGATGAAATTTTGAATCAAATCTTTTTAGAACTTATTGTTTCTGGATTTCTTAACGTTTAGAAAATTAATTGGTGAAATTCTGAATCATTTAATCTAAGTTTCCAGAAAATTTATTCTTTTGATCATTTGAACACATAAACCTACTTTTTTAAAAGAGTCCCGTAAGAGGATTTGATTCTAATCCCCAGATTGCTCGTAGAATCAAAGTGATAAATTCAATTCTTCGAATTTGTATTTTATCACCAAAAACAATTTGCTCTCTGGTAATCGATTACTTCACAGTGGTAATCGATTACTAGGAACTTAGATGAACATTTGTCTGATCGAAACTCTCTGGTAATCGATTACACCTACTGTGTAATCAATTACACACTTCCTAGAAATGTTATTTTTGAGTTCTAAACCATTTTTCTTCATAAAAACTGCTAGGAATCTATGTTAGAAACATCTAATAACCCTAATTCTCTCCTAATTGTGAAGAATTTTCCTTAGGTAATGGCTTGATAAGGCAATTTTCTTGATTGCAAAGTATTTGGGCACAACAACTTCCAGCATATATGTATTCTGCCTCAGCAGTTGATAAGGCAACACTATTTTGCTTTTTACTATGCCAAGACACTAAAGCAAATCCAATAAAATGACAAGTACCACTGGTACTTTTTCTATCAGTTTTGCATCCCGCAAAATCTGAGTTAGAATATCCTACTAGACTAAAAGGCATATTTTTAGGATACCATAAACCTAAGTTAATAGTTCCTAACAAATATCGCATAATCCTTTTGACAACACTCAAATGGGATTCTTTAGGGTTAGATTGAAATCTAGCACACAAGCATACACTAAACATGATATCAGGTCTACTTGCTGATAAATAAAGAAGGGATCCAATCATACCTCGATATTGCTTTATATCTATGGACTTCCCATCTTCATCTTTATCCAGATAGCAAGCAGTGCTCATAGGTGTAGCCATATGTTTAGCGTTTTCCATTCCAAATTTCTTAAGTAGTTCCTTGCAATACTTGCTTTGGTTGATTAAAATACCATTTTTGGTTTGCTTGATTTGCAATCCAAGAAAGAAATTTAACTCCCCCATCATAGACATTTCAAACTCACTTTGCATGTCAATAGAAAAATCCTTGCATAAATTTTCATTAGTAGCACCAAAGATAATATCATCAACATATATTTGAACTAACAGAATGTCATGCATTTTTCTTTTAATAAAAAGTGTTGTATCAACTTTTCCTCTTGAAAATTCTTTTTCTAAAAGAAATTTGCTTAATCTTTCATACCAAGCCCTAGGTGCTTGTTTCAATCCATATAGGGCCTTTTTTAATTTATAAACATGATTAGGCAATTTTTCATTTTCAAAACCAGGAGGTTGTTCTACATACACTTCTTCTTTAATAAAACCATTGAGAAATGCACTTTTGACATCCATTTGATATAATTTGAAATCCATTATTGAGGCATATGCAAGCAACATTCTTATAGCTTCTAATCTTGCTACAGGGGCATAGGTTTCTTCATAATCTATTCCTTCTTCTTGATTATATCCTTTGGCCACTAACCTAGCTTTGTTTCTCACAACTATACCGTGTTCATCTAACTTGTTTCTAAAAACCCATTTCGTTCCTATAATAGGATGATTACTTGGTCTATCAACTAGATCCCAAACTTGGTTTCTTTCAAATTGGTTTAATTCTTCTTGCATAGCAATAATCCAATGTTCATCTTTTAAGGCTTCATCAATATTTTTAACTTCAATTTTAGAAACAAAAGCCATATTATTGCATATGTCTTTAAGAGAATGTCTAGTTGTTACTCCTTTTGATATATCTCCTATGATGTTATCTATAGGATGATCTTTTAGAGTTCTCCATTCTTTTGGAAGATCCATGTTTGTTTGGTTTTCTTCTACTATAGGATCTTTTATATTTTTATCTTTGTGCACTTCTTCATTTATGTGGGTATTTTCTAGATTTTCTACAATATCATCAATTATTTCTTTTCTAGGATAAGATGTGGTAGACTCATCAAAAGCTACATGTATAGATTGTTCTATTGGCATAGTTCTCTTGTTATATACTCTATATGTCTTACTATTCAATGAGTATCCAAGAAATATCCCCTCATCTGATTTAGCATCAAATTTACCTAAATCATCTTTTCCATTATTTAGAATAAAACATTTGCAACCAAAAATATGAAGATGAGAGATATTTGGTTTTCTACCATTGAATAGTTCATAGGGTGTTTTCTTTAAGATTGGTCTGATTAGAGCCCTATTCATTGTGTAACAAGCAGTACTTACTGCTTCTGCCCAAAAATATTTTGGAACATTAGAATCATTAAGCATTGTTCTTGCTAGTTCTTCTAGTGATCTATTTTTCCTTTCAACTACTCCATTTTGTTGTGGAGTTCTAGGGGCAGAAACATTATGTTCTATACCATTTTCATCACAAAACATATCAAAGTTTTTATTTTCAAACTCCCCTCCATGATCACTCCTAATGGATGCTATTTTAAAATTTTTCTTATTTTGAATCATTTTTGCAAATTTTCTAAAGGTATAAAATGCATCACTCTTATTTGCAAGAAATAAGGTCCATGTAAATCTAGAGAAATCATCAACTATTACAAGAGCATAATAACTACCACCAAAACTCATAGTTCTAGATGGACCAAAGAGATCCATATGTAAAAGCTGTAAAGGCCTAGTGGTTGTTACTATGTTTTTGGATTTAAAAGAGACTCTTACTTGTTTACCTTTTTGACAAGCATCACAAAGTTTGTCTTTTTCAAATTTTATTTTAGGTAAACCAACAACTAAGTCTTTTGAGACCAATTTATTTAAATGATCCATGTTTATGTGAGCAATTCTTTTATGCCATAGCCAAGATTCATCATTTTTACTAAGAAGGCATTGATTATGATTTGTAGTATAGTCTAATTTTAACTTATATACATTATTTATTCTATAGCCTATATACTTAATGTTTTTGTCAAGTTTGGATTCAATAACACAATTTTGTGAATCAAATGATACTGAGAATCCTTTATCACATAGTTGACTAACACTAAGAAAATTATGCCTAAGGCCATCAACAAGTAAGACATTTTCTATGGAGGTTGAGAGATTTGTACCAATTTTTCCGACTCCCAAGATTTTGCCTTTGTTGTTATCTCCATAGGTAACATGTCCACTGTTCTTTGGGGTGATGTCTATAAGTTTGAGATATCACCGGTCATATGCTTGGAGCACCCACTGTCAATGTACCAAGTATCTTTCTTGGAGTCCTACAAGTCACAGAAGTATTTAATTTAGGTACCCAAATTTTCTTTGGGTCCTTAGTGTTAGTGTTAACTAAGGATCCTTTTGGGATCCACATCATATTTTTAAGGTTTGTAGAATTCTTTCTAAAATAACAGTTTGATGCACTATGACCCTTCTTTTCACAATAAAAACATGTTAAGAATGGAGAACTAGTAGATTGTGCAGTTTTAAAGAAATTTTTATATTTCTTTTGTTGAGTTTGAGGATTATATCCTAATCCTGCTTTGTCAAATACACACCTTTGATTTCCTAAAATAACATCTAAATTATTTTTACCAAAGGTGAATTTTGCAAGAGTAGTGTTTAACTTATTAATTTCCTCTTTATGTTTTAGGAATGATGTGCATGGATGAGTTTCTTTGTTGTTTTCTAAGTTAATGATAGAACTCAAATTTTCATTTTTAGAGTTTACTAATTTAAGTTCATTTCTAAGATTATCTAGTTCTTTATTTAATTTAGAAATTTCTTTCTCAAGTTTTGTAGTGGTTTTCTTATATGATGAAACTAGTTTTGCTAATCTAAATGATTCTTTATGTAAATCATTAAATGCTTCTTGTAATTCATCAAATGAGATGGATATATCATTGTTAGAAGATGTTACCTCTTCTTCACTTTCATAGTCTTTAGCCATAAGTCCCAAGTTGACTGTTTCATTCTCTGAGTCACTGGAACTTAAGTCATTGTCATCCCATGTGATGTAAGCTTTCTTTGTTTTCTTGTCTTTGAATGTCTTCTTGTTTGATTTTTCCATTCTTTTCTTGTAAATTGGACATTCTAGTCTGAGATGCCCTGGCTGGTTGCATTCGAAGCATTTTTGGATTGATTGGGAGTCTTCTCCTTTCTTCTTTATGTTAGGTGTAAGTCTTCTTCTATTTCCTCTATTTCTTAGAAACTTGTTGAATCTCTTAACAAAAAGACTGAATTCTTCGTCATCGTCCAAGTCCTCATCTTCGATGATATCTTCTTCTTCATGGACCATTGACGATGAAGCTTTGAGAGCAATACTTTTCTTACTTCTGTCATTCTCTTCATGTTGATTTAGTCTTGTCAACTCTAACTCATGTTCTTGAAGTTTCCCAAAGAGTGAATGAAGAGACATAGTTGTAAGATCTTTTGATTCTGCAATCGCGGTCACCTTTGGCTGCCATTGCCTACTCAAACACCTTAGAACTTTGTTAATTAAATCTTCATTTGGAAAACTTTTTCCTAATGATGCAAGATGATTAACAATATGAGTGAATCTCTTTTGCATTTCTTGTATACTTTCATTTTGATTCATTCTAAATAGTTCATATTCGTGTGTGAGAGTGTTTATTCTAGATCTTTTGACATCACTAGTTCCCTCATGAGTCACTTCCAAGGCATCCCACATCTCTTTGGCACTCTATTGATCCCTAGGTGTTATCTTAATTTCATCTCCTAGTTGCATTGAAGGAATAAAAGGTCCATTTTCTATAGCATCCCAAATGTTTAAATCAATTGATTCTATAAAGATTTGCATCCTAGATTTCCAATAGTGAAATCCTTCTCCATTGAACACAGGTGGTCTATTATAAGAGTTTCCTTCACCAAAAAGGGAATTAGATGAGGCCAAAGATAATCTTGAGGCTTCTAATCCTTAAACAAGATGCAAGCTCTGATACCACTTGTTAGACAAGTGGCCCCACTAACTTAAGAGGGGAGGTGAATTAAGTTATTCGATTTTAACTAAACTTTTCGATTATTAATTACTCTTCACTTTATTATGCTTAAAATGCCCTTTTCAAAGAAGAAGTATGAATTTTTACTCTTAATATAATGAAATTGTAAATGCAATAAGTAAACAAGAGTTAAGGGAAGAGGAATTGCAAACACGATTTATACTGGTTCGGCCAATCCACTTGCCTACGTCCAGTCCCCAAGTACCAACTTGAGATTTCCACTATTGTAAAAGTCTTTTACAATCGATCAATTCTCCAACATCTTGGAGCCCTTCCTTGTGTTGACAATCAATCCAATCAACAAGAGAGGCACCCTCTCTTCAACCCAAAGTACAAGTACTGATTTAATTGATGAGTACAATTGAACTCTCCTTTAGAGTAGAATTTACAATTTGAAAGCCTATAAGAAATCTTAATGATTTGCAAATGCTTGGCACAAGATAATTTAAAGATGATTTCAATCTATTATTATTTCACATGAGAAATCTTGTTGAATTTCGAATTTGAGACAAGTATATATAAGGATGAAGATGAAACATTGTAATCCTTGATCAGAAGTCATGTCTCTTCAAGATTTTCAAAAACAGAACACTGATAATCGATTACAAGGGTTTGGTAATCGATTACACGGTTCAATTTGCAAACAGTTGTGCCTGAAATTCAAAAATTTGAATTTCCTGCACTCTAGTAATCGATTACAAGTTTTGGTAATCGATTACACAGTTCAAAATTTTTGAATTTTAAATTCTGGAACTTTTGGTAATCGATTACACATCTTGGTAATCGATTACCAGTTCAAAAATTTATTTTTTGAACTGATTTTTACTTTATAAAATACTTTATTTAATTTTATATTTAGTTCCAAATTCCTTGCAATATTTAAGAAATATTTTGACATATTTATCTAACCAATATTAAGCTTAAACTAATAGACCTTGTTGCTTAACTTGACTTGACTTTTGACTTGAACTTGATCTTCTTGACTTGACTTGAATTTGTTCTATACTTTGCTCTTGTCAATCTTCCTCTTTTCTTTCGTTCTCATTTGGCATCATCAAAACCTACAATTAAGGCATCTACATATGCAAGGTTCTACCCAAATTAATAATGTATATTATGTGAAAGGGTTAAAACATAATCTTCTTAGCATTAGTCAGTTATGTGATAGTGGCTATGAAGTTATGTTCCAACCTACATTCTGTGAAATTAGAGAATCATCTACTAAAAGGGTATTATTCTCAGGCATTAGAAGCAAAAATCTATATAGCATAAGTCTAGAAGAACTTCCACATCAAATCTGTCTTGCTTCTTTTGAAAATGAAAAATGGATTTGGCATAGAAAGGTAGGTCACTTAAACATGAAGTCCATTTCTAAATTATCCAAACTAGAACTTGTCAAAGGATTGCCAAAACTAAAATTTGATAAAGACAAAATATGTGAAGCAAGTGTAAAGGGAAAACATACCAAATCTAGCTTTCATCCTAAAAATGTAATAACTACCAAAAGAACTTTAGAGTTATTGCATATTGATCTTTTTGGTCCTACTAAAACACCTAGTTTGGGAGGAAAGAAATATGGGCTTGTAATAGTAGATGATTACTCTAGATTCACATGGGTTTTACTTTTAGCTACTAAGGATGAAACTTTTGAATCTTTCAAAATCTTTCTCAAGAAAGTTGAAAATGAAAGAAACCAAAAGGTAGCTTCTGTAAGAAGTGATCATGGAGGGGAATTTGAAAACTATCTTTTCAAAAACTACTTTGATGAAAATGGAATTTCCCACAACTTCTCTTGTCCTAGAACTCCACAACAAAATGGAGTTGTAGAAAGAAAGAACAGAACCCTTCAAGAAATGGCAAGAACTATGTTGAGTGACAGTGGAATTCAAAAATACTTTTGGGGTGAGGCTGTTTCCACTGCATGTTACATACTTAACAGAGTCTCTATCAGAAGCATCCTTAATAAAACTCCATATGAACTATGGAAAGGAAGAAAACCCAACATTGCCTATTTTCACATATTTGGAAGTGAATGCTTCATATTAAACAACAAGGATAACCTTGAGAAATTTGATGCTAAATCGGAAAAAGGAATATTTCTTGGGTATTCTATCACTTCCAAAGCATATAGAATCTATAACCTCAAAAAACAGACAATAGAAGAAAGCATGCATATTATTTTCAATGATGTTAACTCTCCTTCTCAAGCATGTGACAAGCAAGAATCAGATGATGAATGTCAGCCAAAGAAAGTGCCTTCTGAAAATCATAGCTCTGCAGAAAAGGCTGCTGAACCTGCAGAAGCTGTAGATGCTTCTGGAGAAGATTCTGATTGTCAAAAGCAGAATCTGCCCAGAAGCTAGAAATCTGTGACTTACCATCCTCATTACCAAGTAATTGGAAATGTTGAGGAAGGTGTAAAAACAAGGAGACAATTAACAAAAATAAATGACACTGCTTTTCTTTCTCAAGTTGAGCCACTAAGTGTACAAGAAGCACTTGATGAAGAATCATGGGTTGAAGCCATGAAAGAAGAACTAGACCAGTTTGAGAAAAACAAGGTCTGGACTCTTGTGCCTCAACCAGACAATCACACCATAATTGGCACTAAATGGGTATTCAGAAACAAAATGAATGAAGAAGGTAAAGTTATTAGAAACAAAGCAAGGTTAGTAGCTCAAGGTTACAACCAACAAGAAGGTATTGATTTTGATGAAACTTTTGCTCCAGTAGCTAGATTAGATGCTATTAGAATCCTTCTTGCTTTTGCTGCATTTAAAAACTTTAATCTTTATCAAATGGATGTGAAAAGTGCTTTTCTAAATGGTTTCATAAGTGAGGAAGTTTATGTACACCAACCTCCTGGTTTTGAAAACAAAAAACATCCTAATCATGTTTTCAAATTAACAAAGGCTTTATATGGTTTAAAACAAGCTCCTAGAGCTTGGTATGAAAGACTAAGCACATTCCTTTTACAAAATCAATTTTCAAGAGGTCAAATTGATACTACACTTTTCAAAAAAACTTTCAATAAGGATCTTCTCATTGTTCAATTTTATGTTGATGATATAATATTTGGATCTACTAATTTGAAAATGTGTGAAGAGTTTTCTGATCTTATGAAAGGTGAGTTTGAAATGAGTCTCATGGGTGAATTGAAGTTCTTCCTAGGACTTCAAATCAGACAAGAGAAGCATGGTATCTTCATAAATCAAGAGAAATACACTAAAGATCTCTTAAAGAAATATAAAATGGAAGGTTCAAAATCCATGGGGACTCCTATGCATCCCTCTGTAGTTTTAAATCTGGATGAAAATGGTAAACATGTTTCTGAAAAGGAATATAAAGGTATGATAGGATCTCTACTATACTTAACTGCTAGTAGACCTGACATTTTATACTCTATGAGCCTATGTGCAAGATTTCAATCCTCTCCCAAAGAATCACATGTTGCAGCTGTAAAAAGAATCTTTAGATATCTTGCTGGAACTACAAATCTTGGATTATGGTACAAAAAGGGCACAGATTTTGAGCTCACAGGTTATTGTGATGCTGATTATGCTGGAGATAAATTGGACAGAAAAAGTACTAGTGGAAGCTGCCAATTTCTTGGAGAATCATTAATCTCTCGGTCTTGCAAGAAGCAGCCCACAATAGCTTTGTCCACCACAGAAGCAGAATATATCTCAGCAGCAAGCTGTTGTTCTCAAATGCTTTGGATTAAACATCAAATGGAGGACTACTGCTTGAGGTACACTAATATTCCTATCTTCTGTGATAATACCAGTGCAATTAACTTGTCCAAGAATCCAATTCAGCATTCTAGATCTAAGCATATTGATATTAAACATCATTTCATTAGAGATCATGTCCAGAAGCATGACATTGAACTGAAATTTATTGAAACCAAACTTCAATTTGCTGATATTTTCACAAAACCTCTTGTTGAAGAGAGATTTGTGTTTCTTAGAAATAAAATTAATATGAAATACTTTGTTGATTAATGTGTGTATTAAAATCTGTATGTTACTGGAAATTGTAATTTCCACAGAAGCATGTAAAGAAGCATATTTGCCTGCAGAAGCACAAAACTGTAAAAATTACAGTAGCATGTGCAGCTTCTGAAATTTGAAATTAATTTTTCACCTTCTGCAGAAACAAGCCTAAGATAGTTTATGGAAACATTCTTCCTTCTACAGAATATTTCTTGAGAAGGTGCATTAAAAATTCACCTTCTGAAGACTTTAGCATAATCTACCAAGTAAAAATTTAAGCTTTTGCAGACATCCTTCTTAAAAGGACAATGTCAAAGATACTTTTGTCCACCTGCTTAGCAAGAGAAACGAGACAACAGTGTTTGTTGACTACCAAACATAGATTAGTCACATCACACATACTAGGAAAAGTCACTTTCAAGCTCAATATAGGTTATCCTTTCTAGGAAAAGTCAAAGCTGCACACATAGCCTTTTCATTCTATAGGAACTACAAAAGGAATGAAAAAAGTGGGCTTTTGTCTCTAGCTAAAAGCAGGTAGGTCAGTTAGTTCATGATTAAGGAAAATTAAAAGCTAATGACCGTTGGACATTAACCAACTCCCTAAAAAACTGCGCACATCTCTCTCTCTCTCTCTCGTTCCCTCTCTCCTTCTCAAATAAGGCAACGACTAGTTGGGCTCCATCATTTAAGAATTTCTCTCAGCTAAAGGAACTACACTCTTCCTTCTTCACACTCAAACCTTTCACTTTCCAGACTCTGTTATTCTTCTCAGTTTCTGCACCACACTTTTCCCTCAACATGAGAATCAAACAAGTAGCATTGAAAAGAAGGACTCCTCCTCCACAGAATCTGAGGATTTCATTGTAATGGGCAATGAAATAGTGCCATACGTGGAACCTGAACCTACTCAGTCTCCCACCATTGAACCCTCTGTTTCAAGCCACTCAACAGAGCATGCCTCTGCTCTTACTGAGCCTTCAGCTAAAGAACCACAACCTGGTGAAACACCTTCTAAACCTTCCAGCACACCAATGCCTTCAGTAAGCACTACCCCGAGAGAGCCAATTGCTTCTGTAGTCTATGTTAGGAGGTCTGAAAGGCATCGTGCTGGTCCTGGTTTCAAAACCATAGGAAATGACCCCCAACAAACCAATAGAAATAGACTCTCCTTCTGTCACTCACACTGCTGCTCCTTCTCATGTCAATAAGGGTTCCAAGACTGATGAGAAGATAAAAGAAAGCTCTAGTGAGAGCTTGGAAGAAAATGACCCCTCAGAAGGATCACAAGACTCCAACTGTGATCTTTTTGAAGATGAGAAGATGCTGAAAATATTCAATGAAAAATGGGAATGGAAGGCTATCATTCCTGGGAAGATATTTCTCCTTAAGGAAATCAGAAAATGTGGATGGGACATTGGTCATTTTGTCCAGAAGTAGGATTGGGGAGATTATCTTCTCTTAAGGGAACCTGTTTATGAGAGGCTTGTAAAAGCATTCTATGCTTCTGCAAGTCAGTATAGGAGTGATGGCAACTCCCTGGTGGTAGACATTAAAGGATCAACAATTGTGATCACAGCTAAGACCATAGCAGAAGTACTAGGCTGTAGTTCTGTCCAAAACAAGCTATATGATGATTGGTATACCTCAGCTAGTGTGACCAAGCAGGATGTCACAAAGAAAATCCTCAGCAACTCTAATTCACAACTTCTGTCCAGCAAACTCATTCCCATTTGCAGGCTGTTTCACAAGTTGTGCATCTTCTCAATTCTCCCAAGGGCTGGCACTCTTGAAAGAGTTTCTGACATTGACCTTATGGTCATTTATCATCTCCTTATGGGTAAACCCTTTTCCCTTTCTTATTTTATCCTTAGAAGCATGATTTCATCAGCTAATCCCCAGAGAGCATATGCTAGTTTACCCTATGGCATGCTTCTCACAAGAATCTTTAGACTCAATAACATCTCCCTAGAAGATGAAGCTTCTAGTGATACTTGCAGCACTTTTGGCAAGATGAATGTGCAAAGAATGTTAATTGAAAAACCTAAGTCATCTCAATACTACTCCAGTCCAAGTGAAAATGAAGAAGAGGAGAATACAGCACCCAGAACCAAGAAAAGAAAGATCCATTCAGATGATGTTTCTGGAGAACCTTCAACCAAGAATCTGAAGGCTTCTTCTCCTTCTTTAGATCCAGATGTGTCTGCTAAATTCACATCATCTACATCACTGTCTCTTGACTCCATTCCTGGGGAAGAAGCTGTCTCTCAGCCCAAATCACCACCTGCAGAAACACCCCACCATGAAGATTCTCAAGAAACTATCAGTGCTTCTGCAGAGGGCATGGTTGTTGACACATTGGCCAACTTGGCTCAAACTCGTTCCGATTTCCCTCCTTTCCCTCAAGATAATTCTCCAGTACATTTTCAATCCCCCACAAGATCAATTCCAGCTGCTGATGCTCCAGAAGTTGAAAAGAAAGAAAAGGAAGAAGTGCAGAAGGAAGCTACTGTTTCAGCTCCTTCAGTAGGTACATTTGGAACTGATATGGTTAATCAGTTCCTTGCTTCTCCAATACTGGACTCTGGGTTACCTACTACTGCACCAATTATGGATAATATACCTGCTATCTCTTCACATCTTTCCTCAATGAACACTTTTATCCAGCAACTGAGCAGTGAAAAACCTGCTGAAGAGCCTGCTGCTCCAAAATCCGATGCTGCTGCTTCTGGTGAACCTTCTAAAGCTGCTTCTCCTTCCAAATCCATGGAAAAAAATATCCAGAAGCTCAAGTCTGACATGAAGAAACTATTTTCCAATGTGAACACTCTCCAAAACACAGTAAATGAAATGATTGAGAGGTTCACACAGCATCAGTTTTGGTTTAACAATTTTGTGCTTCCAGTGATTGCACCTCATGCTCCTCCAATGCCTTTCACACAGTTTTAGCCCCCACAGAACCTTCTGCAGCCTTCTACTTCTTCATCATCTGACCACTCATCTCCATCTAAGTGAAAGATGATGATTCTGCTTCTCCTCATACACTACCCTTGTATTTTTGATTGATGACAAAGGGGGAGAAGTAGTACTAAGTAGTACTAAGTAGTTTAGGGCTGACATTTTAGTTTAAGGGCTGATATTTGCTGATATCTGTTGAATTCTGATTGTGACCGTTTTATGATTGACTTTTTTTTTGCTGTAATCCTTTTTGATTAATGATGAATGACAAATGATGATGTTTGCTGCATATTTCTAAGTTTGAATCATACAATTTGCTGCAAAAGATCAATTTGAAGTATGAATCGGATTTCAAATCATATAATCTGCAACAATCATTATTTCCCAAATAAATGCTAAAATTCAGGGGGAGTTTGGTATTAAAAATCAGAATTATCTAAGTGATCCTTGATTGGGTTGTCATCATAAAAAAGGGGGAGATTGTAAGGTCCAAGAATCCCCTCAAAGTGGTTTTAATCATGACAACCAAATCAAATGAAACTTAGCATAATTCTGATTCCAAAAGAACTAACCATTTCATTTGAGAATGTGTCCAGAAGCAACAGGTTTCATCTTACAGAAGGACAAATATGAGAAGCTTCATTTTAATGGATAACAGAAGCAATAAGTTGAAAGAATGACAAATCTGTGAAGGAAAACTTGAAATAAAAATGAGTAAATTGAAAGTAACTCATTCAAGCATCCAGAAGCTATCAAGCACTCCTCACAGTTTCCAGAAGCAAGAAGAAACGTCTCAAGAACTTCAAATGAAGCTGTATTAGAAGGTAGATTCACTTAAAGAGGAAATTTCAAGTAGAAAGCAAAAATATTATTTCATTCTCAAGACATATCAACTGAAGAACTTGAAACATGTCACAGAAGCATAAAATGCATCTGCAGCTCATCAGAAGCAAATTCTGCAGAAGCAACATACACATATAAACTCTGCAGAAGCAGCAAATTAAACCAGAATGTGTAAATGATTCTTCTGCTGATTTGGCTGAGTTACAAAAGTTGATATACACTTGAAATTATCCAGAAATCTTCCTCAGCATATTCACAGAAGCATTGGTGAAGAAATGAGCCAGTTTTACTGTCTACAGGAGCAAGTTCTGCAGAAGCATGAAGGCCAGTCAACTGGACAGCTGTACCTGTCAGCTTTTGCAGTTGTACCTGAAAGGGACTTATCAATACATCACAGCTGGACTGTTTGAACTGCATTCCAACGGCTACAAGGCTCCTCACCTATAAAAGGAGGTGCTGTCTTCACATTGAGACACACCCCTCACTCCAGAAGCATAAAATACTCTCTGTTGTCTCACTGCCAGCTTCTGGAACCTTTTCTCTCTCCTCGAATTCTTTCTAATCTGCTTATACAAGTTGTTGAGGGGGAGGTTTGCTCACTAGAAAATTCTGTTGCTGCTCTGATTGTAAAATAGTGAGTTGTTTGTACTTTACCTTGCTGTTTCTGTGCTTCTGAAAGGTCAAAGAGATTGGTCTGTTGTAAAATCTCTTGTGGCACATTAGGTGAAGTTATTTGGAGAGGTTGTAAAGGCTCTGGTGTGAGCCTGTGTGTATTTGGAGAGGTTGTAAAGGCTCTGGTGTGAGCCTGTGTGTGTTTGGAGTCTGCAGAAGGAAGTTCTGCAGATTTCTGGACTTGTGCTTCTGCAGAAGGAATTGTTCTGCAGATTTCTGGACCTGTGCTTCTGCAGAAAGTCCTGCAGTAAGTCAGGGTCTGTTTCTATAAGATTGGTGATTCTGTAGAAAGCCTGAAGAGGCTGTGGAAAAAGAATACTAGTGGTAGTGTGTACCCAAAGGTTGTAACTGATTAGTTAGTGAGGAAAATCCTACAAAAGGTAGGGACTGGACGTAGCCTCAGGTTGGAAGAGGTGAACCAGTATAAAAACCTTTGTGTCTTCTTCTTTCCCTTACTCTGTTAATTTCTGCATGTGCACAAAAAGCTTTTAAAACTACTTAATACCTAAGTAAGTGTTAACTAAATTGATTCCACTAAAGGAATCCTATTTTAAGCATAATAAGCATTAATACTTACAATTCTACTTGTGAAGATCCATCTTCTAATAAACAGCCAAGAACTTATCTTGAGCAGAATTTTATTAGAAGATAAAACTGCAGAATTTTAAAAGGAATCACAATTCAACCCCCCTTCTTGTGATCCAACCATTAACTTCAGCTCTCTCGGAGGGTTGGACCTCCCTCTACTCGGTGAGATCTTCTCTCCACCTTTACCACGCATCCTAGGCATTAATGACTATAGACATTATATAATAATTAAATAATTACATAAATTAAAATTACTAATTACATATTACTAATATACTAATTAATAAAATAATTACTAATATACTAATTACTATAGACATTATATAAAAAATAAACAATTATATATATTAAAAAAACTAATTACTAATAAATTAAATAATTACTAATAAATTAATAAAACAAATAAACTAATTAAAGCTATAAAATAAATAAACTATTAATGACAAATAAATTAATTAAACTATTATTATAAATAAACCTAATTCCTATATCACATTAATAAATTAATAAAAAAAATAAATCTAATTATAAATAAATTAAAGCTATTAATTACAAATAAACTATTTACAAATAAACTATTAATTACACATAAACCTAATTACAAATAAATAAATTATTAAAAAAATAACTACAAATAATCTATTAATTACAAATAAAACTAATTCCAATATCACATAATAAATTAATAAAACAAATAAACCTAATTACAAATAAATAAATTAATAATAAAATAACTACAAATAAACCTAATTCATATATCACAATAATAAATTAATAAAATAAATAAAAATAATTATAAATAAATTAATTAAATCTATTAATTACAAATAAACTATTTACAAATAAAATATTAATTACAAATAAGCCTAATTACAAATAAATAAATTAATAAATAAACTAACTACAAATAAACTATTAATTACAAATAAACCTAATTCCTATAACACATTAATAAATTAATAAAATAAATAAACTTTTAATTACAAATAAATTTATTAAATCTATAAAAAAAACTTACTTATTGCGACTCCAGAGAAGGAACGAATTTGGAATGAGCTCTAAAGTCACCTACAGGTAACTATTTTGAAAACTGCTAGGGTTTAGGGTTTATGGTATAAGTTATGATAAATTGACATATCTTAAGAAAATAATTAAAGTGGATAGGGTTTTAAATTACCGTGAACTCTTCCCACCACCCGTCTCTAAAATCCTTCGGGGTGATCTCGCAAAGGTAGTGACGACCCTGGAACCGCGAACGGATCGCATGACCAATGACTGCGATAGATGGGTTGTTAGGCACCCCCACTTGCAAAATAAAATATTTAATATTAACAGTTAAAACAATTAAAGATGTTATATTAATATCAATTCTAAAGAAGGAAAAAAGATAAACAAACTCATCCCTTGCCAAATTTTGATACCTCATGAGGTCGGCTTGAGCCGGCACCCTGGAACCGAGCTGGCTCCCCATCAGAGTCATGGTCAGCGTCCCTATCCAACTGATCCTAAGCTTCGTCAGGGTCTAGGTCGGGCACAACGTTCTCCTGCACTAGAGGCATCTGAACTAATCCCGGTGTCGGGATGAACCTTATACCATCAAACTGAGGAGCAGTTGGTGGAGGGGAGGAAGAAAGACGGGATGGCGGCCGCGGGAGCCGCTGAAGTAGATGGATGCTTCGGCATCTGATCAGAGTGTGAGTGAGAGAGGTTGGCCCTCTCTTGCATCATGTGAGCTGCCTGTGTACGTAGCTCGCCCGGAGGGTTGGACCTCCCTCTACTCGGTGGGATCTTCTCTCCACCTCTACCACACATGCTAGGCACTAATGACTATAAACATTATATAATAATTAAATAATTATATTAATTAAAATTACTAATTACATATTACATATTACTAATATACTAATTAATAAAATAATTACTAATATACTAATTACTAATAAAACTAATTACTAATCACTATAGACATTATATAAAAAAATAAATAATTATATAAAGTAAAAAAACTAATTACTAATAAATTAAATAATTACTAATAAATTAATAAAAAATAAACTAATTAAAGCTATAAAACAAATAAACTATTAGTTACAAATAAATTAATTAAACTATTAATTACGTACAAATAAACCTAATTCCTATATCACATTAATAAATTAATAAAATAAATAAATCTAATTATAATTAAATTAATTAAAGATATTAATGACAAATAAACTATTTACAAATAAACGATTAATTACACATAAGCCTAATTACAAATGAATAAATTATTAAAAAAACTAACTACAAATAAACTATAAATTACAAATAAACCTAATTCCTATATTACATTAATAAATTAATAAAACAAATAAACCTAATTACAAATAAATAAATTAATAAAAAAATAACTACAAATAAACTATTAATTACAAATAAACCTAATTCCTATATCACAATAATAAATTAATAAAACAAATAAACATAATTACAAATAAATTAATTAAATCTATTAATTATAAATAAACTTAATTACAAATAAATAAATTAATAAAAAAACTAACTACAAAGAAACTATTAATTACAAATAAACCTAATTTGTATATCACATTAATAAATTAATAAAACAAATAAAACATTAATTACAAATAAATTAATTAAAGCTATAAAAAGACTTACTTGTTGCGACTCCGGAGAAGGAATGAATCTGGAATGAACTCTAAAGTCACCTATAAGCAACTATTTTGAAAACTGATCCGTTCAAAACGATCCTATGAAGGAGGGGAAGGTTTTAATCAATGAGTTTTTGAGAATAAACAGAGGGATGAGACAGAAAGAGGGGGTGGCCGTATGAGAGAAAAAGGGAGTTTGGAGGAAGAAGTTTGAAATGGAGGAAGAGAGGAGGGGGAAAGGTTTTAACGGGTACAACTTTTTAACATAGCGACGGCCAGCCTGGCCGTCGCTACGTTTTTAAAAAAATGCGCGCGCAAATTAAAATTTTATTTTAATGTAGAGACGGTCTGTCGTCGCTCAGGCCGTTGCTACATTTTATTTTTATTTACAGTTACTACCTAGTGACGGCTAGACCGTCTCTAAGTATTAATTGCATTGAACAGTGCATTTAATGTTGTAGTGACGCCATAGCGACGCATTACCACTACTACAAAAACGGCCTTCTACGACGGCCATTCCACGACGGTTGTGGAGCAACCGTCGTGGAAAGTGACGCGGTGGCATTTTTGCAATTATGTGGGTAACATACAACGACGGTTGTCTCTGAACCGTCGTGGAAAGTCCTGGAAAGGGAGTTTCTACGACGGTTGTATTACAACCGTCGTGGATACAGGGCAGATTTTCAAAAAGGAAGGGGGTGTCAATAGCAAGAAGGGGGAGGTGCAAGAGTAAAAATGGGCTACCACGACGGGCCCAATTTATAACCGTCGTGGTAGAGTTAAAGGGGTGTGATGAGGAAAATGGGGTGGTGCAGGAGCAATAACGTTTTCAAAAAGGAAGGTTGTGTCAATAGCAAGAAGGGGGAGGTGCAGGAGTAAAAATGGGCTACCACGACGGGCCCAATTTATAACCGTCGTGGTAGAGTAAAGGGGTGTGATGAGGAAAATGGGGTGGTGCAGGAGAAAAAGGGGAATACCACGACGGGCCTATTAACAACCGTCGTGGTAGTGTTAGAATAACTGCAGCCCTAATTCTCCTTCTCCTTTCATCGCTGTGAGTGGGGTTTAAAGTTGCTCCTTCTCCTTCCATTTTTATTCTCTCAAACGTAAAACCTCATTCTCCTTCCATTTTTCATCACCGTCCCTTCCCCTTCCCCACCGTCCCTTTCCCTTCCTCTCAACCCTAAACCTCTAAGTCCAAGGACACCGCGCCCTTAATCGATGTCACCCAGTTTGGATTTCAAGGTGGTTCCACACAGCCGCGCACGGTGGAGCGATGATGCGATAGAAGACGCGCGGCGATGAGGCACCATTTAGCGGCTGTGACAGGGCGCTTCTCCGGTGGTGGTTCTAAAGTAAATGACGGAGACCAAAGGAGGCACATCCGCGAGCCGCGGTGGCTAGAAGTGGTGGTTCGCGGCACGACGGTGAGGGTTAGTGGTGGTTTGATTTCTCCGGTCTCTCTTCCTCTCTATTTTATCTTACTATCTCTTTTCCCAGAAACGATAATAAAAATTATCTACTGTTCCTTCCGAGTCAAAGGTCCTTAATGGATCTGTGTGCTGTTCATGTGAAGAACCTTTTCCACACAAATTCACTTTGCCAAAGACCTGTTTCCTCTTCCAATTTGGGAAGGTCAGGGATTTCTTTCAGAGTCGTAGATGGACGAGATTTTGAGATCACAGTTTTGAGGCGAAAAGGGTATTAGCCATTTGTTGTCAGTGCTACGGGCAAGAAGAATCACGACAACAACTCATCTTCTTCTGGTGTGTGGTTCGCTTTAATTTCAGATTTTTATTTTCTAAAATTAATTGATAACTGTTTGTTTCGGTCCAGGAACTTCGTTTCGATATGGCAATTGCATAAAGCAAATTGAATTGGTATGCATTTTTTCAAATCCAATTCCTCTTAATTGATTTCTACTGGAACGCTTGCTTTAAATTGGTATGCATTTTTTCATAGTTTTTTAATTGAGATTTTGCATTTGTGTTTGAATTGAGATTTTACATTTGTGTTTGAATTGAGATTATGTTCAAAATTATTCCTAAATGGATTGCTACCAGATAGCTAATATTTATCTCTAAAGTAATATATTAAAGTAGCGTATGATCTTGAGATTTATTGATAAGCTTTCAGTCTGAGAATCTGTATACTAATATTTATGCTATTTAAATACAAAATAACTTTTCATTTATTAATTTAATTCAAAAGATATAACTTACTGATATACTCCTTTTAAAAAATTAACAAGTATATAATATAATATAAGCCGGTTGACTAGACACTAGAGTTTAAGGGTAAAAACTGTAAAAAAAAACAGATTGAAGTTCATTTCTTTTCTGGATAATCTGGATTTTATGTCCTTTCACTTTACTTCAGTTTCCATTTTTATAAATTTTCTCTTCCAGATATATCAGGATCACTTGCACTTAAATTTTTTCCACTCTTTTTCAGCTCTTAAGTTGATATTTTAACATTCTGCAGGCGGTTTATGTTGGAGTGTGTAGGTTTTATTTAAGCCTTGAGTTGTAGAAGCATGAAACAACTTAGTTCTGAATGATTTTTTTTTTTAGTGGCTCGCTGGCTCTATATGATGTATGTAATGGCTGCTTCTTTATCTTTGTGAGAATATGATAACTATTTCATATTAGTATTACATTTCCTAATCCACTAATAAAAGACTAAATTTAGTTTACTTAGTTTCAGATTAGTTAGTAGTGGATTCTTTGGGCTAAAAGAATGGGAATAATGTTTTCCCCTATTAGCTACGGATTAACTACAGAAAATGTCGTAGCTAGCTAAAAATGTCCTATGTGGTGGAGGGTTTTCCACGACGGTTAATCTGGTAACCGTCGTGGAAAATACATTTCACGACGGTTGAAAGAAAAACCGTCGTGGAAAGTAGGGCATTTTACGACGGTTGCCATCTTAACCGTCGTGGTTTCTCTACTTTCCACGACGGTTTTCCTTTCAACCGTCGTGAAATGCCATACTTTCCACGACGGTTACCAGCTTAACCGTCGTGGTTTCTCTTTTTCTACGACGGTCCTCACGCGTCGTCAAAATTCAAATTTTCAACGACGTCTGGTTCTACGACGGTTGTACAACCGTCGTAAAAGGCCATTTTCAACCGTCGTAGAAGGCCCTTTTTGCACTAGTGTACGACCGTGTCTTCCAGACCGTCGCTAATTTGCGTTTTTTCTTGTAGTGAATTCAATTATTAGCGACTGCCTGGCCGTTGCTAAAATATTCGACACTATACCGAAATATGTTTATCGACGGTTAGACCGTCACTAAATATTCCAACAGCCACAACCGTCGCGACATAGTGTCGGCTGGCGACGACCAACGACGACGCTATATTGTGACGACCGTGTATCTAACGTCGGCTTTTTGTGACGGTCTGACCGTCGCAACCTAAAGTCGTCGTCACTATTGCATTAATGACGAGTGTTTTAGCGACGACCTGTTGGCGGACGCTTGGTCGTCACTGATTACGAATTAGCGACGGTTTTAGGTTGTCGCTAAAAGATAATTTTCTTGTAGTGATTAATAAAAATCCAAATTATAAGTATAACAAGCTATCTATATATGACTTTTGATTTTTATTTTTAAAAGCGCATTAAGACTTGTAGATGACAAGTTAGACTTTGCATTTTGATTTTGATTTTTTATTTTTTTCGGTGGGTGTTTTTTTTCAATAAAAACATATTAAGAGTTCACAACATGTTTTTTAATATATGATCCGAAGATTAGGTTATGTTAAAAAGAGTAATGGTTTTTTTATAACAAATAACTATACAACAAAAAAGAGATAAACAGAAGAGAGAAAAAATAGGGAAAAGTGTGAGATATGATCCGTTGTTGTATAATTTTATTGTATGATTTTATTATCTTTAATAAAAAGTGCGCAAGTAGTTTTTGAAGAAGATAATATTTTCAAATTCGTGCTTCAAAAACATAACTTGCACCATTTTAAAATTAATTTATTCAAATTTTACAGTACAACTTTGTTTGATGATATATCTTAGAAACTAAATTACACTAAAAGGATTAAACAAACCTACAATACATGTTTCATTGAAACTTTATTTCAAATGTGTTGTGACACCTTACAAACACATAGTAAAGAGATTAGAGGAGTGCTAACAACACATTTGAACATTCTCTCAAACACACTCCATGTAATTGGTTAAAATTCACATGGGTCCCACCAAATTCGTGGTTCCACTCCCAAGTGGTGGGACCCATGTGAATTTTAACCAATCACATGCAGTGTGTTAGGGAGAGTGTTCAAAAGAGTGTGTTTATAGCATTTTTCAAGAGATTATTATCACATACAACAGAACAAATTGTACACTACAATCTTAAACATTAATTGTTTATAAAATCAACCTATATACTACTTTACACGCATGGGTAGAACTTCCTCATTAATATGATCCATCATCTTCCAAGTACCATCTGATTGTTGAACCATACCCTTATTCTCCCGTACCCTCCATGCCACAGGAACAAGATATTCATCTTTCAAACCATCTAAGCTCTTGTTTACAAGTGCAATGTCACGATTCACCTCCAAATTGAATCCCCCTTTTCTCCCTTGTGTTCCCGCAACTCCATGCAAGTAAGCCTTCAAGTTATGCGAACTGATTCCGCTCTTCAAGTACATTGATTTTCTAGTGTCTATTACCAATTCTTCTCCCACTTCGGAATATCCTAGAAAGAGACTTTTTGGAACAATATCTGTTTCATTACGAATGAGCAATGCTCGCATATCTTTGAAGTTAGAAAAGATCTTCCCAAAGTTAGGGTCTCCAACACGAGGACACGCGAATGCAAATGCTGTTACTGGACACGCTTTCTGAGGTTGCTCTTTTGGAATGTTCAATCCATTGGCAACTATGTCCACTGCATTTATGCTAATTTCTTCGTTTTTATATTGTTCAACAAGTCTTCTTATCTCGTTCAGGACCTATTTAATTAATGTCATGATCATACAAATATTAAAAAAATTAATGTCACTTTATTTTAAATTTAACTCTAATATAAGATTCAGACAATTGAACACATGGTTATTATATAATAATAAAGGGCGGTTGGTTTGACAATTTTTTTTTATATTTATTTGAATTACTAAAATATCATTTTTTTTATTTTAACTTTTGTTTTTAAGTTAAATATTTCTATAGAAATAAATGATTTTTTATTATTTTTATTGTTTCCTATGCGAATTATTAAAAATGGGAAACAAAATAGAAATAAGGTTATATTTTATAATTCAAAAAAGATAAAATAAAAAAATTATATAAAAATTATTCTTAATATTTAAAAAATAAAAAGATTTTCACAAAATGAAACAGGCCTTAATATTTTTTTAATGCACAACATTATCATCCTAATTAAAAATGCGTATGACAGTTAGCTCATGATTATGATGTAAGATATGAAGATGGCATGATAGGGATATAAGTGACCAAATATAGGTAGTTGATAAAAAAATAGTTGCATGCAGGGGCGGATCTTAACTCCCCCAAACCTTTTTTAAAATCAAAACTTTTATATATATATATATATATATAAAGTTATTTTATAATATTATATAATTAGGATAATTTTATATATCCAAATATTATTTTAATGGTCAACTTTTTGTGTTAATACTACCTATAACACTTAATTTCACTTTCATCCCTCTAGTTTGACTATGTGCAATTTTAATCCTTTATTGTGTGTTTGGATGGAGAATTTTAGAACTCCTAAAATTGTGATAGGAAATGTTGAGTGAATTGTAAGTATGAGAGGAATAGTAAATTATAATCTAAAAAGTTAATTAAACATAACATATAGAAATGTTGAAAATTAATCTCTCTCAATACGTGTTATTTAAAATTCATCTTATTTGTCATAAAAATCATATCCCTTCTATTTTTTATTTAAAATTCTTTCTTTTACTATTCTCACATATGAAATCTAATAATTTTAAATTACTCTATCCAAAGTTTTTTGTTTAGCAAATCAAGTTCCTTTATTTTCAAAATTAAGTAATTTTAGTCCATGTATTAATTATTTTCTATCCAGAACCCTCAAATTATCACTTTCTACTAAACATATCTATTTGAATTGATTAAATTGTTTTGGAACTTATTAAATTAAAAAATCACCAATCAAAATATTAAACTTCACCTAATACTGAAAAATCCCAAAATTTTGTCCTATTTAAACCCTAATTTCCTCTTCTACAAAATTGTTTAAATTTTATTACAAATTTTGCTTGTGAACCTTTAAAATTATTTCATATCTAAAATCTATAATAAACTACAAAATATTTGGATTGAAAAGAGAATGTGAGGTTGTAGATGAAAAACAATTGATAGGAGACTAAATTTACTTAATTTTAAAAGTTAAGGAACTTAATTTTCTAAAAAAATACAGAACAAAAATTACACATAATTTAAACTAGATAGGCTAAAATAGCCACTAAACATATTATATATATATATATATATACTCTTTATATTTATTTATACGTTAAAATTTTATTTCAACACCCCAAATATTTTTATCAAGATCGGTCACTAGTTGCATGATAGAGCACTTCAACATAAAAGGGTCTTACTAAGTGATACCTATTAATTAAGGCACTTCAACACGGAAACGACTTTAAAGGATCGCCTATTAAGGTTGCATATGTTAAAGCGTCCTAATTATAAATCTTTGTTTATGGTGTTGTTTTTGTGTTAATTAATCACAAATATTTTGTATATAGGGAGATTAATACTTTTTAGACTTAATTTTCACTATTTTTTAAGAGTGTATTTAGTGAGGATTAAATTCAGAGTGCTATTTCCCACAATCTCATATTGTGTTACGTAACTGATTCACATCCCTTTATCTATTTATGGTATGTGATTTGAAATTGTCTTAATAAATTCCCTACACTATTAAGGCTTAAGGAAAAAATAAATACATCTTAAATGGCGGTGTAAAAATACTTTTAATTTTTTAAAATTCAGTTTTGACATAGTGAATTAATGTTACCTGATTTCTGGCACTGGAATCAGCCAATTGTAAGCCCAGGTTATCAGAGGTGTAAATGGAGTAAAACCCATGATGTATTTGGGGAAGAGCATCATCACCAAATATTTGTGGCGCAGGAGCCAAATGAAAATGACAATCTTTAAGCCACTCCGAGTCTTGAATTGTTCCTCTTCAAGCACCCACAATGTCCCTTCTCCCTAATGCTACTTTGCCTTCATCAGTGGCAACAGCAACATACCCCATCCAATTTGATTCCATGCTCCAAGCATCCTTTAAAAAAGAGACTTTAAGATAAACTTCTCATGGTCACTGGCTTTGGATGTTGCATATAGGAACTTAGTCACAAAAATATACTTGAAAGGATTCCCATTTTCCAAAGCAACCTTGGAAAAGAAATCCCTTCCATATAGACTATTACCAGCATACTTAGATGCCTTTTTCTGAGTTGAAAGCATCATATGTAGATTGAGCAAGTTGTCCATAGTGTATTATGTACTGGCGAAGGTCAATGTTTAGAGGATCTAACAAACCTTCCCACTTGCTTTGACCACTAAGAACTCTCCATTTTCTTGCCCGGAATGGACTTAAACTTTTGTTAAAGGAGACTCAAAATCCCACCCTTTTGTTAATTTACATTTTAGTAAAAAAAAAAACACTCTCTTTCAAATGATAATTTTTTTCTGCAATAATGAGTCATTTTGAAATTAAAGAAAAAAAAAACAGGCGATTTGATTATTATGTATAATAATGATAAGTGTACATAAATAATACGTGCCATCTTTTTACGATACAGGGTTTTTTTAGCCCCCCTCCCCTTTTTAGTAGCCCCCTCCCCATTTTTTCTAGCCTTTTTCTTTTTTTTAAAAAAATAGTTTTTCTTTTTTATTTTATTATATTTATTTATCTCATTAAATAAAAATATAGATAAAGAAATATAATAAATGATCACATAAAATTTGTGTTAATAATTCATGTTAACACGAGATTAATTATGTGTCCCAAAACAGTGAACATATTAAAAAATGAGGTTAATAGTGTTTCTGTTTGTGGTTAATAGAAAAAGATTTTTGGTTAATTAATTTTGTGAGGTTAATTGCAACTCCTGTTAACACGGGGTTAATTATGTGTCCAGAAATGGTGAACATATTTAAAAATGAGGTTAATGGTGTATCCATTTGTGGTTAACAGAATATGCTTTTTGGTTAATTAATTTTGTGAGGTTAATTGCAACTCACATTAACATGAGGATAATTTTGTGTCAAAAAATGGTGAACATATTTAAAAATGAGGTTAATGATGTATCCATTTGTGGTTAACAGAGTTGGACGCAGCAGCATATGAGGAATCACCTGCCATTGTTTTCAACATGTCCTTTGAAGTAAGTAGTATGAACCATATTAGTTTCACCCTTTACAAATTAGTTCAAAAATGATATAGGGTCAATTTGGATAAACTTCTATAGAAAAACTTATAGGAGAAGAAAATTAAATGAATCCAATTTCTTTCATAAGTTGAAATTAGTTTTTACAACTCAACTTTTTCAAAAGCTCTCTCATTTACCTTCTTCATAAATACCTGTAAATTTATAAGGACTTTTTATAAGTTTGAATTTAAGCATTCATCTTAGATGAAAAATTCGTATAAAGTAGAAGTTAATCCAAACCGGACCATAATCTTGTATCACATATGGCTGTCAAAGCACTTTGTTCACAATTTAAATTTCTACATACCTGGCAGGATCCAAGTAATCAAGCATCAACAGCTCATATCAGTGGTGGGGAAATTCTTGATGAAATTATTACAAGGAGTCGTGGAGAATTTCGCCACACTCACAGTCCCAAAACAACAAGTTCAACTCCAACTTCAACTTCAATAGGAGATATAAGACCTGCTAATAGCCCACAAACAAGGAGGATACCAAGCCCTCGACTAACTGTATTGAGAGGGGAAAGCAACCTAGGATCAACTGGGAAGGAGATGAAGTCAATGCAAATTCCTAGTCCATGGACATTAATTCTTGGAAAAGATATCAATGGTTCACCTTCAAGTTAATATCATATGTTTCTTTAGAACCTATTAAAGTAGTAGTAAGTGATGCTCTAGAGGTCATGAGTTTGTGATAAAATGTCATCTTCTAGATGTCTCTCTTTGCTTCCTTTTAATCTTTTACAAATATAGTTTGTTGTTTGACTGCAATATATACTTCTTACAATATAAAATGGGCAAGGGTATTTTCTGATGGGGAAACAACAACAATAACAATACAGAGCACACCCAAACGGTTAATGCAGCGGAAATAAATCCCCCAAAACTTGCAAGAATCTATGAGGAGCAACAGCCAATGAACAGCAAAAACAAATCACCAAAATCACAAACAAAGACACTAAGATTTTAACGTGGAAAACCCCTCAAAGCAAGGGTAAAAACCACGGGTCGTCCAGACCAAAGAAATAGCTCCACTATGATCAACAAAGGGTACAAAGGAGTCTCAATCAAAAGCACAAAACAGTGCTAACACCCAGCCAAACAACAAAGCAATAAAGCTTACAAATAGAGAACAAGGGAAGATGAAAAACCCAAAAGCACAGCTGCAGTGCGAACTGATTATCTCCCTACCCAGACCTTGTATTGACGATCCAACCGTTCAAAATGAAGAACCGGATGATCTGAACCTGCTGTCAAAGTTTCAGCACGATCCAGTGGTGAACGAATCTGCAGAAGCTGATTTACAGACGCAGCTCTGTATAGAAATGGGAATGACTTTCTCTCTTCATTTCTCTTAAAGTGTCTGGTGTTCTATCTGACTTGAGACCTTTACACTTCCCTCTTGCTGACTTAAAGCCCCTCTCCACTTACTTAAGTGAGACATCAAGTGGACTTCCCATTTGGGCCTTTTCTCCACATAGGAAGGGAGCCCAATACCCAACATATCCCCCCTCACAACTATGTGGAGATAACCGCCAAATCGGCGATCTCACAACAAACTTCAAACTTTCCTCTTGGCAGTGCTTTAGTCATCATATCAGCACCATTATCATCAGTATGAACTTTAACCAACTCCAACAGCTTAGCATCCAAAGCATCATGTATTCAATGATACCTTACATCAATATGTTTGGATCTAGAATGGAAAGTTGGATTCTTACCAAGATGGATAGCACTTTGACTATCAACAAATAAAGGATATATGTTCTGCACAAAACCAAGCTCCTGCAAGAATTTCTTCAACCATAGCAACTCCTTGCATGCTTCAGTAATGGCAATGAACTCCGCCTCTGTAGTAGACAAAGCTACACATCTCTGCAGCTTTGATTGTCAAGCCACAGCTCCCCCTGCAAACTTAATCAAATAGCCCGAAGTGGACTTTCTGGAATCAATGTCTCCAGTCATATCTGAATCTGAGTAGCCAACCAAGGTAGGCTTATCACCTCCAAAACATAGCTTCATATCAACAGTACCATGAAGATACCTCAGAATCCATTTCACAGCATTCCAATGCTCTCTACCTGGGTTTGACAAAAATCTACTGACTGTACCAACAGCATGTGCAATATCTGGTCTAGTACATACCATTGCATACATCAAACTACCCACCGCAGATGCATAAGGAACTCTCTCAATGTCAGACTTCTCAACTTCATTTGAAGGACTCTGTTTAGCACTCAGTTTAAAATGAGTTGCAAGAGGAGTGCTCACAGCCTTAGCATTTTCCATCTGGAATCTCTGCAACACCCTTTTTATGTATTGTTCCTGTGACAGCCAAAGCTTCTTCTTCTCTCTATCACGAATGATTCTTATACCAAGAATCTGTTTAGCAGCTCCCATGTCTTTCATGGCAAATGACTCGCCCAATTGCTTTTTCAACCTGTTAATCCTGGAAACATCTTTCCCAACAATAAGCATGTCATCAACATACAATAACAGGATAATAAAGTCATCATCAGAAAACTTTTTAACAAAGACACAATGATCAGAAGTAGTCTTCTTGTAGCCTTGCTCACACATAAAAGACTCAAACTTCTTATACCACTGCCTCGGAGCCTTCTTCAAACCATATAGGCTCTTTCTCAGCCTACACACATAGCCTTCCTTGCCTTTAACCTGAAAGCCATCAGGTTGCTTCATATAAATCTCTTCCTCCAAATCACCATGAAGGAAAGCAGTTTTCACATCCATTTGCTCTACCTCCAAATCAAGAGTAGCAACCAAACTCAAAACTGCTCTAATGGATGACATCTTCACCACAGGTGAGAAAATCTCATTGAAATCAACACCCTTTCTCTGTCTGAAGCCTTTCACCACTAATCTGGCTTTGTACCTTGGAGACACAGAATTACTCTCATGCTTCACCCTGAATATCCACCTGTTTTCTAAGGCCTTCTTGCCCTTAGGCAATTTCACCAAGTCATAAGTGTGATTATCATGCAAAGATTTCATCTCATCTTGCATTGCATCCAGCCACTGTTGCTTTTCTTCACTTTCTAAAGCCTCTTCAAAACACTCAGGTTCTCCACCATCAGTCAAGGTCACATACTCATCAGAAGAATACCTGGTAGATGGTTGTCTCTGTCTGTCAGACCTCCTGAGTTGAACTTGAGGTGATTTAGGTGCATCATCAACATTCTCATCATGTGACATATCATGCTCCTCCTGATCATCATCAATAGGAACATCTAATCCATCTCCAAGCTGCCGATCATCAACATCATCATGTTGTTCACCATGTTGAACACTTCCCTCAGCATTATCCGGATTGTGAATAGGCAATCGCATAGGATCAACATCAGTCAGATTTTTTATCTTTCTCGGGTGTAGTCTTCTCCACCTTATCAATGACCTCAATGGTTTGGTCTTCCATGAACTGCACATCACAGCTTCTTACAAGCTTCTTCATAACAGGATCATAAAACTTGTAGCCAAATTCATCTTCACCATAACCAATAAAGATGCACCGCCTTGTCTTCGCATCCAACTTGGATCTTTCATCCCTTGGAATATGAACAAATGCCTTGCAACCGAAGACACGCAAATGATCATAGCTCACATTCTTGTCAAACCAAATTTTATCAGGAACTTCACTGTTAAGAATAACAGTAGGAGTGAGATTAATAACATGCACTGCTGTGTATAGTGCCTCTCCCCAGAAATGCTTGGGTAACTTAGCATCTGAGAGCATACATCTCACCCTCTCAAGCAATGTCCTGTTCATCGTCTCCGCTAAACCATTCAGCTGAGGAGTTTTAGGAGGAGTCTTCTCATGTGCAATACCATGCTGCTTGCAATAAACATCAAAGGGTCCACAATACTCACCACCATTGTCAGTACGAATGCGTTTCAGCTTCTTACCTGACTGTCTTTCAACCAAGGCATGGAATTGTTTGAACTTCTCCAACACCTGGTCTTTTCTCTGCAAAGCATAGACCCATAGTTTCCTGGAACAATCATCAATAAAGGTAACAAAGTAAAGTGCACCACTAAAGGATTTTACCTTCAATGGACCACAAACATCAGAATGTACCAATTGCAACAACTCTGACTTCCTTGAGGGAGGATGCTTCTTAAAGGATACTCTGGTTTGCTTGCCAGCCATGCAATGAGAACATTTCTCCAATTCTGCACTCTTTAACCCTTGAAGAACATCCTTTTTAGCTAAGCAATTCAGCCCCTTTTCACTGATATGACTAAGCCTCCGGTGCCACAAAGATGACTCCATATCCACGGCATTCACACTGTCCTTAGCAACCAAAGCTTTTGTCCAATACAGTTTAGATGATTTCTCCCCTCTAGCCACAACCAAGTTACCTTTGGTGAGTTTCCACTTTCCAGAACCAAAGTGGTTATCATAACCACCATCATCAAGTATCTGCACAGAGATCAAATTAAAACGAACATCAGGAGCATGTTTGACTCCTCTAAGCAACAACTGCATTCCCATGTTGGTTTGCAGGCAAACATTGCCAACACCAATCACCTTAGACACACCATCATTACCCATCTTCATCACTCCAAAATCACCAGAAGTGTAAGATGTGAAGAACTCCTTCCTCGGTGTAACATGCACTGTAGCACCACTGTCAACAATCCACATGCTCTCATCTGATACAAGATTAACTGACCCATGGTCACTGAAAATAACAAGATCACCACAGGTAGCAGTAGCAACACGATCATCATCATCATGATCCTTCTCTTTCTGCTTACTCTTCTTGCCTTTGTTCTCCTTTTTTCCACAGAAAACAATTCGTCTGTATGTGCCCTGTTTTATGACAATAATGACACTCCATATTCTTGTATCTGGACCTGGACTTACTCCTGCTCTTCTCTCTACCACCCTTCGATTCCTTTTTCTGACTTCTCCCCCTATTTTCAGTGACAAGCACCTCAGACTGAGATGAAGAACCCTGTGCCTTCCTTCTCATCTCTCCATTAAGAGCACCACTCTTTGCTGATTGCAAAGAAACAACACCATTAGGGGCCGAGTTGGTAATAGAAACCCGAAATGTCTCCCAAGACTCAGGTAAAGTGTTCAGTAGCCATAGTCCCAAAACTTCATCATCAAATTTGATACCCATTCCGGATAACTGATCTAGGAGCCCTTGAAATTCATTCAAGTGATCTGAAATGGAAGAACTCTCCATGTACCTCAAATTCATCAGACAGTTTGACAAATACAATTTATTATTCCCTGATTTAGAAGCATACAAGGACTCAATCTTCTCCCACAAAGTTCTAGCATGTGTCTCATTAGCAATGTGATTATAAACATTGTCTTCTACAAACTGCCGAATAAAACCACAAACATGTTGGTGTTCAAAGTCCCATTCTTCTTCAGACATGGAATCCGGCTTCTGAGTAGCAAAGACGGGAAGATGTAATTTCTTCACAAATAGCAAGTCTTTCATCTTGCCCTTCCACATGTGATAATTAGTGTCATTCAAAGCAACCATTTTAGTATTTGCCTCCATCATTCAAGCAAGCCAAACAGTTCCAAAACCAAAGCCAAAGAGCTCTGATACCACTCTGATGGGGGAAACAACAATAACAATACAGAGCACACCCAAACGGTTAATGCAGCGAAAATAAATCCCCCAAAACTTGCAAGAATCTATGAGGAGCAACAGCCAATGAACAGCAAAAACAAATCACCAAAATCACAAAGACACCAAGATTTTAACGTGGAAAACCCCTCAAAGCAAGGGTAAAAACCACGGGTCGTCCAGACCAAAGAAATAGCTCCACTATGATCAACAAAGGGTACAAAGGAGTCTCAATCAAAAGCACAAAACAGTGCTAAAACCCAGCCAAACAACAAAGCAATAAAGCTTACAAATAGAGAACAAGGGAAGATGAAAAACCCAAAAGCACAGCTGCAGTGCGAACTGATTATCTCCCTACCCAGACATTGTATTGACGATCCAACCGTTCAAAATGAAGAACCGGATGATCTGAACCTGCTGTCAAAGTTTCAGCACGATCAAATTTTAAGAAGAAATTTCAGTCCTCCACAAGGTAATTCTTCAGTTATGATATGAATAGAAACCTAATTGTAAAGAATCACCCAGAGCAAGAAGTCCCATCTAAGAATCTAAATAGGTAAATTTTCCCTTAGGTTTCAATATGTTTCTTCTCATTTATGTATGATGGGTCATGCAGCAACTTGCCCTGTTCTAACCAAGCTCTTTGAACCTTTTCGTCAAACACTTCCAGAATAGAAGCCAAAATGTCCAGTGTACTCTGCTCTTATACAATGATAAAAGAAATTATTAGTATAGGAACATAAATACTTGTTCATATGACGCTATCTATAAATACTTCTCTAAATTGCATCTTTCCATCCCCTCCAATTATCCATCTTTAATGAAAATAAAGTGCTTTCAGTAAGCACAGCAATGGTCAAATCATAATTGCTAAAGGTGACTTAAACCGTTCCTACCAAATGCAACTTCCAGTGCATCACACATAGGTCATGCCACAAAATGAAGTAGACAGCTAAAAAGGTCAAAGCTCAACATTCACATATGCAACATTAAAACTCCCTTGGCCCTCTCTAAAATCCAACGCTTAAATTGTCCAGTTCTTCATACCCACAAGGGTAGAGAAAAAGTATACATATAAGACTCAAGCTCCCCATCATGGCAGGAAAACAAATTGTCCTTCAGGGTCAGTGCTTCCTTTCAACACATCACACAGGCATCTCTGTTTGCTAAACATTAAAACCACCCCACAAACTAATGAGTTAATGACAGCAGATGTATGTACAGGCACAGCAGCTAGAAATGAACACAAGTTGTCTCATCAGTATGAGATATTATGCAAGTCTCTAACCAATACCAAGACTAAAAGTTTCGCAAGTATCTTCCTCCATTTGATGCCTAAAAGGTGGAAGACAAGTTGTGAATCTGTAATTACTGCAGGTCAAGTTATTCATAAGTCATAAGCCAACATGAAAGACCTCAATTATTGAGGGCAAATTACATCAAAAGAATTTTCTTTTACCATGGAAAATATATCAACATGAACCTATAAATTAATAGTACAGTTGCTGCTACTATCTGTACTAGATTTAGGACAGTCTATTATTTATTTTGGATAAGAGAAGAAATCTTTAGATATAAAGAAATAGCAGATGAACCGTCTTTTCTGAAAAGACAGGGTGAATGCATTTTTATATCTAACCACTCTAAATAATAGAAGCTATCAAGCAAATAGTATAGTATACCCTATTTTATTTGCCTATATTGGCAGTATTATTAGATTTTGAAAACAGCTTAGAGAGGTTAATGCATGCTCCACATCTGTGCATATCACAGGTTATAATTACCAGGATAATAATCCAGACAAAAGCATATATCAATTAAACTAAAGCAATAATGAGGGGGAAAGGAAGTAAGGAGTTGAGAATTAAACCAACACAATAATGAAGTAATCTTTAGCAAATGATAACATTTAAATAGCTTGTAATTGAACTTAAAGAAACAATATTACCAACTTATGTGCCTAAATCAAGCTGAATAAGAAACGAACACAGGCCTAACCTAAACAAAAAAAAAGGAGCGGAAGACCACAAACAATGTGGTAAATTAGTGTATCACACTGTTTGTGGTGCACGAAGAATTATCCTAATGCATAGACGATGATATCCGTAGAAGCATTATGTTCTCATGTAGCAAGGTGATGTCTGATCACTCCTCGTTCTTCATCTAATACAAAATTGGCCCTAGAAAAGTGGCTGCTACTGAAGAAGGGTTTCAAATCATATATTTCATGCTCTTTAGCCTGCAAAATGTTGAACAAACTCGAGTGTCGAGTCACTATTATCTCAGTTCCAAAACACACAAAGGAAAAATGTTATTACCTTGTTGTAGAGATCATCTATTTTGACATCTACATGCGTAAGACCTGAAGCAGATCCGGTGACAATTTCTTCGAAATGCAAAGCATTCTTTACAAGCTCGCGGAGAAGATAAAGAAGCAATTCATTATAGTCCTTCTTGAAAGTCATATACTCTAAAGCTCTGCAAAAGTAAGCCCACGGTTAGGGGAAGAGTATTTGTCTAGTACAAATTCCATGAATTGTAATTGAAATTACTATCCCAAAGTGATAGATAGGCAAATAAAAAGAAATGGTAATTTGTCACAAAAATAGATGCCAAAGAGTGTCTGGATTTAATAGAACTCCGAGGCAGGTTCAGAATCTCTTTCAATACCTTTTGCAGAGCTTTCTGCACACCAAACTTTTGAGTTGAAATGAATGAATCGAGTAGAACACGAATTGCCATGTCCACATCCTCTTGTGTGACATGCTGTCTGAGATGCATTCTAGCATGAGCTTCAGACATCCTTATCATTGATTCAATGTGCCTTACGGCAATGGGGACTCCTTGCCCGTGCTATACAAGAAAATAAGAGCATCAAGTTAGTGAAGCTAATACAAACCATAACGACAAGCAAGAGTTTAGTAAGAGACAGGACATTACTGAAGATTCCCTCCGCAGTTCAGCATATACATGTGTCAGTTTATCCAAATCAGCATCATGCAACCTTGGAAAAATATTCAACTTCGCATATGTAATGTACTTCTTCAGTAGGTCTTGAGGAAGTATCTGCACACAAGACAACGATCTCTTAAAGAAACATAAAGCCCACAATCTAAGTTTTACCTAAATTACTAGCAATAGCAGGATCTAAGTAAGGACCTCGGGATCAGCTGGCATGGCAGCTGCATAAACATCTTGGGACTCACTCAAGGACTTATCATCTTTAATAGCCCCCTTAGGTTGTGACTTGAAGTGACTGTCAACTACAAACTTTGTAAGCATTTCATCAGTAACCGGATCAACCACATCCTGTAAAATCAAGAACTTCCTCAATAAATGTGAACAAATGAAGGGTTCATTGAAGAAGCAATGAATTTAAACATAACCTTCACAACACAGAGGATGTCAAAACGAGATATAATAGGATCTGTCAATTCAACATTTGAGGAAAATGTTTTTGAGGAATCATATCTGCAAATCCCAGAGTTGAAATTAGAGACAGCTCATAAATTTGAGGCTTGGAAAATGAAACTAAACCATGTATCAGTACTCAGTAGTACATCCAGTATCTTTCAGTGTATGTGACATAGAAGTTGAAGTCAGCTGGGACACTATGAACAGTGCCAACTTGCCCTCAGATACATGCAACCTTGCATATTTGCTTACCTTCCTCCGATAGGATGTGCAGCAGCAATGACAGAACAGCGTGCCTGAAGAGATGTGACAATTCCCGCTTTTGATATGCTTATGCTCTGCTGCTCCATGGCTTCATGGATACTTACCCTGATAACATATAGATGTCTCAATGGTCAAACACAACTGAAAAGTTTTCTATTCCTCCGGAGGGTGCGGGAAGGTAAGCAATCTGTAATTAAGAAATCTCAAAAGTGATCACGGTATCTATTTTCTTACCTATCCTGATCATTCATCTTGTCAAACTCATCAATGAGACAAATTCCTTTGTCAGCTAGAACAAGGGCTCCCCCCTCAAGGGTCCACTCCCTAGTGACTGGATCCTTGTGAACTGCAGCTGTGAGACCCACAGCAGAAGCCCCTTTGCCAGTAGTGTATACAGCTCTCTGCCCAGTTTTTTCAACATACCTTGTAGCAGAATTTCATAATATTTATTTATTAATAAATGGATCACGATTACAAATTGAAAGAAGCCTACAAAACAAAATGGACAAGTTTATACTTGAGAAATTGAGACTTTGCTGTTCCTGGATCACCGAGAAGAAGAACATTTATGTCTCCTCGCAGTCGATGCTTTCCTTCAACATTTTTTTCTTGACCTCCAAACATAGCTAAAGCTATTGCAGTTTTTATGTCCTCATGACCATATATTGATGGAGCAATAGACTTTACAATCTGAAATTAATTTATAGCCCATTACACAACAAATAATCAGATGGAAGACCAAAATATACCAATAAAAATTTTAAGGAACAAACCCTTTCTCCGATTCGGGGGTCTTTGCCCAAATTTTCAATCTCTTCTTTGTCTTCCTGTGTAAGTTTGTAGGAAGAGAACAGATCTTGCTTCTTCGTAACATGATTTGCCTCAACAACAGTGGCAAACACTGGAAATCCATTCTTTATGTTTAAGGATAAGTCAAAGTCATTAGTATAAATACCTGTGACCTCCTGAAACATTAACAGAATATAAACAACATAAGAAAATCATTCTGTAACACCTTAGACAAAAAAAAATAACGAGTCCAAGCAGAGGACAATACAATCTCTTCCCTGGGTCGAGCACAGTCAATCAGATCATTCAGTAGTATCACTTCCTTGTATCTTGGAAGTCGACCAGCAGGAACTGTCCCTGGGCTCTCTTGGAGAGTAAGCTTTTGAAAATTCCGGTAAATTGTCTGCAGCAAGTATAGATTGAAAAATGAGTTTATTTGTCTTTTCAACAATGTTGGTGGTCAACTTATTTCATAGCAGAAAATCCAAAAAGTTCCAACATTTGTGAATTAAGCAACGATACGTCTAAAATGAGCAATCCTTATGCAGTCATTTGGCCCAGTCAGAGTGAAGATCAATACTCAGCACGATATGTTATTTAAACA
The DNA here is from genome assembly GCA_026901365.1 of Sesbania bispinosa. NCBI lineage: Eukaryota > Viridiplantae > Streptophyta > Magnoliopsida > Fabales > Fabaceae > Sesbania > Sesbania bispinosa. Next base: position 257,765 of record QLOH01000684.1, read on the forward strand.
TCCTCATTCTCAACGTTTTAGCAAAAAAATGAGTTTCAGAACGCAAGGATTTGAAAAGTTGTACCTGCTCAATATTGACAGTGAATGGTCCTTTTGATTGACACTCGGGACAGGATCCAACTTTAACCTCTGAATAGGAATTCTGTGAAAAAGGTCTCAAAATGGCCCCACATTTGTTACAGTCATACTTCACCTGTTGCAATTGGGGGAAAACTCCAGAGCACCTGGTTACTACTCCCCCAATTCGGATCATTGTATTTAAGTGGATCTGCCTGTTCCAAAGAAGCCAACTTTTAGTTTTTCATCTAATGGAAGAAAAGGGAGGAGAGAAGCAACAAATCAGTTGGGTATCATAATGTTACCTAATATTTCGAATCTGATCATATACTGGTAAGTTTGTTATGCGAACATAAATCTTTTGATGTATATTTTTGTAATTTGGATGGAGTTGAAAGACAACGCTTTTGGCAACATCTTCCATTACTTCTAAAACAGACTGAGGTGCATCAGCCAGCCATAAGGCAATGTTGTGATGTAGATAGAAAAATTGTTTGTAATCAATCTCCAAACTACACTTGTAGCTGCAATTCAAGGAAACAATAACTAAGCTGATGATAAGATATATCTTTCACTGTCACAAGAGTTATGGACTCTGGCAAAAATATATTACCTGACAACATCTCATTTATCAGGCGGACATATTCAAATTGACCATGTTCATTTTTCGGATTGACATATGTGAGCAAGAAATCCTTGAATTTCCGGGCTATGAAGCGGCGCACTTCATCTCTTGTAACCCACTCTCTGAGTGTACCTTGAACATGGTACATCTGGTACTCACCTTCATCATCATATTCATCCTGCATTCCATTTAACCGTGTTAATTATGAAATACAATCAATAAACATGACAGCTAGAAGATTCTTTTAAAACAAAAAATTGAAATTCAAAGGACACAGTACCTCATATCGATCATCCTCAGTTTGATCAGTCATTGGAACATCTTCTCTTGAGTGTCCTCGTTGTGACCTTCCAGGTGAACTTTGCATCCCATCAAGATCGTCATCGCTTGGAATTGGAGGCCTGAAATCAGGTCGAGCCCTTTTAGAAGGCCTATAACTGTCATCATCTGTATCTGTAATAGAAAGTTTACAGATCAACACCATATGCTTTCCATGTCAAAAACTTTGCTAACAATAAAGTGAAAATTCTGTCTAGCTCTTTAAAATTTGTGCAATAATAAGGAGAAGATTATATGCATCATATTTCTACTGGCCATGCTTCTTTGCTCAAAGGATAGAATGATTTCACCACAAGAAATACAATCAATATCAACTCATTTTTAACGTCTAGCAGAGTGACATTATGTTTCGAAGAGCAATTGAGTCTTTGATGTATAGCAAACAAACAATTTTCATGGTTTGCAGACAATGTAGTGGTACACATATCACTAAAAAGTAATTCAGTGCGAGCTACTACTTGAGAAAAAAAGGAATTAGGGACAAAGTAAATTGAAAGAAAAGGAATTACCCTGGTCGTGCAGAAGCTGAGGAAGTTTGTTGCGATTGGAAACGCGACCATCACGGTTGTCGAGCTCCACCTCTGCAGCCCTTCGATCTTCCATGATCTGATCAAAATCCCTATCATCCTCCAACGAGTCATCCAGCCCAACGGATTCGTACTGGTCAGCTTCCTCCATCCCTCTATAATCACTGTTCAATGATTCAAGTAACGAGTTAAAAAAAAAGTGCAAAAGGATTAGGGTTTTTTTATGAGAAAGTAAAAGAACGAGAAGGAAATGGATGACTGACTCCATGAAGCGCTCATTGAAAAGATCATCTCCTTCTTCTTCATCTTCGTCGGGTTGTTCTTCGTCTCGTATGATGTCAGGATCAACGGAGGCTTCATCGTCTTCAGAGGCACGGTTGGTGTGGATGTGAGGAAGCTGGTCCGTGTTGAAACCAACAGGGGGAGACGTTGGCGAAGAGGGACCCGGTGTTGAGGGATTTCCCGCCATTATTATTCTACTTCTCTATCACTCTCAATAGGTTTTTATTTTTTAATGCTTGTTTAATTGATATAGGTTTTATTGTATGACTTGAAAATTTGGCGCCATTTTTATATATATAAATGGATGGAAGAGAGTGTGTATTTTCCCGTCAAAATAGAGGTTAAAAACGTAAATAATTATTTAAATAAATTTTTTAAAATAAAAAACTCAGTTTTCAAATTTTGATAGTGAGTTTAAAAACGGGGAATTAATTGGTAAATTCAATAGATAGTAATTGCAGGTGCCTTTCCCCATATTCTGCACATGCAGTGGTGCTTTTTTTTTTGTGAACTAGTGTGGTACCCGTGCGTTCGCACGGGTCAATATGTTGGTGTGTTCGTTGAAATATATTTTTAAAAAATAAAAAATATTTCAGTAAATAGCTAATAAAAATAATTATATAATATTTACGTTATCATTATTATGTCTTCATATAATTTTACTTTAATAATTTAACTATGAATGTGTTTTAATGCAATTTTTTTCCCACATACATATGTTTACCCCTAAAATTTTTAAATTTAAATATTAATATATTTTATGTAAATTTTTCATATTGGGCAAATTATATTTGCCTCTTCTTTTTGCTTAAAGGGTCTAAAGACCAAAGAAAAAATCCATACAATTACTATCTACTAAATTGAACAATAGACACATTTGCTAACAAATTATATTATAATTTGTAATCTATTTACTAAATTAACATTTATATATTAATAAACTTATCTAAAGATTTATTCCCCATGATATATAAAAACATTATAGGTAAATGGAAAATTAAATTTCAATCAATAAATTATAAGTAAATTTAAAAAAGTCAGTCATTTTTATTAACTATTCTTTTAATAAATTACAATTAAAAACAACAAACATAAGTTGTTGCAATCAAATAATTTAAATTTAAATATTAATACGTTTTGAGTAAATTACTATGAAGATTAATAGCAGTGTCCTTGTGCAAAAAAATATATATTAGCATTCTGCCTTTTTTACCTCTTGCACTTAAATGATCAAACCCAACCATGCTGACCAACACAATTAAGAAATAAAATTGTTTCTCATTACCAAATATTTAATTACAGAAGGAAAATTTATATTCAAACCTCAAGTGATGAAGCACTTTAGCGATGGAGTATTTCTATAGCTGCAGAAAATTAAACATGCTAAATAAAAAAAAAAGCCATACCATTGAGTTTTATGATCCCAAAGTGTGTAATAGAAAGGCTATGTTGCTATATCAACAACAACCTCATCACACCTTACCTCACAAACTACCAACTAATAGAGATGTCCAAAGGCAGAGAGACCCAATACTACCTATTCAGTACACAAAAGATCCATAAAAAAAATGAAGACTACTTAAAAAGAATAATCAGTGCTACTAAAAAGGAGTTATCTTCAAATGAAGTAAAGCAAATAAAATCATAGTCACTGCACATCAAAGTTCCAGTCCTTGCTTTCTCACCTTCACCCATTAGCCTTTCCTTTTCTAGTGTGTACCAGGATAAGAAGCATCACTTCGATTTGATAACATATTCCCCAGTTTTATCTATAAATGCAATTAGGAGATTTTATCATTTTGTAAAAAAAAAAGGGAAACTTACTTAATTTACATTTTGGAACACCTCTTTGTACACCACATTTGAAGTAGTGTTAGAAACATTTCCTTCTGAGTCACATATTAGAATTTTTAGACCACATCGTGATGTCACTCTGGAGACAGTAACATACAATTGACCATGCGAAAAAACTGGTTGACGAAGATAGATACCAACATGTTTAAGTGATTGTCCCTGACTTTTATTTATAGTCATTGCAAAAGAAACGGCAATAAGGCGAATTGCCTGCGTTGAAACTTGAAAGGTATCCTATTGTCAGATGGAGTCAATGATAACCTTGGTATAAATACCTTTTGTCCAACATTATTTCCTTTAATGAAAGTTGCTTCAAGGACATGAGTACCCATCTGAGTGACTATGAGTCGAGTCCCATTCCATAGACCAGATGACTGGTCTATGTTTCTCAATAACATAATTGGAACTCCCACTTTAAGTTTTATTTCATGATTTGGAAGTCCTGAAAAGTTAATGGTATTGAGAAATTCAGGATTATGGATATTATCTAGTGAATCATATTGCCCTTCCACTGTAGAGGGACTATCAAAACTCAAATATGTCTTATTTTCTCCCGGAAGCATTGGCAACATATAATCATTCAACATGTCAACAACTTGATTTGTAGGTGCTAAAATAGCTCTATCTTGGAAGTAATCTGATTCATTCATTCTTTCTAACAACATTGGATAGGTATTGTTAACAATTAAAGCAAGTGGGGTCACCTGAATTTTCAATAAGTAGATCTTCAGGAATTTCAATATCAATGTCGTCATCAATGACAATACCAGCGCTTCCATCCCCTATGCTCAGAACCCACTCAGAGAACCTTTTCAACTCTGCGGCATCAAACTCAGAAGATGTACTTTGAAGCCTCATATTTTTAGTCAGAGTCGATACCCTCACAATATGGCCAAAGATATCAAGAATTGATGCTGGCACGAACTACATCTTGCCTTGACCCTTTTGGGATTACCGACAGAGTTTGTCTAAAGTCACCTCCTAAAATGACTACTTTGCCACCAAAAGGAAGATTCATGCTTTCTTTATTTGAGAATCGAAGAATGTCTCTAAATGTTCTATCAACTGCTTCAAAACAATGTCTATGAGTCATGGGAGCTTCATCCCATATAATCAACTTAGCTTTGATTATCAATTCAGCCAATGGACTTCCTTGTTTGATATTGCAAGCTGAATCTTCATTAACATTAATAGGTAGGGCAAACCTTGAATGTGTTGTCTTGCCGCCTGAAATCAACAAAGCAGCTATGCCACTCGATGCAACAGTAAGAACAATTTCTCCTTTTGATCTAATTATTGTTGATATAGTTTTCCATATAAATGTTTTTCCAGTTCCCCCATAACCATAAGAAAAAACAATCCAGGATGATTCTGAGACAGTCTGAGCATGATTTTGTCATAAATAAGCCTCTGTTCAGAAGTCATTTTAGATAACAATGTTCATGTTCTGAAGCTAATTTTTCCCTATCATAATTCAACTCATGATAAATCAACCTGTTAAAAGATTCTGAAATTGAAGACATATCAGACTGAGGCATAGTAGAGAAGTCAGACAAACTCCTATTGTTACTTTTTAACATCCTCTCAACTTCCTGCAAGAGTAAGGTTCTTAAGTTCATCTTCTTTCAATACCAAATCTGATATAACATGGAAATTAAAAATTAGTTGCATTTCATATTTATAAAAATAAATTGGTGGTATACATTGGTGGTTAACAGAGTGGGATATTTGGTTAATTTAACATAAACGGTGAATATATTTGTAAATGAGGTTAATTAATATATATTTATATAATCATTTAATTGTATTTACTTGATCTAAATTTTTATTTGATGAGATAAATAAATAAAATAAATATATAATAAAATAAAAATATAAAAATTATTTTTTAATAAAAAAAGGGTAAAACAATTTTAAAAAAAAAGAATTTAAAAACGGGGGTGTGAAAAGGAAAAAGAGGGTGTGAAAGGAAAAAAATGAGTGTGGTGCAAGTGGTGTGTGCACTGTATGGTGTGCAAAATCGAGATTGTTTGATTTATGTGTCATTCCTACCTTCTCACACCCACTCTAAGATTAGATTCATTACCAATGTGTGAAGTTATCAACTTAAATTTGATCTAGTGATATAAACACTCAATAGAAACAATATTGTACCATTGGTAAGTGCACCAAATGGTAACTATAGTATATGATTGTCTCCATACTCGAGGGATGTGATCTCTCATAAGGGTGTGGAACTTGAAAGACGATGGGTGGGTGGGAGGGTGGCGTTTACAATAGGGGCGGGGTAAGGGAGAAGAAGGGGGATAATGGGGGGTGCGTGGTAAGGAAAAGAAAGGGGGTGCGATGCAAGTTATGGTGGAGGGTAGAGGATGAGTGGAAATGTAGTGGGGGGAGATGGAGAACTAGTGGGTGGGGGAAGTGGAACATGTAGGATGGTGGAGAGAGGTAAGGTGGTGTGGGTTGGTGAGTTTTGGTAAGGTTGTGTGAGAAAAGGACGGGAGGGGGTTGTGCAGTGGAGCATGGACACAAATGAGTTGCAATGAGAATAAGAATGGGGGAGGATAAAGGTGAAAACACCATGTAATGTCAACTATTACAACTCCTAAGTTTGTAGTTGAATGCTTTTATATGTGTGTGTGTGTACTACAACGTCACAACTTGTTTAAATATACTCCAAAAATTAAAGTTGCATTAAACACACATATATAAGAATTTTGATAGATAAGTTTATAAATTATAAGAATCGTATAACTCATATATCAACAAAGTCAATAATATATTATGTTGTTGAATTTCATTGTATTTAATATAATGTGTCAAATAACTTTATCTTTTAAATTTTAATACAATGTTTTTAAACATTGAAAGGAATGATTTATTTATTAACAATGTTTTAAAAATTCTATTAATATTAGTGAAGTTTATGACAAATAAACTTTGTGAAGTGTGAGATGAATCTGCCTTTTTAAATCGAGTCGGCAAAATAATTATGGGCCAGATAACCCCTATGGACCTTAAAGGGCCAGCTATAATCGAGGAATTGATGAGAATGAATAGTAAAAAATAAAGCAAATTAAAAAAAAAACTTGATCCAAAACGACGTCATTCGGGTCTTCCCCCAATATAAAACACAATTGCCATATACAACAACCCTTGAGGAGAATATTCATCCATTTAAGCAATTGTGAGAAAGTGAGAGTCGTGGACGTGTGTTCTCGGTGGTCATTTTGCACAACTTCAGGTAATGGCTTGATCCCTTTCTTTAATCTGTTAATGAAAAAATAAATTGTAGTTGTTTTCCCCTAGGTTCTATTTGTGGGGGTGATCATGTTCTCCTCGAGAAAAACCCAATGTTGCTGCATGCCCTTATGATTTGAAAAATGAAACTAACATTTATGTTTCCTAAAATCGTTTATTTTCTCTCTCTGCATCTCCCGACTTTGGTTGTTTTCTATAAAGCAAAGACTAGCGAAAATGGTGCTTTCGGAGGATGAAATCTCGAGGCTTTATAGAATTAGAAAGACGGTGATGCATATACTAAGGGATAGGGGATACCTTGTTGGGGACTTCGAGATTAACATGTCCAAGCACAGAGTTCAAGAATAAGTATGGTGATAACATGAAGAGGGAGGACCTTGTTATCAATAAATCTAAGAAAGATAATTCCATCGATCAGGTTTCTCACTTACAATCTAAATTGTTGTGTAATTTTATTTTTTATGTTTAATCCATGATTGATTTTCCACACAGATTTATGTTTTCTTCCCCTGACGAAGTCAAGGTCGTGTTAAGACCATGAAGACTTATACCACCGCATTGTGAATTCAGAAAACGTTTTCAGGGCAATCATGGTGTTCAACACAATTTAACACGCTTTGCTAAGACTTGTATCAGTGTGAAATATCTTCAAGATTTCACTGTGAGGTTTTTTCAGGTGTGGTGCTTCATTTCTGCAGATTAGTTTAAGACGTCTTTCTTACAAATGAGGCATGCACTTATGAATTATGAGAGATACAACTATTTAGTGTTAAAAAATACTTGGTGCAATAATGAGTGAATCTAGGCTTTATGTCAGTCAGTTTTGAAAAGTTGAAGATAATATGAAGTCATCATCAAGGAAGTTTCTTTAAATTATCTACTGCTTTTATTCTAATAAATATTTTCTCCTAAAATTGTCATCAAGACGTGTGTGTATGTAAAAGTTTCCTGTTAGGATTATTCATTAGTTTTTACTTTTAAATGGTTTAGATCCTTTTCCATCTTATTTCGTTTCATATTTTAGTAGGTCATATTTTATCACATCTAATTGTTTTCTTTAAACATATGATTTATAATGATTTACATTTTTAAGAATAAATGTTGATGTAGGAGTCAGAACTGCTGGTGAACATAAAAGAGCATACTCTTGTGCGTCGAACATCGAGTACTAACTGCTGCAGAACGAAAAGAAAACTTTGCTTGAGAGATACACTGTGAAAGAAACCTAGGTGGGTATGTTAGGTTTTGAATTTTATGTTAAACCTTTGCTAGTTGATTATCTCAAACTCAAATATCTCGCCATCATAACTAAATTCCTTAACAAATTTCAAATAGGAATGCATTTAAATGTCTTGAGATCTACCTGTCATTTTAGATTTATAAAAACATAGTAGGTGTTGGCTTCTTTGAATTGCCAACATTATGTGATGTTGTAGTGAGCAGAAGGAGAGATCTGGTCATCGGATTATGATGTAGATACTGAGAGGTCATTCTGATTTTTTTTACCAGTGTATGTCGAATATAAGACATTTAGGTCCCCTAGTGCCAATAAATGGTAAGTATTTATCTCCCTAAAATTAATGTATATATACCTGATATTTGCACATGATTACAAGCTATCATATACATAGTAGGATCTAAGATTTAGATGATGACTTTTTCAATTTACAATAACTCCCTAACTATGTAAACAATGTCTCCATTTTTAAAAGTACACACTTATGGTCGAGATTGATACTTCAAAAAATATGGAGTTAGAGAGAGGAGACTTGTGTAGAAAAATTAAACTATTAAATTACTTTAAAATCTAAAGGTTAAGGGGATTATTGTTTTGTCCACTGTGAACATTGTCCAGTGGAAAATGAAGTTGAGATATTGATCACAAGAAGGGGGGTTGAATTGTGATTATAAAATTTCCTGCAATTGCTACAATACTTTTCTTGCTCAAGAATCTTCTTGGCTAAGTATGAAGATGATCTTTTCACAAAAGGCGTGTTAGTCAAGATGATAGTTAAAAACAATGTTTTTAATAGTTTAATAGTTATGCAGTTTATGGTTGGTTGATTAATTAAAGTTTAAGGGCTATAGAGAAGAAGGCACACAAGATTTTTTATACTGGTTCACCTCTTTCAACCTAAGGCTACGTCCGTCCCTACACTTGCAGGATTTTCACTATCACAAAAATTACAATTTCCTTGGGTAACCTACCACTAGTATTTTTTCTCTAGCCTCTTCAGGCTAACCATGTCACTTTTTGAATAAAAAGAACTTACTGCAGAACCTTCTGCAGAAGATCTGGTTTATCAGAAACCATGCAAGTACCTTCTGCAGTTTCTGTACAGAACCTGAGGTCACCAAACCTCAACACACCTCTCTAAATTCCTTCCGTTTTCACGTCAAACAGGGAATAAGCAGCTGCAGACCCTATATGAGACTATTACACTGTAAATAAGTAGAAAGAATAAAACAAGGCTCAAAATGTTGCAATATCAGCACAACAGAAACTTTGGAACGAGCCAACTCCCCCTCAATGACTTGCTGGAATAGAATAGATTGATTTGAGGAGAAAGAAAAATGTTCCAGAAGATAGCTGAATAGATTCAAGCCTTTGATGCTTCTTCTGGTGAGATGTGTGTTTCATATTGAGAGAACTGTCCTTATTTATAGAAATTGAGTGCTAAGACAAGTCATTTTCATTTTGCAGCAGTGTGTTACAGCTTAATACAACTGTCAGTTTGACTGGTCTTATCTTCTATGTAGTATCTTCTGCAGAAATTTAACCTAGCTCTTTCTGTAGATTTTTCTTCTGTAATCAACCTGAGTTACTTCAGAAACTTCATACAGATATTTTGACTGTGATTAAACTGACTGTACCCTCAGATATGAATAAAACACTTGCAAACCCATTTTGCTTCTTCTGCAGTACTTTTTCACAGTATATCAGTGCTTGTTTCTTCTGTAGATGGTCTTCTGTGATTGTTTGAGATATATTTTTTGAATTTAAAAATGAATCTCCCTTCTAATAAATTGTATGAACATTTCTCCTAGTTAATTGCAATTTTTGCTTCTTCTGCACAGTCAATGGTCAGTCTTGAGTATTGTCATCTCCTTCTAACAGATCCTTCAATGCACTTATTTTTCTTGTAGAATTCTTCAATTTTTAAGATTATTTCGACTGCTTTCTTGCTTTCTTTTTATGTGTATTACTGTTAAATTAATAGAGACAGGTCTTTGAATAGCTTTGATTGCATCTTCTGGGACTGAGATGTATCTTCTGTAAAGTGTAATCTGTGACCTTTTGCTAATCACATAGGTAAAAGCATTAGTCCTTAAAGTGTAGAATTATAACATGTAAGTTTTTTATTAGTTGTCATAATTAAAATCTTTTTAGAGATTTTTTATCCTTACAATCTCCCCCTTTTTGATGATGACAACCAATCAATATTTACATTGTTATAATCCTGAGAATGAATGCTCCCCCTGAACTTGTGCAGATTAAGGGACTTGAATAATTCAAACATCAGTATAAGATGTGATAGGACAACATTCAGTATATTAATTCAGAAACATTCATTTATCAGCAAAGGATATTAATTCACAACAAAAAATAGTTGATTTTCATTAAGTATAACCAAAATGTCATAACAACCAATCAACCTATTAAGAACAATGCATTGTTCTTTCCATACTACATACTACAACTAAACCAAACTACTTCTCCCCCTTTGTCATCCATCAAAAGAATAGCAAGTAGTTCTTGTAGGAGAAGCAGAATCAGCAGGTATCACTTGAAAGGCATCTGGGGTGCCTGAGGAGCAATGATTGGTAGAACAAAGGTGTTAAACCAAAATTGATGTTGTGTAAATCTTTCAATCATCTCATTAACAGAGTTCTGCAGCACATTGACATTGGAGAAAAGCTTTCTATGTCAGATTTAATCTTTCTCACTTGTCTTTCAACAGATTGAGAGGAGGATGGCTCAGCTGTGCTAGCAGCCTCTGTGGCAGCTTCTTGAACCTTCTCAGATGTTTGAGTAGAACGAATGTTGGCTTTCTCAGAACTCAACTTCTGGAGAAAAGTCTCCATGGATGAGAGTGTGGCAGAGATATTGGGAATACTTTCTCTAATGGGTGCAGAAGGAGGAAGAGATGAATCCATGATTGGAGAGGCAAGAAATTGGTTGACCATTTCAGTACCAAAAGTTCCCATAGAGGGGAAAGACTGTGCCTCCTTCTTTGGATCTTCCTCTTCTTCTGAAAGATGAAGCTCTACTGTTTTGATAGGGGAAGGATGATTTTCAACCAAGGGATCAATATCCATTGGTTCATGACCTGAAGAAGATGGGGTTTGGGTTAAGGGAATACTATGAGAAGGAATTTTTAAAAGACTAGAGGCAAGAATTGTTAAAGTATTTGCAACCATACCTTCTGCAGAATCAAATCCAGCATCTTCTGCAGAAGTTTCTTTAGCTTCCATCATTGAAGTATCTCTTTCTTCTTCACCAGCCCTGACAGAATCTTCTCCACCATCATCCTTCACTTCTTCAGATTGATCTTGAAGTTTTTCAGCAGCCTCTTCTCCAGGGGATTCATTGTCACTTTCTTCATATGTAAAGGACTTGGGGGGAGTAGGACATTTTGATTCTTCCTTTTCTGCCCCAGAAGAAGTTTTCTGTGTCTTGGCAGATTCAACTTTTCCAGAAGCTGCAGCTACCTCCTTCCTTTTTCTAGAGAAGGTTTTCAAAATTTCTTGTTTCTTCTTTATTCTGGGTGTTTTAGCTTCTTCTGAAGGTTCATCTTCCTCACTACTTCTAGAGAATATTTGTGAGGGGATTGGATGCTCAATCTTCATTTTTCTGATGTTGCTTCTGTCAAAGTATGTACAGTTGTCTGTACTATCTTCTCCATCAAGAGATACATTATGATATCTGAATATCTTGGTTAGAAGCATTCCATAGGGAAGGCTAGCATAGACTCTCTGGGGATTTGCAGAGGAAATCATACTTCTGAGAATGAGATAGGATAGGGAAATTGGTTTTCCTATTAGAAGGTGATATAGAACCATAAGGTCTTGATCTGTTACTCTCTCCAATGTTCCACCTCTTGGAAGAATAGAATAACATCAAATTTTATGAAATAATCTGCAAATGGGAATTAATTTGCTTGACAGAAGGGGAGAGTTTGATTGGCTGAGAACCTTTTTGGTGACTTCCTCCTTGGTAATGCTTGCAGAAGCATACCAGCTTTCCTCATACAGCTTGTTTTCACAAGCAGGAATTCCCAATATTTCTTCTAGAGTCTCTGGGGTAAGGATAATAGTTGAACCCTTAATTTCAACTACCAAGGAGTCTCCATCACTCTTGTATCTGCTGGCAGAGGCAAAGAAGGCTTTTATTAGCCTTGGATAAACCGGTTCCTTAATTAGTAAGAAATATCCCCATCCTTGTTTCTGGATAAAATGTCCAGCATCCCAACCAGCTTTTCTTATGTCTTTCAGCAAAAATACTCTTCCAGGTATGATGTTTTTTCCATTCCCACTTATCATAAAAGATTTTTAGCAACTCTTCATCATTGAACAAGTCCATGTTGGAATCTTCTAACTCTTCTAAAGGAGAGGAAAGGGGGTGCGATGCAAGTTATAGTGGAGGTAGAGGATGGGTGGAAATGTGGTGGGGAAGTGAAAAACGGAGGATGGGGAGAATTAGTGTAATTATGATATTACACATGATTACAAGATTCAAATACATAGTAGGATCTAGATTTAGATGACGAGTTTTCAATTTACCACGACTCCCTAACTATGTAAACCATGTCTCCATTTTTAAAAGTACACACTTATGGTCGAGAATTGATACTTTAAAAAAATATTGAAGTTAGAGAGGGGGATTTGTTAGAAAATAAACTATTAAATTATTTTAAAATCTAAAGGCTGAGAGAGATATTGTTCTGTCCAGTGTGACATTGTCCAGTGGAAAAATGTATAGTAACAAATATAAACAAGTTTAATGGAATGGAATGTACCATGGCAATTGAAAGTACCCATTTTGTTGACTTGTGAGTGTGGGACATGCTTGAAAGTATTGTTTTGTCCACTGTGACATTTTCAAACCTATTTTATTGACTTTTGAACCTCATTGATGTTTTGTGTAAATAAATAGTGAGAATGACTAAAATTATCTCTCCATTTGTTTCCATGCAGATGAAGCCTCTTTCTTTATGTCCTCCAATACAATTTCAATTTTATTACAATTTGCATTCACTTTTGCTTATAGTTCTTTTTTCCATTTCAAATGGCAAGTTATTCTCGCGAAGATGTAATTACTAACATCTCCATGCTTAAACTAGGACTATTTTAATGGTGGTGATTTTTTTGTCTATGTTTGAAAACGTAGACAATCCCTTGTTTTGGACAATGTTGTCATCACGCTTGAGTTTTATAAAATGCTTTGTGTATTGGTTCAATGAGTTTATAATGGATATTGACATGATGCTTTATTGGATGTGTCTTAGCTACCCTAGAATCAAGTCACGATCCTGTTGCAAGATCTTATGGACTCAAGCGTGGACAAGTGATGGATTCCTGGCAGTGTACCAAAAGTCCAGCAGTAATAAGTAGTAAGTAAGATATCGTATCCACAGGGAGCGGTTTTAATTTGTAAAGTATTAGTGATCAAATTTTCAAGAAAGCAGTTAACAATGAGATTGGTTTATGCAGAATAATAACAACAGATAACTAAGATGAGAGAAAAGGATACTTTGGATTAGGATTTGACTTCGTTTCATCTCCCCCCTCGTGTATGCGAATCCCTTCCTTTAATTATGATTATACTTGTAATTACCTAGCATTGTCTAACTAAAATAATTATAAGGCATTCCCGACAATTATCGTACCCGCAAATTCCCCTATAACACCATAATTAAACGCCAAAAGTTATTCTCTACGGGCATTTCAAAGGTGCTTGGCGACCCCGACATTCCCCGTATTTTGCAAATCAGCCGCTATCATTTTAAATTCATACCTTTTCTATCGAACATACTATGGAAGGGGTGTGTCACTCACAGAACGCCTCAATCGCAGCGAAAGAGACCTATAGTACGATAGAACCAAAAACGAGTATCTTTTAGCAATCGGAGATTAAGCTTCATAGACAACTCGAATGCCTCACCTAACTCTAATACTAGCACCCGAGTTCCCACCTTTTTGTATGCACAGAGCACTAGCGCTACCCTACCACCCCCGGCGCACGCGCGTGAGGCAATTGCATTCTACACAGCACTAAAGATTTCCGATAAATACAAATAGGACTCCTCATATTAACTAACAAGAGAGATTTCTTATACACTTTGGGGATTGAATCCACTACATCAAATCCTACTGGAGAGCTTAGCTACTCATGGTAGCCTTTACAAACCACTGAAGGAATCCTGCACCCTCCCACCTTCTTCAATCCTAGAAACTACTCTATCTGTGTTTCGTGTTCCTGGGGTCCCCGATCTATGCAGAAGGCCCTATTTATAGAGTGGGAAAACCCTAATTCTCTCCAAGAAGTCAATCTGGATCTAGGTTTTAAAGGCTGCTGCGCATCCTACCGCTTCATATACGCTTAGCGCGCATGAAGCGCAACTAATCTGTTGCTGGCGCTTAGCGCTGGTGGAGCCTGATCAATCTGAGGCCGCGCTCCACATTGCGCTTAGCGCAGGTGGAGCGTGTCACGCGTTGCTGATTTCCTTCAGATCCTGATCTAACTTCTGGATCTCTGTTCTAATCTTGCCTTGCTTATCTGGTTTTTCCTTTTTCCCTTTTTCTGAATTGTTTTTGTATTTAATTGGTTTGGATTTGAATTGGAGGAGTTATCCACAAGATTCTCTGATTAACTAACTGTTAATTTCCTCTTTATTTGGTCTTTATTTAAACTCTGAATCTGCAAATAATCTCCTTTTTGATGCTATTTATCTCTCATTCCAAATTCTTCTGTAAATCTTGCATAAAACAACAGACTTCTATTTAAAATAGCATCATATTCAAATTTAAACCAAATAATTACAATTATTATAATATTAATAAAAAGGGATAATGTGGGGCATAAATTACTATTTTAACCTTGATAATGTAATAAAAACTATAGGAAAATAACGCTAATTTTACCACTTATCAACAAGTTATAAGATAATTCGTCCTAGTGAAACTGCGGGCAGATATGTTACCTACCGATGTTGTTGTAAAGAATTTCCTTGAACTTTCCGACTCTACAATACTTTTATGTGACATGTTATTAATATTTTGAAGAAGCATTGGGCAATGATACAAAGCCTTCTTTACAATGGGTGATCTATTATAGTTCTACACAACAAGATAAAACATGATTTTTTGGAAATTTAGAATCAGAGGTAAGTTTGATCCTGTTATGTCAAAACATGTTTTTTTTTTAAAATTGCCTTGAATTACATAATTCATCCCGTCAAGGTTATCTGATTTATGTGCCATTCCCCCCTTCTCACACCTACTCTAAGATTAGATTCATTAACAATGTGTGAAGTTATCAACTTAAACTTTGTGATGTAATGATATAAACACTCAATAGAAACAATGGTGTACCATTGGTAAGTGCAACAAATGGCAACTATAATATATGATTATCTCCCCACTTAAGGGATGTGATCTCTCATAATGGGTGGAACCTGGAGCGTGTTTCTACTCCCCTACCTATGGATATTCTTTGTCATATTATAATGTAAGGCCTATTATTGTTCCACAACTTATTGATTGGTGGTGCTAGAGAGGTAATGGTAGTGGAGTTTATACTTCAGCTTCAGGTTAGTCCTGGCTGTCATTTGATGGGGATATTATTCTAGATCATGGTCATTGGAACGCTTTATGGAGGATGCATATCCCGGAAAAAATAAATAAATTATTTTTCTGGCTAATTCTTAAAGGAGCTATCCCAACTAATAACTTGCTGTTTAGGGGTCACCTGTCCCCTTCCGCATTTTGTCCTCGTTTAGTTTTAGAAGAAACAATTTGCATTGCTTAAAGAGAGTGCCCTCATGCTAGAGCTATTTGGTCTAGTTTTGGATTCGTCGTTGTTCCTCATTTTAATTCTACTAATCACGTTCATTAGATTGGAAGATTGCTCCAGAGTGGTAAGAGATCATTGTTTGCTTTGGCTATTTGTGGATCTGGAAATGGTGGAATAGTTTTATTTTTATCAAAAAATTTGCCCCTAGTCTCTTGTGCTTAAGTGGATAAG
Source organism: Sesbania bispinosa (assembly GCA_026901365.1). Taxonomy (NCBI): domain Eukaryota; kingdom Viridiplantae; phylum Streptophyta; class Magnoliopsida; order Fabales; family Fabaceae; genus Sesbania; species Sesbania bispinosa. The sequence continues at coordinate 273,957 of QLOH01000684.1, forward strand.
AAGGTTTGAGTCTAATTTTTCTGTTTTTGATGTTGATTACCATATTGCTTAGTGTCAGTGGTTGCCTCCTCCACCTGGTTTAATTAAAATAAATGTAGATGGTAGTGCTTCTGCTGATGGCTATATGGGTACAAGCGGCCTACTTAGAAATTCGCCCCCGGTTTTCTTCCAAGGAAGATAAGGTGGTGCTCAGTTAACGAATTAAATTGCCTTGCGCAATGGATTGGAGGTGGCTTGGAGCTGCGGTTACAAAGCCCTTATTTGTGAGAAGTGATGCTTACAGGTGGTCAATGTAGTGCTGACCCATTCAAACATCATTTCCATCTGCATGTTGTGGTTTTACAGGTGCAAAGCTTGATGCAAAGGGTCTAGGGAAGTAAGTTTATCACACATAAATAGGGAGGCAAATATTTCAGCAGACTGTTTGTTAAAGATTGTCAGTCATCAAGCTTGGGCTTGGCGTTTGTGAGATGACCCTTCTGTCGCTGTTCGTGCTTTTCTTGAGCGGGACTCAACCTTTAGTTAGTATTGGTTTCTTTCTTTTATGTTTTTAGTTATTTTCCACTGTACAAAAAAAACAACTAAATTAAATTTACAATATAACAATTTTCTAAACGATATACCGAAAATTCTGGAACCAAAATGTTGTGTATTAGAAATAATGACACACAATTTAATATCGTGTACCGGAAATTGAATTTCCGGAACAACAAGTCATTGTATACAAAATTTTCTAAAAATGTGTTCAATTTTCGTACTAAAATTACCAACTATGCAGTTAAATTGAGTTTTCGGTTGAGAACACATTCCATATATAAATCATTATATATATAAAATTATTATATAGTATATAAAATTATCTATGTATTTTTACCTATAAAATTTATTACGTTTTATAATAATCTATATTGTATAAATTATAATCTAAAAAATTCATTTTTAAATATATGTTGTAAAATATAAAAAGACATTTATAAACATATAATTTTATTTTATAGAAATAATTATATATATATATATAGTTTTTACTAACTTTATAAATATATTATGTTATATAACAATTTATATATTATAAAATTATAAAGTAAACTATATACTATAAGATCTATGTTATAATTTATGTGACATAAAAATCACGTGTTGATAGAAATGGAACTTCCTATTTTACTCAGCTGTGTAGAAAATCAGAAATTCAATTTATACTACACATTCAAATAATACACCAAAATTTAATTTCTGTGTACAATTATGAAAAATTGTATACCTTCCGCATAAATTTCAAATTGCATATAGAAATAAATTTATAATACTTATATCAAAATTAAGTTTCTAGAATAATTTTTTTCATAATTGTACATAAAAGACATAAGAGATAATAATTCATACAATGGTTTACACAACCAAAAAAATACAACGGAAATATACAATAACTTATACAACCACTTTTCCCTTTATATCTTTCAATCACACCATCTATTATATCTCAAATTTTTCTCTTCATCTCTCTTAGTTGTATTGATGTACAACAATCATCTCTCAAAACATATTTAAAAAAAAAACTGAGCGAATGGCTACAACATGTTGCTCGAGCAAGATAAGGTAAAGGGGAGAAAGAAGGAGGAAAAGTAGAAGGGGAAAGGGGTATTTTAGGGTTTGTTTGGTTTGTATTTTCATTTTCTGTTTCTTGATTTCTGAAATTTTACAAAGTAAAAATTAGAAATGTTGGAAATAGAAATTTTTTGTTTCCACAATTTCCAGTTTTTCCTTAGAAAATTTTAAAAAATAGGAAACAGAATGAAAACAGAAAATGGAAAGAGGAAATGAAAATGCAAATCAAACAGGCCACTAGGAATTGTAAAAAATAAAAAAAGAGGGCGGGTGTATATATTAAAAAGTGGTGTGGATAGATACTCCCTAACCTGAAACCAATACAGCAAAATGAATTGGACCGGGGGGTGGGGAGCAAAACAAAAACCGGAAAACCCATTGACAAAAAAAAAAACTGGAAACCCTACCCGCTACATATAAATAATATAAGAAACCCTAAACTAACCCTATCGCGTCTCATTTCTCTCTCTGAGCACTCACTCTTCCTTCGCTGTTCTCTCACTCACTACTCATCAACAATATGGACGAACGTGGTGGGGAACGTGGTGGATTTGGCCGTGGTCGCCGCAAGGCTTCTGGAAGACGCGATGAAGAGGAGAAGTGGTTCCAGTGACGAAGTTGGGGTCGTCTTGTGAAAGAGGGTAAGATCCGAAGCCTTGAGCAGATCTACCTTCACTCACTCCCAATCAAGGAGCACCAAATCGTGGACACCTTGGTTGGTCCCTCCCTCAAGGATGAGGTCATGAAATCATGCATGTTCAGAAGCAGACCCGTGCCGGTCAGCGAACTCGGTTCAAGGCCTTCGTTGTCGTTGGTGACGGCAATGACCACGTTGGTCTTGATGTCAAGTGCAGCAAGGAAGTTTCCACCGCCATTTGCGGTGCCATCATCTTGGCTAAGCTCTCCGTCATTCCCGTGAGAAGAGGTTACTGGGGTAACAAGATTGGAAAGCCCCATATTGTTCCCTACAAGGTCACTGGAAAGTGTGGTTCAACCATTATCCGCATGGTCCCCGCCCCTCGTGGTTCTGGAATTGTTGCTGCTAGGGTTCCTAAGAAGGTCTTGCAATTTGCAGGAATTGAGGATGTCTTCACCTCCTCCAGAGGATCCACTAAGACTCTTGGAAATTTCGTAAAGGTTGGGGTTTCCTGTCTCCTAATTTCTTATACTGATTTCATGCTTATTCTGCTCATGATTTAATTCCTAATTTCTATGCAAATATTAATTTCTGATTTCTTATACTTATTATATGATTACAAGTTATAATCAGAAATAATTGTCTATGCTCCTGCTTATAATGAACCATGATTTTTCATAGTCTGTTAATAACACTGACATATTATATATCCCTCTTTGTGTTTATTTTTTATTTGATTGAACTTGTCATGTAATCATGCATCGTTTTGCATTTTACCTTTAGCTAGATACGGAACATGAGATGGTTGTCTTATGTTGTAATTCATGGAATGATTTGTTATTATGCTGGTTGGGAATGTTAAATGGATTTGAAGAAATACAAGTACTTTATGTTACATATTTATGTTGTATAAACATGGATCATATTTGAAATCCTACCTAGTCATGGTTTATGATTTATCTATGTCCATAATGCCCTGTCCTTTTACAGGCTACTTTTGATTGTCTGTTGAAAATCTACAGGTTCCTAACGCCCGACTTCTGGAGGGAGACTCGTTTTCTCCAAATCTCCATTCCAAGAGTACACTGATCTATTGGCTAAGCCGACAGGAAAGGCCCTGATCCTTGAGGAGGAAAGGGTGGATGCTTGAGCTTGTAGTTTTGGTGTTATGGGATGATTCAGTGTCTTAAGCATTCTAGAAACTAGTAATTATGTGTTTTTGTTGCTTATGTTGTTTCCTTTCATAATGAGGGATGATTTTATATTATATCTTCATGCATTTTGTTTTCCAAGTTTAGGTTGTTGGATAATTACTGAGTTTCACATACTAAAATTGTCTTGATTTACACCTCGCTGCTTAGCTGATGACAGGTGGCAATATCCAGAGAAAAGCGATTGTCTTTCTTCTTGCTTTGATAAAATATATTTTGAAATTCATCAAATTTCTTCGTGATTCGTTTTCAATTATAGCCATATCTTTTTAGTTGTATGCTGAATCTACCTAAAGTTTTATAATCAAATTTTTTTTTTGTGTTGGAATCCCCCAGACATATAGCCGGGACCCTTGCACTGTTACCGACTGTTGTTTGGTTTGCAATCTGAATTTGCCATAAATTAAAAGTAATTTTAATTTTTAGTTAAATATGACATTACTGTACTCTTGATGATTTTTAGTACGAATTACTGGCATATTTATGAACATAATGCGAGAGAAACTTGCTTATACCCCACGCGGGATTGGAACATGCTTTCTAAGAACAATTGGACTGATTGATAGGGCTGAACGTAACCACTCTAGGTTGTTCACTGTTGTGCAAGTGAGGTTCGTGGCCGAGTAGATACAAAGCAGTAGCCCCTTCATTTGTTCGTGGCGGCCCTTTCAAACATTGTTGAAGGCCCCTCCATGTGATAAATTATGTGAGCAACTCAACTTGCTATGAGTCATGAAGTGGTCTTTACGACACACATCCTTCAACTTCAGAAATTTTAACACACGCCAATCATACAAATCACAATTAAGTTTTTTTAAGCATGATGATCTTACTATTGAAAAAGTAATTTCTTAGGGTTGTGGTACATAGGATAGGATAATAATAATTTGGACCAATTTTTGAAACCACAGATTTTATGAGAAAATGAATATTCTACATTTACCCGAATATGTAAAAGGAAGAACGAAGTAAAGTAACGCGCTCACAAGATCGTGACCATATGGGAATAGAGTTGCCCTTATAAATTTACCAAAATGTTCTATTGTACCGTTAATTCTTGAGTGTTACTCAAGGCATATATTAAAGTCAAGTCATATCGTGATGAATAGGCAGAGTTGCAATGAAGTTTGAAATCCACTCACAAAAGGCATGCCAATAGCATGAGCACATGAGTTAAACTTTCTCATTTCATTGTAAAGGAAGACATTATCAACAAATCAATTGAGGCTATATGAAGAACTATAAAATTAATGTATTTTTCAAACCAATAGAAAACCCACGGAGATTTAGAACTCTTTGTGAGATCAACATGAACTGAACCTCCTTTCCAACATTTGCATGTGAGCACATAACTTAGTAACTCAAGACTGTCCATCTTCAGTAAGGAATGCCAATAGAAAACCACCCAGAAAAAGAGGAATGTAAATGCACAACTAGTATTTTCTAACCCCAAATATATTTGTTATTTGTATAAATTTCCAAAAGTTTTCCATTCTCCTCGGTATGGTATCTCAGATGTGTAAATGGTCTTTTTCCAAACTATATATAGGCCTAGTTTGGATACACTTCTCCCGAAGAACTTTTAGAAGATAAAAATCGAATGAATCAAAGAGATCAAATGAATTTAACTTCTCCATAAGTTGAAATTAGTTACTTATGGAGAAGTTAAATGAGAGAGCTTTTGGAGTAGGTGGGCTACAAAGACTAATTTCAACTTATAGAGAAGTTAAATTCATTTGACCTATTTGATTCATTTTATTTTATTTTCGCCTACAAGTACTTCTATAGAAGTTTCATCCAAACTGACCCATAAACATTTATACAACTGCAGCCACTTGTGAGATTTAGTGCCCGTTTGGTTACCAGTTAGGAACTAATCAATTATGCCGAAATTGATCTTACATCATTTTCGTCTAACGTGTTTTATAAATCGTGCATCATTCATTTTTGTCATTGATTCTACAGATGTATCCAAATCAATTCTGAACATCTGTAAACCAAACAAACTCTTAACCATTTATTACATTGTTTGGTATTTTTTCTTTATTATTACATAACACATAAACCCGTGTAAAAACACTAGAAAATATTAAAGGGTTTTTGTTCAGTTGATAACATAGACTAAAATTGTGAGAACAACTCTCAGGTTTGATTCCCACTAAACACTCTTAGGAAAGGGTAACTGTGACTAAATCTCGAATATGATTGTCTTTGGTAATAATAGGGAATACATATGATTATTACCCAAAAAAATTGGGAAAAAATTGAATATAGCGACTTGCTTACAATATTAGGTCATGTTCATCCCAACATTCCATTTTTTTTACTATTCACGGATCTTAAATGGTCACCACCAATACATATCATCGAGTTCTTATTAAGTACCTCTAATCTATAATTAAGCATCTCATTTTTGTATTATTTACAAATCCTAAATGGGTCCCACTAGTACACACCACCCATTTTTATTTTTTTTATTTTAACAAGTTTAATTAATAAATAATAAACTAACATTAAATTATCCATAAAAACCTGAAGCATTTTTTTTTAAATGAAGGCACTTTCAACCTCTGCCACCTGTAAATGTGTGGTGTGCTTATCGTCCATGTCTTGTTGAATGCTCATAGGAGAAGACTGGACAATTTTCCATCCGAGTGATCCCAACGTTCCAACAACCAAAAACTGATACTCTAATGTGGCATCCGGTGGAAAAGTCATTGGTTCACATATTCTAGAATGATTCATGGAAACATCACTATAAATAATAATCTTTTCAAAATTTTCAATATTTTATATCACTGTCCAGAACAAGAATTAATTTGCTAAAAATTTTCAGTGCCCTTAATTGCTCTTGTTCTTACAAAGCCTAATTTCTACTCATACGGTATAAGTAGGCTAAAGTAAAGAAGCCAATGTGTGTTCTAATGCTGCCTACACCCCCCCCCTTTATAGGTGCTACGGGGTATCTCCCTTTATGGCATGATTTGCTGATTGGGAGACAAGGTGCATTGATTCTGTTGTTAGGTTGCTTAACGTCAACCCTTTCCTTATTTATTCCGATTCCCTCCTTTAGTCAAGCCAAGGATCCTGCTAAGGTGTGTCAGGTCGACCCCTCCCAAGCTCATCCTGGACGATTTGTTTGGGGATAGAGTACGAGCTTAGCTGGTACGTAACATAAGCCTCCCAAGCTACGAAGTGTAATGCAGTGAAGCAACTTATTTTGCTGTTGTTTCTCTTCTCTTCGTGTATTGTTTCTAGTCTAAGTTGGTACGTTGGTTTAACCCTTTTTATTGTGTTTGTTTGATCGGTTTTTCCAAGGTCTTACTCGGTCTTATTGAGGTCTTGCCTGATCAAATCGCAGCGTTGTCAGCCGTTGCCATTAAATTTGGATCGTCAGATAGGTTTGATCTCTACCGTTTATTCTTGTAATTGACGCGCCTTTTGGGCTTCGTGACTTTTCATCTTGCGCCTCTTCGTTCTTCACTGTTTCATACTTTCACTATATTAACCAATAAACTTTGTGTTTTTTTCTGCAGAAATTTCAAAACTTTGTGCCCTACTTGCATTCCTGCTTTCACTCTTGTCGTCTTCTACTTCTTCTCACTAGGTACATTCTTCTTCTACTATTTCCTTTTTAGCTTTGCTTTGTTAGCCATGTCTGTTTCTAGAGAGACTTCTGGGTTTTAGGGTGAGGGTTCTGAGGGCATGGGAGGCCCTAGTCTTAAAGAATCTGTGCATGTCTTAAGTTCTTCTGATAGCACTGAGTCAGATTCCCTTAGTGAGAGTTTGTGCGGTGAGATTAATACTGTTGGTTCTTCATATTGTGTTCCAGTTGTTTTGGGTGAGGTTCCGGGTGGTGAGGAGGAATGCTCCAGTGTGGTTTCTGGTCGGAGGAAGAGGGGAAAAAAGATCTGCAAATACTGTGGAGAGGGTGAGTTAGAGGGTTACATTCTAAAAGCTGATGAAGATGGGAGGGAGGAATCTGACTATGATTTGAAAGTTATCCATGGGTAGAGGAAGAAATTCGGGATACCCCTTCTGTGTATATTGATGAACAATCCCTTCAAAAATTCATTAATCGAGTAGATTTCACCCGACCTAGTACCAAAGGTTTTATAATTGTAGTTGGTGTGCCTCTCATGATAGGATTTTTCATAGAGGCGCCGACAACTCGGTGCATGATGTAATCTATGTCTTGACAAATTGTTTAGTGAGTTTAATGTTCGGGTCCCCTTTACTGATTTTGAATGTTCTCTTCTTCGGGTCTTGAATGTTGCTCCTACCTAACTTCATCATAACACGAACTTCGTATGGCACCATTTGATGACACTATTTCCATGTGAACCAAGCTCTTCCATGCGCAAAATATATGCCATTAAAATCATTTTTTACAAAACATTTATTTTATATAAATTCTAAAATGAATTTGGTGTATTTATTTTCATTCATAAAATACTACAAAAAAGGATGTAACCAAAAATGAATATATGCATATTATTTCACAAATTTCAATTTTTTTATGATACAATAAATAAGTTTTCACGCTTCGGGACATACTATCATCTTTTTCAATTACAATATTTCACTATTATTGCATCATTAATATTGATTATCTGGAACAAAATAATGGAAATGAAAATTCTTCTCACCTGTTTTGGGAAATTATGGTCAAGTCACTCCACCATCAGTAGCTGTTAAGTCACTCCACCATCAGTAGCTGTTAATTTATCCACCGAGTTTTTGTAGTTTACTCCTTCCAGGTATGTAATATCTCATTTAGACTTTTAAAATCACTAAGTGCGTCCCATCATGTATGGTCTTTGGATAAGATTTGTTTACTTTTTTGTTTGAAGTAAAAAAATTTCCCAGAGGTAGATTTTAAGATTTTTCAAGAAATGGGATCGTAACATTTGTATTATATATCAAACTTGCCTTGAAACTTGTTGAAGCCCCCATGTTATCTGTGAATTTCCCAATTTTACATCACTAGTAAACCTTCTAAATAAGATTATGAACTGTTAATTTTAATATGGTGGAAGGCCTATATTTTTGTGAATCCCCATCGTTTGTTTCTGGTAGGAATGTATTATCTATTTTAGGGTTCTTTTTTTCCAGAGGGATGTAGTCCACCAAAACCATTTTGAAAAATACGCAGATAATACTTCAATTTCTGCAGCTGTCTACAGTGGATCATAGCTCGTTTGAAATTAGGTGCATACTTGCTGAGTTATAACTAAAAATCATTTGGATGATTCTTTGGGCATTAACTTTTGTGTAGCAGCTTGCTCCTTTGTTTCTATTAACTATTCATTCGGTAATGCAGATTGCAATCCCTCTGTAAAACACTAGCGTATCTGCTATCTATTTCATGCATGCTGATGTGGAGTGTAACATCCAAAATTTTATTAGGATAATTAATGATTAATTTAAATAATGAGTAAAGGGAATAATTAATTAAATAGATTAATTAAGGGAATAATTATTTAATTAGGAATAAAAAATAGGAGTATTATTATTATTTAGTTTTATTTTGGTAACGATAGTTTTAATTAATATAGAATAAGGGGGTGGGAGTGGGCCCAAGCCCAATTAGTTATTTCTGTAAAGAGGGGTTAACAGAGCACCCTAATCCTTATTCGTATCATTCGTCAGTAAGCGAAACGCTAAGGAGGGAGAAACGGAGTCTCAAGAGAGAGCTGCTGTGGAGTGAACACCGAGAATCCAAGAAAGGACTTCGTTGCTGTGATCAAAGCTTCACTTAAGGTACGGTGGGGAAGAATGTGCTGCTTGTATATGCATGTAGGGGTGAATGGGTAGTGAGAATAACCTTTAAAAGATTAATAATTGAAATCAATATGTGAATATGTGTTGTTTCGTGATGAAAACTGTGATTGTTGATTGTTGTATGATTCTTGATGAATCTTGAGTGAATTGAATGAAAATAATGAGAACAGTGAAAAGGGGTTAAACAAGGATTTAGAGATGAGGAACCATAATTGATTAGATGTTTAATTTATTGGAAATCATAAAAATGATTGTTGATTTTAGTGAATTCAATCGGTAAAAACGAGCTTAATTGAGTTAGGAACTTGAGGAATTAAGTAGGGATTGAAGAAGAGGGTAGAGGAAAGTCATTCCCGTTTTTACACAGAGCTGCGAATGTAAAATAGTGACTGCGGATTCGTTCACCGTTGGATCGGACCGAAACTTTAATAGATGGTTCAGAAACCCTGGTTCTTCATTCTGAACGGTTGGATCGTTGATATGAGGTATAGGTTAGGATATATCTAGTTCGCACTAGAGGAAAGTTATTCCCGTTTTTAGATAGAGCTGCGATTGTAAAACAGTGACTGCAGATTCGTTCACCGTTGGATCGGGCTGACATTTTAACAGCTGGTTCGGAACACCTAGTTCGTCATTCTGAACGGTTGGATCGTTGATACAAAGTCTGGGTTTGGAGATATTTAGTTCGCACTGTAGCTGTAGATTTGAGGTTTTTATTGATGAAATTGAGTTGGATGTTTATTGTTTTGTGGATTGCTTGATTAATTATATGTTTAGAGTATAATGATTGTGGATGCTTTAGGATGATTGATGATTAATGATGCTTGATGATGCTTTATATTGATTATGGTGTGATAATTGATGTAATTGATGATGATTTGGTATGCATATGTTGGTGAATATGCTATATATTTGATGTTATTTGGAATGCATATGTTTGGTGAATATGCTAAATATTTGATGTTATTTGGAATGAATATGTTGGTGAATATGCTATATAATTGTTGTTATTTGGAATGCATATGGTTGGTTAATATGCAATGTAATTGAGGTTATTTGGAATGCATGTGGTTGGTGAACATGCGATAAATGATGATGTTTGATGGTGCTTTATAATGAGTATGATGTTGATGATTGATGATGTGTGATGATGTTTGCGATGATTATGATGAAGATAATGATGTTAATAGTGTATATCACTTATGATGATGATGTTTGATGATGAGCATGATGATGATGTTAATAGTGTATATCACTTATGATAATGATGTTTGATGATGAGCATGATGATGATGATAATGATGTTAATAGTGTATATCACTTATGATGATGATGTTTGATGATGAGCATGATGATGATGATAATGATGTTAATAGTGTATATCACTTATGATGATGATGTTTGATGATGAGCATGATGATGCATGATAATGATGTTAATAGTGTATATCACTTTTGATGATGATGTTGATGATATTGATGATGGTGTATGTCACCTTTTGATGATGATGTTACCTAAGCTGTGTGGGACCATAGAGAGGGTACAACTTAGGAGAGATGCTTTGTGCATATGTGATGTTACCTAAGTTGTGCGGGCCCATAGAGGGGGTACAACTTAGGAGAGATGCCTTGTGCATATGTGATGTTACCTGAATTGTGCGGGCCCATAGAGGGGGTACAACTCAGGGGATCAAGATGGGCGTTCGATGCACGGGCCCATAGAGGGGTGCAACCTAGGAGATTGTACGGGCCCATAGAGGAGGTACAACCTAGGGTCGAATGTCATTGTGCGGGTCCATAGAGGGGGTACAACCTATCGGATAGTGTGTGGTAACACCGGTAGACTATCTTGGTACTAACTAGAGTGATTGACGAGGTGCACCCACTGTGTAGAGTTCCAAGTCATGATCTTTGGGTAGATGATGAGAGGAGTATTGATGTATGATGATAATGAGTATGATGATAGATGAATGATGTTATGATGATATGAGTATATGATAGATGAATGATGTTATTGACTGAGTATAATGATATATGAATGATGTTATGATGATAATGAGTATGAGATGATGATGTTATGATGATAATGCGTCTCCTGCTTCTGCTGCTGTTCTGCTGCTCCTGCGTCTGCTGCTCGCTGCCTGCTGTTCGGCTGCTCCTGCGTCTCCTGCTCTCTTCCTGCTGTTCTCTGCTCCTGCGTCTGCTGCTCGCTGCCTGCTGTTCTGCGGATATGCGTCTGATGCTATGAATATGCTCTGCTTGTTGAGCTTGGTGTGTATAATGGATATCTTTTGTGTTGTAAATCGAATGATGGTAGCGCATGTCTATGTTGATATAGATGATGAATTATGTTGAGTTTAGATGAATGTTACTATTGATGATTAATGTATTGATGACATGATGTGATGATGTTGTGGGTGAGGATGGGCATGCTCTATGTGTATGTATAAGTAGTATTCCTTTTCCTCACCGTATTCTGTGGATATATTTTTACAGGTGTTGATGAGGACACGATTGGTGTCGACTATGATTAAAGGGTTGTGCTCTGATAGATGTGACATCAGGGTGTATTTGGGAGTTTTACCATGTTGCTAGTTAGGAGTATTTCTTATTCACCTTCTGGATGCCTTGTATGGCAGTAGGTCACTAGTTGTTTTATTTCTTTGGAGATTTCGCTGCTTTATATTGAATTATATTTGAAAGTTTAATTTCTGTTATTAAAGTCGTTTTCGAACTATGAGATTTAATAAGATCGATTGTGAACCTTTTCACCCATCGTGGAACATTACCTTTTCTAAACTTCGATTTATTAAGCATTTAAGAGTATGGGGTAGAAGGGTGTCACATTAGTTGGTATCAGAGCAGGTCGGTTCACCGGCCTTGAGTTATGAGTTTACTATGCTTCTGAGGTGTTAATCTGATTGATTGATTGTTTGAGTGAATTGTGTTGCTTGAATTAGATTGTTTGTCTTGTTTCTTACTTGTCTACTTTAACTAGTATGTTTGCTTACCCTTTCTTTGATAAGAAAGAGTAGTGGCTGGGGGTAGGAATGATCGAGCGAGGGGTCGATGCCTTAATGGCAAAGGCACAGGCTGTTGGCAACCTTAACCAACATCGCGAGACGGATTGGCTTGCACGATTCCAGAGGAACCATCCGCCTACATTCCGTGGGGGTTATGACCATGACGGTGCTGCCGTGCTGCTGACTGGATCTTCGAGATCGAGAAGAATTTAGAACGATGGACTGCCGTTGGTGTAAAAGGTTACGTTGGTTGCGTTCATGCTATCAAGAGATGTCGGGTCCTGGTGCGACTCATTCTTTCATATCACATGCTTGTGTGTCTAAACTTAAATGCTTAAACTGTTCTATATCTGTTAATGATAGAAACTTCCTAGTTGATTTGATTTGTTTGCCTCTAAGTCAACTAGATGTCATTCTTGGTATGGACTGGTTATCGTCCAACCATGTCCTTCTAAACTGTGCTAATAAATCTGTTGTTTTTGGTCACCATGTCGAGTGTAAGAGTAAGGATTTTAGGACTGCCAATCAGGTAAAGGCGTCTCTAAGGGAAGATGCCCATGTTTATATGCTTTTAGCTTCTTTGAAATCTGATAGTAGTGCTGTGGTGAGTGAAATACATGTAATGTGTGAGTACCCTGGATTTTTTACTGATAACGTGTCTAGCTTACCACCTGAGAGAGAGAGAGGTAGAGTTCGGCTATAGACTTAGTGCCAGATACAGGACCGATTTCAGCCACAACCTTATAGGGATGTCACCCATAGAGCTAGCAGAAATTAAGAAGCAATTAGAAGACCTATTAGAGAAGAAGTTCATAAGGGCCTAGTGTGTCACCCTGGGGAGCGCCTGTGTTGTTTATTAAGAAGAAGGATGGTAGCATGGGGTTGTGTACAGATTACCGCCAGCTAAATAAGGGTAACCATTAGGAATAGATATCCTTTGCCTAGGATAGATGACTTGAGGGATCAAGTAGTCGGGGCATGTGTGTTTAGCAAGATAGATCTTAGATCAGGATATCATCACATTAGAGTTAAGGAGGAGGAGGATATACCTAAGACCGCTTTTAGGACTGGGTATGGACATTACGAGTATCTGGTAATGCCTTTCGGTGTGACGAATGCTCCTGCCATTTTTATGGATTACATGAACAGAATGTTTCACCCCTTATTTGGATAAATTTGTAGTTGTCTTTATAGATGACATACTAATTTATTCCAAAACTAAGGAGGAGCATGAGGAACATTTAAAGGTAGTACTTCAGGTTCTTAAGGATAAACAGCTTTATGCTAAAATGTCCAAGTGTGAGTTCTGGTTAGAGCAAGTAAGCTTCTTAGGCCATGTGATTTCTAAGGGAGGTATAGGTGTAGATCCCTCTAAGGTAGAAGTCGTGCTTAAGTGGGAATCCCCTAAGTCAGTGAGTGAGATTAGGAGTTTCCTTGGGTTGGTTGGGTAGTATAGGAGGTTCATAGAAGGGTTTTCTAAGTTAGCTTTGCCTTTGACCGAGTTAACTAGGAAGGGAGTTGCCTATGTGTGGAATAGTAAGTGCGAGACTAGTTTCCAAACCCTTAAGGAGAAGTTGACTAGTGCACCAGTGTTAGTGTTACCTGACCTTAGCAAAACCTTTGTAGTATATTGTGATGCCTCTAAGATGGGTTTAGGTGGGGTGTTGATGCAAGAGGGTAAAGTAGTAGCCTATGCTTCTAGGCAATTGAAAATTCATGAGAGAAACTACCCTACCCATGACCTAGAGTTAGCAGCCGTAGTGTTTGTGTTGAAGATTTGGAGACATTACCTGTATGGTTCCCGATTTGAGGTTTTTAGTGACCATAAGAGCCTTAGATACCTGTTTGACCAGAAAGAGCTGAACATGAGGCAGAGGAGGTGGTTAGAGTTTCTTAAGGATTATGATTTTGAGCTAAGTTACCATCCCGGTAAGGCCAATGTAGTGGCTGATGCCTTGAGTAGGAAGTCTATCCATGTTAGTTCCTTGATGATTAGAGAGATGGATCTTTAACCCAGTTTAGAGATCTAAGTTTGGCTTGTGAAGTATCATCCTCTAGTGTGAAGTTAGGAATGACCAGGGTAAGTAATGATTTGCTGAAGGATATCAGTAAGGCTCAGTTAGAAGACCCCTTTTTGGTTAGTAGGCGAGAGGCTATAGAAGGGGGTAGTGGTGGAGAGTTTGTGATTGGTACCGATGGGTAGTGAGATTGGGGATAGAGTGTGTGTGCCTAGTGAACCTAGCATTAAGAGGTTAGTACTAGAAGAAGGGCATAGAAGCAAGCTTAGTTTCCACCCAGGGTCAACTAAGATGTATCAGGATTTAAAGAAAGTGTTTTGGTGGCCTAGGATGAAGAGGGACATAGAGGAGTTCGTGAGTTCTTGTTTAGTGTGCCAAAAGGCTAAGGTAGAACGCCAAAAACCTTCAGGATTGCTCCAACCCTTAAGTATACCGGAGTGGAAGTGGGATAGTATATCCATGGATTTTGTAGTTGCCTTGCCTAAAACGGTGAAGGGACATGACTCGATATGGGTTATTGTCGATAGGTTGACTAAGAGTGCCCATTTTCTTCCCATCAATATTAAGTATCCTTTAGAGAAGTTGGCTCAGTTGTACATTGGTGAGATTGTGAGGTTGCATGGCATACCATCTAGTATAGTCTCAGATAGAGATCCCAGGTTCACCTCTAGATTTTGGAAGAGTTTACAGCAGGCCTTGGGGACCCGGCTTAGGCTTAGCTCAGCTTATCACCCTCAGACCGATGGTCAGACTGAGAGAACTATCCAATCCTTAGAGGATTTGCTTAGAGCCTGTGTGTTAGACCAAGGGGGTAGTTGGGATAGCTTCTTACCTTTGATAGAGTTCACTTATAACAATAGCTTTCACTCTAGCATAGGTATGGCGCCTTATGAGGCTTTGTATGGTAGGAGGTGTAGAACCCCTTTGTGTTGGTGTGAGTTGGGTGAGAGTCTTGCTTTAGGACCTGAGATAGTGCAGCAGACCACAGATAAGGTTAGGATAATCCAGGGAAAGGATGAGGACAGCCCAAAGTAGGCAGAAGAGCTATGCGGATAAGAGGAGGAAGGAATTAGAATTCAAAGAAAGGGGACCATGTATTCCTGAAAGTCACTCCATGGACTGGGGTTGGTAGGGCATTAAAGTCTAGAAAGCTTACACCTCGATTCATTGGTCCTTACCAAATTCTTAAAAGAGTCGGCAATGTTGCCTACCAAATCGCTTTGCCTCCACACTTATCTAACATTCATAACGTTTTCCACATTTCTCAACTCCGGAAATACGTTCACGATCCTTCGCATGTGATTGAGTCGGATCATCTTGAGGTTAAGGAAAACTTAACAGTGGAAACCATGCCGGTGAGAGTTGAGGATCGGAGGGTGAAACAACTTCGAGGTAAAGAGATTCCTTTAGTTAAGGTGATCTGGGGAGGACCTACACCCGAGAGTGCCACTTGGGAACTTGAGGAGAAGATGAAAGAGTCCTATCTAGAGCTATTCGATTCAGGTAAAATTCGAGGACGGATTTTCTTTTTAGGAGGGGAGATTTGTAACATCCTAAATTTTATTAGGATAATTAATGATTAATTTAAATAATGAGTAAAGGGAATAATTAATTAAACAGATTAATTAAGGGAATAATTAATTAATTAAGAAATAAATAATAGGAGTATTATTATTATTTAGTTTTATTTTGGTAAAGATAGTTTTAATTAATATAGAATAAGGGGGTGAGAGTGGGCCCAAGCCCAATTAGTTATTTCTGTAAGGAGGGGCTAACAGAGCACCCTAATCCTTATTCGTATCATTCGTCAGTAAGCGAAACGCTAAGGAGGGGAGAAACGGAGTCTCAAGAGAGAGCTGTTGTGGAGTGAACACCGAGAATCCAAGAAAGGACTTCGTTGCTGTGATCAAAGCTTCACTTAAGGGTACGGTGGGGAAGAGGGTGCTGCTTGTATATGCATGTAGGGGTAAATGGGTAGTGAGAATAACCTTTAAAGATTAATAATTGAAATCAATATGTGAATATGTGTTGTTTTGTGATGAAAACTGTGGATTGTTGTATGATTCTTGATGAATCTTGAGTGCATTGAATGAAAATAATGAGAACAGTGAAAAGGGGTTAAACAAGGATTTAGAGATGAGGAACCATAATTGATTAGATGTTTAATTTATTGGAAATCATAAGAATGATTGTTGATTTTAGTGAATTCAATCGGTAAAAACGAGCTTAATTGAGTTAGGAACTTGAGGAATTAAGTAGAGATTGAAGAAGGGTAGAGAAAAGTCATTCCCGTTTTTACACAGAGCTGCGAATGTAAAATAGCGACGGCGGATTCGTTCACCGTTGGATCGGGCCAAAATTTTAATAGCTGGTTCGGAAAACCTGGTTCTTCCTTCTGAACGGTTGGATCGTCGATATGAGGTATAGGTTAGGATATATCTAGTTCGCACTAGAGGAAAGTTATTCCCGTTTTTAGATAGAGCCGCGACTGTAAAACAGTGACTGCAGATTCGTTCACCGTTGGATCGGGCTGACATTTTAACAGCTGGTTCGGAACACCTAGTTCTGCATTATGAACGGTTGGATCGTTGATACAAAGTCTGGGTTTGGAGATATTTAGTTCGCACTGTAGCTGTAGATTTGAGGTTTTTATTGATGAAATTGAGTTGGATGTTTATTGTTTTGTGGATTGCTTGATTAATTATATGTTTAGAGTATAATGATTGTGGATGCTTTAGGATGATGATGATTAATGATGCTTGATGATGCTTTATATTGATTATGGTGTGATAATTGATGTAATTGATGATGATTTGGTATGCATATGTTGGAGAATATGCTATATATTTGATGTTATTTGGAATGCATATGTTTGGTAAATATGTTAAATATTTGATGTTATTTGGAATGCATATGTTGGTGAATATGCTATATAATTGTTGTTATTTGGAATGCATATGGTTGGTTAATATGCTATGTAATTGAGGTTATTTGGAATGCATGTGGTTGGTGAACATGCGATAAATGATGATGTTTGATGGTGCTTTATAATGAGTATGATATTGATGATTGATGATGTGTGATGATGTTTGCGATGATTATGATGAAGATAATGATGTTAATAGTGTATATCACTTATGATGATGAGCATGATGATGGTGATAATGATGTTAATAGTGTATATCACTTATGATAATGATGTTTGATGATGAGCATGATGATGATGATAATGATGTTAATAGTGTATATCACTTATGATGATGATGCATGATAATGATGTTAATAGTGTATATCATATTTTGATGATGATGTTGATGATATTGATGATGGTGTATGTCACCTTTTGATGATGATGTTACCTAAGTTGTGCGGGCCCATAGAGGGGGTACAACTTAGGAGAGATGCTTTATGCATATGTGATGTTACCTAAGTTGTGCGGGCCCATAGAGGGGGTACAACTTAGGAGAGATGCCTTGTGCATATGTGATGTTACCTGAATTGTGCGGGCCCATAGAGGGGGTACAATTCGGGAAGTGAAATGAGTTGTGCGGGCCCATAGAGGGGGTACAACTAGGGGATCAAGATGAGGCGTTCGATGCACGGGCCCATAGAGGGAGTGTAACCTAGGAGTGATTGTATGGGCCCATAGAGGGGGTACAACCTAGGGTCGAATGTCGTTGTGCGGGCCCATAGGTATAACCTATCGGATAGTGTGTGGTAACACCGGTAGACTATCTTGGTACTAACTAGAGTGTTTGACGAGGTGCACCCATTGTGTGGAGTTCCAAGTCATGATCTTTGGGTAGATGATGAGAGGAGTATTGATGTATGATGATAATGAGTATGATGATAGATGAATGATGTTATGATGATAATGAGTATAATGATAGATGAATGATGTTATGATGATAATGAGTATAATGATATATGAATGATGTTATGATGATAATGAGTATAATGATATATGAATGATGTTATGATGATAATGAGTATAATGATAGATGAATGATGTTATGATGATAATGAGTATAATGATATATGAATGATGTTATGATGATAATGAGTATGATGATAGATGAATGATGTTAGGATGATAATGAGTATAATGATATATGAATGACGTTATGATGATAATGAGTATGATGATAGATGAATGATGTTATGAGGATAATGAGTATGATGATATATGAATGATGCTATGATGATGTTGAGCTTGGTGAATGTATAATGGATATATTTATGTGTTATAAATAAGAATGATGGTAGAGCATGTATATGTTGATATAGATGATGAAATATATGTTGAGTTTAGATGAATGTTACTATTGATGATTAATGTATTGATGACATGATGTGATGATGTTGTGGGTGAGGATGGGCATGCTCTATGTGTATGTATAAGTAGTATTCCTTTTCCTCACCGTATTATTCTGTGGATATATTTTTACAGGTGTTGATGAGGACACGATTGGTGTCGACTATGATTAAAGGGTTGTGCTCTGATAGATGTGACATCAGGGTGTATTTGGGAGTTTTACCATGTTGCTAGTTAGGAGTATTTCTTATTCACCTTCTGGATGCCTTGTATGGCAGTAGGTCACTAGTTGTTTTATTTCTTTGGAGATTTCGCTGCTTTATATTTGAAAGTTTAATTTCTGTTATTAAAGTCGTTTTCGAACTATGAGATTTAATAAGATCGATTGTGAACCTTTTTACCCATCGTGGAACATTACCTTTTCTAAACTTCGATTTATTAAGCATTTAAGAGTATGGGGTAGAAGGGTGTCACATTAGTTGGTATCAGAGCAGGTCAGTTCACCGGCCTTGAGTTATGAGTTTACTATGCTTCTGAGGTGTTAATCTAATTGATTGATTGTTTGAGTGAATTGTGTTGCTTGAATTAGATTGTTTGTCTTGTTTCTTACTTGTCTGCTTTAACTAGTATGTTTGCTTACCCTTTCTTTGATAAGAAAGAGTAGTGGCTGGGGGGTAGGAATGATCGAGTGAGGGCCGATGCCTTAATGGAAAAGGCACAGGCTGTTGGCAACCTTAACCAACATCGCGAGACGGATTGGCTTGCACGATTCCAGAGGAACCATCCGCCTACGTTCCGTGGGGGTTATGACCCTGACGGTGCTTCCGTGCTGCTGACTGGATCTTCGAGATCGAGAAGAATTTTAGAACGATGGACTGCCCGTTGGTGTAAAAGGTTACGTTGGTTGCGTTCATGCTATCAAGAGATGTCGGGTCCTACTATTTTTTGCTTAGACTTACAGTTGGAGTTTATATTTGTACTAGTCGGTTGGAGTTTATATTTATACGTTGATGGATTCGTTAAAATATTTTTTATAAATAAAATATACTTCATAATAAATATATAAATAATTGTATAATATTTACGTAATCTTTATTATGTCTTCATATATTTTAATTTTTAAGATATAAATATGAATGTGTTATCATGTAAATTTTTTCCTACATACAAATGTTTACCCCTATAATTTTTAAATTTAGACATTAATACATTTTATCAATATTTTAAAAACTGGGTCGGTAATTGAACCGGTGAAGACACCAGTTCATGGTTCAATGGTTTAACCGTGGTTGAACCAATTTTAATTAAATATATATTTTTAATATTATATAATATTTTAATTAATAAAGTAACATAAAATTATAAGAAATTAAGATTTATAAAGTTGTAAATCACTATAAATGACCTTATTATAATGTTTATAAGAAAAAAAATTAATAATGATTAATAAATGATAGATATCTATTTGTAATACTTAAATATGTCTTTATTTATCTTAATATTATTTTAGATAAAATAAAAAATAAAAAAATATATTTTTAAAAAGGACCGGTTCAACCGATTTTCTGGCACCGATTTTTGACCGGTTCGACCGATTCTCACCGGTTCTGAACTCCTCCAGTTTTTTGGGTTGAATGGACCGGTCACCAGGCCGATTCCAGGTCGAACTGACCGGTCCGATTTAAAAAAAATGCATTTTATGTAAATTTTTCATTGTGGAACATATTATATTTGCCCCATTATTTTACTTAAAAGGTGTAAAGGCCAAAGAAAAAAATTCATACAATTACTATCTACTAAATTGAATAATAGACACATTTCCATTGTTGATCAGATAAGATTTACCTTTTACATTATACTAAATCAATATAGATTGTCAAAAAAATTAAAATTAAAATTAATATTTAGATATTAATAAACATTGTGTAAATATTAATGCCCCTTTTTTGTGTTAACCACAGGTATCCCCTATTACCAGGGGGTATGAGAGTTAGTCATAATTAAAGCTCTTTACTCCTCTCGAAGAGTGTGTTTAGTGGGGATCGAATAATATTTATGCCCCTTTAATGCCCCATTTAGATATTAATAAACATTATGTAAATATTTATGCCCCTTTAATGCATAAAAAATTATAAGAAAAATCAAAATAAATTCTATCAATAAAATATAACTCAATTTAAAAGGTTATTCTTTTTTATTTATTACTTTTTATAATATTTGTACATCTAAAAACACAAAACATAAGTAAAATATTTATAATCAATAAAAATTTAGTATTCATATTTTATTTTAATATCATTCATAAAAAAATTTAATATCACTTTTATATGTAAATTTTTAATCACATTATTTTATTTTTACCCTATGATTTCATTATTATTATTGTAATACTTCATTATGCAAATTTTCCTGTATTTTAAATTTGTAATTAAAATGATTGCCCCCTAATTTTATTTATTGTCATTGCAAATTAAACAACAATAGAAAATAATTAATCTAATTTGAAATTTAAATGCTTGTCATTTTATCTTATACAATTAATGGTAAACATTGTTTTTATACAAAGCACATGCCAACAATTAATTTTACAAAAGGACCACTACACTATGTACTCCTCAGCCTTACAAAAGAACCATACATTATCTAATCCTCCCTACTCTACACCTGCTTCAACCTTTTTTTTTGTCTCTATCAACAGTATAATCAAAATTTATCACAGCTTAATCTTTGGTGGAGTCACAACATCCCAAAATGCAAAACCATCATCAATATCTATTGGGGTCATTATTTCCATACGACAGAAATTAAACAGTACCAATAAATGAAAACATCTGCAGAAATAACTGGATGGAAAAAAAGCTAATATCAAATTCAAATTCAGCTGGAGTCTAAGAAAAATGTTAAGGATTGAGCAATATAAACACTCCACCAATAACCTCAAGCCACTTGTGCCACATCATCTTTGAGTTGCATAAAAAAAGGTGCAAAGAACTAAAAATATTTGGCTAAAGTTCTTAAACTATGCACTTTGATGTGAAAACTTTTCATGTTTAACAATAGAAAGGAAAATAGTTAATTTTCAACAAAAAAGCACACTGGATAAGGACAACAAAAAAGAGCAATTTATGAGCCTAAAGAAAAAAACTTTCACAATAACAAAAACAACATTAATATTAGACAACCACCATTAAAAAGTCAACATCTATAAGATAAGTATATTACTAATTCATAAAGTTGAAATACCCAGCCACCAACATCAATGGCAACACTAATTAGTTAATTTAAAACAACGTTATTTGAACAGTTATGATCATTTTCAGGGATATCAATCAATTACGGTCATCATAGCATGTTTCTGAAATACAATGTTATCACACAACATTGGAGAGAAGAAGTAAATTTATCGCCATGTGGACATAAAAGCCATCTCCAAAAGACAGACTTAGAGCCTGTTTGGTGGAACTAAGTACTTCTAGGTGAAAAAAAAAATAGCATGAATCAAAGAGGTCAAATGGATTTAACTTCTCCCTAAGTTAAAATTAGTCTTTGTAGACCACCTCCTCCAAAGCTCTCCCATTTAACTTCTCTACGAGTAATAAATTTTAACTTATGGAGAAGTTAAATACATTTGACCTGTTTGATTTATGCTATTTTTTTCACCTAGAAGTAGCAGAAGTTCCACCCAAACAGGCTCTTAGCATATTGCTTATGCCCCACATAATCAAAAAAATAATAGAAACATTTCATGAAGGATCAGAAAATCCATAGCTCCACCAACTTTCATTAACATAAAACAAATGTGCATAAACCTAAATGTTGATTGATTGCAACCTAATCCAAGTAAGCCTTCAGGATTCAACAAACCCTGCACTCATCAATGCATAAACAAATGGATGCAATTTGAACATAATTAAACTCTTAAAAAGTAGCACTTACGAAAGAACCTACTGAGCAAAAAGTAGAACTGAAGAAAGAATCTGATAAGCAACTCACATCAGTAAATAAATATTATAGATCTGTCCAGTATTAAGAATTAGACATGCATGGACTATGAAACATATTTAAGGATAGGAGACTTTCTCTATGAATGAAATTTTTTTAATAAGTATAGTATTTTGAAAAGTTAATTAGGAAGGTCCTCTTACAATCAAAGAGAAGGAAATAAGAAGGCAAAAAGGCTTACCTATAACAACATGGGTCAATGATAGCCACATAGAAAACTGAATCTAATGCCCCAGGAGAGACTGGGAAGCTGCATCATTAAAAAATAGCTTTAGAGCTGCAAAAGGGGGAAAACACAAAGTAAGAATGCATAACCTATATTATTAATAAATTAAAATGAATATTTGGAAATAAGGTTTTTAATAAACAAAATGACAGTTAAATTAAAAACTTAATATTAAAAAATGAAGAACATGCACAAAATAATATGTAGTGACCTTTCGATCCCGGTAATGACCTCCCTAAAGCAAATAAATCATCAAAAAATGAATCGTAGCTTCAAAAGGAAAAAAAAAATGAATCATCCTTCCAAAGCAAATAAATCATCAAAATGTTTCAAATCACAAACCGAGCTCTAAAAATCACAAGCACACTACTGAGGACAAAGTCGGCAGAAGAGACACAACAACAGAGGAAAATGAGTTATTAACCTGAAGCCATAAAAAGAAAGATTGAGCTTCACATCATAACCACAAAGAAAAGAATAATCCAAGTATGTATTATAGAATTGAATTTGCTCGCCCATTGAAGATGCACAGCAAAGTATCAAAGTAAAAAAAAAAAAAAAATCTTAAGATTAAAGTGACAACTTATCAATTAATCCTATGTTTAGTTTCCTAAGTCAAATGAACTGAATATCTAAATAATTAGCATAATCATGATCGATATCATTATGAAGAACACTTGGTTACAAATTTTCACAAAGTATTAAGATTTAAGGTTTGGATTTCTAGCTTCGTATTTGATATTTCTAAGGGTATTGGTGTATGATATCCAAAAATAATTATAAATAAGTAAAAACTTCTCCCAAAATAGCACAACAAAGCAGATTCCATAGGTTGAAATAGAGATACTTTCTATCTATAGGTTAATTACTTAAGTTGGACACATTGAAAATACAAAGATACTAAATTATTTTAAAAGTTTGAAGTAACAGGGAGCAACTCTAAACATTTAAAGCACATATGATTTGAAAATGCTAAATGATATATTGATTTTGGATAATATAGTATATCATACACCAATATAATAAACAAAATAACTATAGAGAAGTAGTCAAAGTCACAAAATAACTCAATCTTTCCTAATATTTATTTACTAATAGATAAATCCGAAAAACTCTACTTTTTTAGCTTTTGAAGTAAATTGGAACTGTATAATCCTAAATTCAGTCCAAAGCTATTAAAATATCATTGAAAATTTGCTTGGTTGCTTCTATCAGAGGTATTCAGGGTTTCCATATGAAGTCTATACCCAGAATAAGGAAGAAACATCTTGTAAATTAAGTTTACCTTACCTCTTTCTTCACGGGTAAGAGCACTTATTATGTCACTCTTTCGTTAGTTCTAGATGACTTATGTATGGATTAGATGATCATAAGACAAAATAAAAATTTCCAAGTTCCAAAATCTACTTGACAAAGCTTGAAGATGTAATGAATTGCGCTTCATAAGTAAATATTCTCTTGATAAGCAAATTTATAACAATATCACTATCAATGCATACCTCTAGTCCCGAAACTTGAAAATTTATAGCAAAGCAAGAAACATTAAAAAAATTACAATTAATTCATGACGATCTGAAACAACTTTGAAAGTTTAAATTTTACCTATAGGACACAACATGGAGACAAACTTGCCTTTTGACCTTCTGTTGCTACAGCCTTAGGATGAGTTAGAAGGAAAACCAAACGTATCAACAAAAGCACAACACAACAAATTATTTTGACGGATTAGCTGAAACAAATGGATTCATGAAAAGATGTAATGATAATCTAAAAAAAGTGACTCATCGTTGACAAATTAACTTAAGGCGTTTTATTTTCTACCACAAAAGTGAGTGAAAGAATTAAAAAATGTCATGTTTCCAATTAGAGTTTAAAATATATGTAGTCTAAAAAATGAAGATTGGGTAAAAGAGATCAACATATGTGATTTTATAAAGAAAAACTAATCACCATAGCTAACTTAAAAGCAAAACGCAATAACATGAAAACAAAAAAAATAGAGAATAAGAGGAAGCTTAGATCCAATCTTTAGTGAACTAAAATGAGCTTGTAGGCGACAGAGTGCTAAGAAAACAATAAAAGACATGATTTTAACTTCACTAAAATCAGATAAAACATGGTTCAAGTGAATAAAGCATCATCAAATAAAGAAAATGTAATTAATTAAACCGGTGATAAAAGAGGTCTATAAAAAATCTAAATAAGCCACAAATGGACATATTATGAAGAAGGTAAAGTTAATAGCGATGATAAAGCATTTTGACAAATAATAAGGGCCACTATCCATAACAGCGCGCCTGTAGATAGAGACAACCAAAAAATATAGATGCTCTTCTCAAAAATAATAAAACTACAATAAATAATAAAAAATTAGTACTAATCACACATGCATTGAAAAAAAGGGAAGAATCTAATAATCACACAGAAAACAATTTATAAACCAAAAAGCAGAATATAAAACTGATAATCACACAAAAAATAGATTATAACATAGAAAAAAGGAACATGAAACTAAATAAATTATAATTTCTCCGAAAAGTGCACATCTAAGTAGAGCATGCTTTAATTTTATCTATGCATGTTTTTAACTTTTAAACCCATATAAGAACAAAATTAAAAGTGTTATTACATAAGGAACCACTCAGATGATTACTTTATAATTCTATTTCAGACATAATCATTGTTATATATGTTAAGTAAAAGCATACATGTCGGTGAAATTAACAACTTTTAATGTGAGAAAGATTCTTGCACTCAACCTTTATATTCAAAACAAATCAGCTTTATATTCAAATCGGATTTAAAAAACTTATTTATCCATATTCAAATAAAAACAGATTTAGATACATAATATGTTTATACGCACAAATTAAAAGTAAATCTATCTATATTTAAATCAAATAATTGATTTCAATTTATTATAATACAGATTTAGAAGCAAATCAAAATCAAATTTAGAACAACTATCTATAATCAAATTAAATCAGCTTTATAATCAAATCAAATTTAGAAAACCTATATATATATTCAAATAAAATCATATTAAGAATTAGAATAGGTTTATGCGCACAAATCAAAATTAAATTTGTCTATATTTAAATCAAATCATTGATTTCAATTTATTAGAATACATGTTTAGAATCAAATCAGCTTTAGAATCAAATTTGGTTTAGAAAATATATTTATCTAAATGAAATCAAATTTAGAATAAGAATGTTTATACGCACATATTAAAACAGACCTATCTATATTCAAATCAAATCATTGAAGATTTATATTTCTCAAGGACCATGTGTGTAAGAATCAAATATGAATAGATTGATTCAATTATTTCATCATGTTAAAATAAATAAAAACCAAATCAGAATATAAACAAATCATGATAGATTGATTCAATTATATTAAATGCAAAATTAATGTATCAAAAAAAGAGTTCACAAATTTAAATGTGAAATTACATTCTATTTGTTAGAGAGAATAAACTATACAAAAATAAATGTGAATTTGTAATCAATTTGTTAGAGAAGATTAGAGTTTAAAAAAAGGATTTCTATATCTTCATTTGCATATGGGCAAAAGCCAGATAGGAATAGATTGATTTAATTATTTTATCATTAAAATAAATAAAAATAAAATCAAAATAGAAACAAATCACGATGCTACCGTATATATGTAACGCCTTAAATTTCTAACTCAGAATTTAATCCGTTGGAAACCAAATTCCTAACTTAGAGTTTAAGATATTTCGATTTAGTTATCAACTAATTCCATAAATCATTAATCATCCAGCGAGAAATTAACAATTCAAGGAACAATACTCAAAAGTTCATAATATAAACATGATAAGCTTTTGTACACCAGGACACTAAAATTTTCTTTTAAAAGAGGTCTCTAATACAATACCGGTTCTATTGCCATAACTATATCTATGTATACACATATTATTACATCATCACAAAACATTAAGGAATAAAGAGTCCATTCCTCTTGCACTTCACTTCCCGGACTGAGAGTCTGGTAAAGGAGGTACCTGCTCAGCTAAATGAAATCCACATAACGCGTGGTGAGATACAAATCTCAGTGAATACAAATCATATGCATGAATGCAGGGAACAGATATCTATGTCAAGGCATAAGTCATAAGGATTCAAGCAATCAACATTAGACTAAAATGCAAACATGATGCACTCACTGTTGTGCCCAGCAGACATGTTCTTATCTCTTTCTAGAGTTAGAACTGAGCTCAGACTACAGGGAATATCTTCCCCGGGGACGAATCCCACCCAAACTGGATCGAAGTCGTGTTTTCAATACAATATAACATTTCTTTTACTCACAGCGCGATGGTCAGCTTACTTTACTTCAATTAATCATAATCATAATAACATAACAATACAAGGGTTCATGTATAGTAAATATGAACAATCTGCTAGTTTTGACTATTTCGAGAGTTTCGACCCTAAGAATAACAATTACTTCCAAACCTCAATTCAAACTCTAATCCAGCCATTATAATCCAAGAACTATAATTAAACAAGGAAATATAACCGATTCAGATACTAATATGAGTTACAATTAAGCGATTTCGATAGTTTCGATAATTTTGAAACTAAGGATTCCAATGCTCAATTCTAAACCCATATGTTCAATCCATCAATTATTACTCCAAAACAACTAGAATACACCAATACAATCAATAATTTACAACATTGAGAAAGGGGGAAGAAGAGGGTTAGGATTATACATATAGAACCAACAAAACCACTACCATACAAGTGAGTTGTACTCACCTAAGTGTGGAATTCCAACTTGGAAGGGTAGAAGTGTTAGAACCACAGGCAACACTAGAAGGGGGGGTTGAATAGTGTTGTAATCTTTTTAAGCTATTTTGGAAATCTTTGATTAAATCAATCACGTAGGGTGATCAATGTGCAAAACGAATTTTAAGATCAGAGTTACTTTTAAAAACTTGCGGAACATATGAAAGATAAAGATAGAAAATCTTTCTCTTAAACTTAAGAATGTTTTGATTGAAAAGCTTCTTTAAGTATCTTCTGAAGATTATTACCAAGAGTACCTTTAGAACTGTTTCTGAAATACTTCAGATGATCAGAGATCGTCTGTTTCTAACTTCTGAATTGAGCTCCTTTTGAACTCACCTCAGACAGTTATTTCAGAGGTTCTTCAACATACATTCTTTGTAATTCTTCAAACGATATAAGAGATGTTTTATGTTATGTTTGTTTGAAAACTTGTTTTATTGAAATCGTTGTGTTAAGATTATTATGAAAAATACTTTTCAATCCCCAACGTAAATGTAAAGACTATAAATAAAAGAGATTAAGGGATGAGAAAACTTAGGCACAAAATTTATCCTGGTTCACCCACCAACCCGTGAGCTACATCCAGTCCCAGAGGCAAACCACCACTGGATTTTCCACAAGTACCGTCTCTTCAGACAAACACGAGTACAGTCTCTCCAGAAAAACACGAGTACAGTCTCTCCAGACATCAACATCCAGGATCACACCGACCCTGAACACACTAGGTCACACCGACCCAGCAAACAAGGTCACCAAGACCTTCTCAACACCTACATGTGTCTTCCAGGCCCCTCAGACCCAACACATGCATGTGTCACACTAGGTCACCAAGACCCAGCCAGGATCATACACAGATCCTACCAAGTATTCTTTCTTCCACCAAGCCTCTCCAGGCTCTCAAACACTTATCCAAGTGTAGAGTATTTTACTACTCAACCTAAGCTAGAAGTTCGCTAGAACCTCTCAACTCAGATTCTTCTTGTACATAGGGATTACTGAGTACACACTCAGGATACAGACATTACACGCTAAGTACAAGGATAGACAATGATACAAGTGTTTGAAATTAAGTACAATCCCTGTCTTTTCTATGAGGAATACCATCCTCTGAGAGTAGGCTAACTAAGATATGAATTTAAGCTCCGGCCTCATTCTCCAACCATTGGTTTCCATGGGCTACATTCTCACCCGTATCATTGGAACACCAAGGTATGTTCAGGGCTTCAAACCATTCCAGGTTTGATAGTCAGTTTGCTCAGCATGGTTGTCTTCAGACCAACAACCAACTTGATTGATCTAACAGATCAACTGACAAACATGACTAACTGACCAACAGGTCAGTAGCCTGATTGATCTAACCGACCAACATCTTCAAATTCAATCTTGGGACTATTTATATGTTCTGCTTGAATATAGCCGTTGAAGATGATTCATAATACCGTTGAGTTGATGATGATGTGGCTCATATAGCTGTTGTGTAATAGCTCCTCAAATGGTTGCTTCTTCATAAGCGAATAGGTGTTCAGATGATCCCGTTCTGACACTTGTTATGTGCTTCTTTATTAGAGATATTCTGATATGTTTATGCTTACTCTCTCTCTTGATCTGCTTTTACTTTCTTCTGCTTTCTTCTGCTTTCTTCTGCTTGCATCTGATTACTTCTGCTTTCTTCTGATTTCTTCTAATTTTCTTCGGAGTGTATATGAGGAAATATCCGTTGGATTTGTCCCTTTGCATATTCTGCGTATACTCCTTTTTCCACATGCTTCCTGACACCATTTCTTCTTTCCTCTTTGAGTGAGGTGTCTAGTCCAAAAGTTGTTGTTGTCGTTTCTTCTTTGGATAAAGATATATATGATATTATAAGCATTTAATCATATAATCTTTTCTTCTGTGTTGAGAGTTGTTTCATGCATTCAGAGAGTTGATATGTTCAGATGATTGATCTCTTCAATCTTCACATATACTCTGATATTGTTAGTTCATCAGCTTCAACAAGTGCTCATAATTGTTTCAAGCTTATTTCAATTCTCCAGCTTGAAATGCTTTCAATTCTTTGATATCAGCTTCATTCTTCTTCTTCTTATGAGATATGCCTTCTGATCTTCAGATGATTGCAGCTCCATTCTTCTTGTATCTTCTTCTTCTTCTGATATGAATAAAGTTGTTGAATTATATGTATTTTATTCAAACATCTTTCTTGTTGCTTTTACTTGGTCTTCTGTCCCGTTCTGATCGATGGCAGACACTGGTACAGTAGGTCTGTGCACGCAGATACCTTTTGTTGCAGGAGCGGCAGCATTGCAGAAAGTCTTTGCAGTGTTTACTTATTTGTGCAAGACTTTGGTCGAGGTCGAAAAGCATGTCTGACTTTTGTATATAATCCATCTGATGGAGTGAGCCATACTCTTTGTAACGTCTCCAAGAGATTATTTCTGGGTTCTGATACGTTCAGTCTTCAGATACATAAACTGCTTCATATTGTCTTCATTTCTTCAGATGATAGTTGTTCTTCAGATAGTTGCATCTTCAGATGATAGCTAAACTTCCATTGTTGTCTTCAGATCTTCCGAGTCTTCAAAGTCTTCAATTCTTTAGATGATAGCTGTTCTTATTTCTTGACTGTTCTTCATATAGTCTTCAGATCTTCCTAATCTTCAGAGTCTTCAGTTCTTCAGACGAAGTCTGTCTTCAGTTGATTGCTTCTTCAATTGCTTCAACCTTGTTGAGAATTACTCTTCTTCAGATTCTGCACTTCGTTCTTCTGATTCTGATCTTCTGATTTTGATTCTTCTTGATTCTGATACTGTTCTTCTTTTGTTGTGATCTTCTACTCTTCTTCTTCAGATAAATATTCTAACCTGAAACACAATCAACAAATAAATACCTTTCTCAGTAGAACCTGTTTACTTAATCTTATAAGGTTCTTATATAAACTTATTTGTTCTTAATATAATCTTATTTGTTGATCATTAAAACTTAAGGATGTTAAGTCGTATAGTCATGTTTAAATACTTAAACTGATTTATAGACTTCATAATCTCCCCCTTTTTAATGATGACAAATAAGTTATATATTACTGACAAAATGTATATAGAAAAGAGAAATGAGAGATGATAAACAAATTAATTAATTGTATTACTCCCCCTATCTATATTACTCCCCCTGAGACAGGCATAGATATTTTTTAATTATCTTCTGAACCAATTAAATCTTTTCGATATCAATTAAATCTTTTATATACCATTTGTTAATTAAATCTTTTAGATACCAATTGTTAGATATTACTTTTTCTGATTAAATCTTTTAGATACCAAATGTTAATCTATACTCTTAATCTTTTAGATACTAATTGTTACTATGTTACTCTTATAGGTTAAATCTTTCAGATACCTATGTTACTGAGAACCTAAACTCTGTTAATACCTTATTTTACTTATTGTTATTCTTATCAGATGTTATAACTTTTAGTTTGTTATCTTCTGAGTTTCCTTACTATATTTTAAATTTCTTTCCTATTTATGTTTCTTCCTATATTTCTCCCCTTTTGTTACATTCTTTTTAGCATTTTGTTAGTTTATATTTCTACCCCTTTTGTCATTGATTAAAAATGTTTGGTGATTAGTTTTCTCCCTCTTTTGATTTTAATAGCTTGTTATATTTCTTCCCCTTTTATCTTGCACAAGCAGAATAAACATTTTAAACTACTTGTTATATAGACTGTTATAAATCGAAAATATACTATCCAAAAAGAAGATTTTATTAGATTAAATTGTTACAGTTACTCAGATACAAGGTTTTGAAGAGAAACAAAGTACAAAAGAAAAAAATGGAAAACATTTTCTAAAAACCAAAAAAGAAAAAGAAAGGGAGAACTACATTAAACAGAAAGTTCAAAAGAAGTTTTGAAAAAGGGAGGGATTTTTAAGATCTGCTCTTCTGGCTATCATAGGAAGCATTTATAAAAACTTATTTGAGAAAACGTTTTTTTTAGAAGAGCAAACAAAAAAGATTTCGAAATATTTTTTCGAAGAAAAGAAATGAAAATCTTTTAGAGAAATTATTTTAAAAAAAAAATTGAAAAGAAAAGCAAAGAAGTTAAACAGAGAAAAGAAAGAAGATAGAGAGTTTTGTAAAAGCAAGTATCTGAGAAACTATTATGGTTTGATTATCTTAGGTTTTTACTCCTTAAAGAATTAAAGGTTTGTTATTAGATTTTAAGGGTTTTACTAAAAGACAATTTTCACAGATATTTAAGTTTTAAGGTGAAGTGATGTTACCGCTGGTCTGATTATTGTTCTCTGGATGAAGAGGTGCTTTTCTGACATTGCTCCTTTCTTTGAAGACTTTTTTTCTTCATCTGAGGTCGCTTGATGTCTGCACGTTCCTCTCCTATCTTTTGTCCTTTTGCGCTCCAGAGAATCTTTGAACAATCATCTTAACCTATCCTCAAGGATTGAGTTAGGCTAGATTATAGAGTGTTAATCATCTGAACATTGTTTGACCCATAATTTCAGTGAGTTCATTTCGAACTTTCTGATCATGGTTCAGACAATGGAAATGTTATCACACTATCCATCCTCTTAGATGATGTTACTTCGATTCATCCTTTCAGAAGCTATTTCCTTGTGATGATCTTCTTTAGAAAACTTTCTTTAAAACCTGTTTTCTGAAACACAAACTAAGAATACCTTTTAGTAGCACTTGATTATAGTTTGTTAATTATTAAATTAAGTATTTTAAATTACAGATAACATTTTATCAAATTTAGAAATTATCTTATTAAGATGGTTAATTTTAATACTCTTATTAGGTTAATTAAGTTTATCTTTTACGAAATCAATTTGTTAATTTGTTAGAAATAGAATTGAGTTAATGATATAACTAAACATGCACAGATATAAACACATACAGATAGAACACATAGAAGCAAATAGAACACATTGAAATTAATCAGGAAAACTTAAGAATCATTAAGTTTAATTTTATAGAAGACATAGATACAAAGACTCAGAAACAAAACACAAGTGTATCATTGATAATCAACAGGTTTGTTCTTATTGGCATTGACTTTCTCCTTTTCTGTCTTCAGCTTTTGGAGCACTCTCTTTGCAACTTTTAATCTCTTTGCAAGCCTATCCACCTTATCAGTTCTCCTCTTCACATTGTATGCACCAAACGTCATTCCTTTCCTTTTATGAGACTTCAAGTGGGTATCTTTAGTTCCTTCTTCAATGCGTGGAGCAAAGAGAGGATGAATGACCACTTGATTCTCAGGAGCTTCTTCTCTTTCTATTAGAGTCCGATCTAACTCAGCGTATGCAGCCGGAGTGAAGAAGTCAAGAGACGGTTGATTGAAGAGACTTTCCATAGGAAATCCCTTGTGCAATAGAATTTTCATGATTAGGGTGTTATGAGGATAGAGATTCTCATTGCCCATCTCATCTCTGAACATCATCTGATACATCAGCACCCATGGGAGATTGATTTTCTTCTTTGTCCGCAAGAGTCCCAATACAAACCTCTCCATCATGCTTATAACCAAATTGTTTCTTCCCCTAGGTAGAATACAACAGTTTAGTATAGCAAGGAGGGCTTTGGGTATGCTCAGAAGTTAAGAAGGTCTGAAAGGGGCAAATCTTCTTCTTCCAAAAAGATGTTGGTAAAGAACAGATGTTCCACCATGTAACGATTCCCATCTTTGGAAGTATTGTTCCCCTCTGTCAGGGACACCTATAACTTTAGCAATAAGTTTGGTGTCCACAAACAGTGATCTTCCTATTACCTTCGTTTCAATCCCAGTTCTGTTGGGTCCAGATATTATCTTGATATTGTCCCAAAACTCCATTACACTTTCCTTATGCCAGGAGGAGGAAATGTTGTTGAAGTATGGAGTCCATCCAACAACATCAAAATACTCAGAAATCTTGTAATCTGCCTCGTCAAATTCCGAGAGATTTACCATCTTACACGGGATGATTCTCTCATCAAAAACTAAGAGAGCAAGGTTACTTGATAATACTAAAGTATTTGCCATGAGTACTATGAACAGTTGATCTTTCTGAGATGAGAGTGCTTTGGCTTTTTAGGAAAAGGATTTGAATGGAGTGTAATTTCCATGTTGATTATCCAATCCTTTTATATAAGCAAGAGAGCGTGCTTCAAGCATTGCTGAGAGGTGGTTACGTGCACTGAACCGGTGTGGGAAGTAGTGCATCGTGCGGATTGAAAGAAACTGGTTGATGATTCAATGATTCACATTGCGCCGTTTCACATTCAATACATATGATTCTTCATTTACTTAAAAAAAACACACAAATATATTCATGTAGATAATATTCTATTAAACATGCGCGACTGTTCAACTTATTTTAAACAGACAAAGAAAACATGCAACACGTATATACACAGAACAAATTATAAACATCAGGCAATATATATATAGAACACTTAACATGCAGTCATATATTTTCACACTCACACATATATATATATATACACGAATTAATGATTTCAATCAAACAAATCATGCAACACATTTTCATACCATATTTACCAAATTTTTTTTTCAATAAAACAAAACACACGACAGTTAAGTAACTATATTTAAATTTAAATTTAAATTTAGATAGGAAAGGTGTTACCCGTTTGTGATCTAGAGATAGATACACTTTCCTTTTCCAGTTACGTCCTGCGCTTCAGTTCCATGAATAATGAGTTTTGGAAAAAAATAATTTTCCTATTCTCATTATCATTCTTCAGAGTTGCTTCAGCTTGTGAGATTTCCATCTTCTGAGGATCTACTCCTTCTGCATTTGTTAGATGCTCAACCCGAAGGTGAGCTCTGATACCACTTGTTAGAACCACAGGCAACACTAGAAGGAGGGGTTGAATAGTGTTGTAATCTTTTTAAGCTATTTTGGAAATCTTTGATTAAATCAATCACGTAGGGTGATCAATGTGCAAAATGAATCTTAAGATCAGAGTTACTTTTAAAAATTTGCGGAACATATGAAAGATAAAGATAGAAAATCTTTCTCTTAAACTTAAGATTGTTTTGATTGAAAAGCTTCTCTAAGTATCTTCTGAAGATTATTACCAAGAGTACCTTTAGAACTGTTTCTGAAATACTTCAGATGATCAGAGATCATCTGTTTCTAACTTCTGAACTGAGCTCCTTTTGAACTCACCTCAGACAGTTATTTCAGAGGTTCTTCAACATACATTCTTTGTAATGCTTCAAACGATATAAGATATGTTTTATGTTATGTTTGTTTGAAAACTTGTTTTATTGAAATCGTTGTGTTAAGATTATTATGAAAAATATTTTTCAATCCCCAACGTAAATGTAAAGACTGTAAATAAAAGAGATTAAGGGATGAGAAAACTTAGGCACATAATTTATCCTGGTTCACCCACCAACCCGTGAGCTACATCCAGTCCCAGAGGCAAACCACCACTGGATTTTCCACAAGTACCGTCTCTTCAGACAAACACGAGTACAGTCTCTCCAGACAAACATGAGTACAGTCTCTCCAGACATCAACATCCATGATCACACCGACCCTGAACACACTAGGTCACATCGACCCAGCAAACAAGGTCACCAAGACCTTCTTAACACCTACATGTGTCTTCCAGGCCTCTCAGACCCAACACATGCATGTGTCACACTAGGTCACCAAGACCCATCCAGGATCATACACAGATCCTACCAAGTATTCTTTCTTCCACCAAGCCTCTCCAGGCTCTCAGACACTTATCCAAGTATTGAGTATTTTACTACTCAACCTAAGCTAGAAGTTCGCTAGAACATCTCAACTCAGATTCTTCTTGTACATAGGGATTACTGAGTACACACTCAAGATACAGACATTACACGCTAAGTACAAGGATAGACAGTGATACAAGTGTTTGAAATTAAGTACAATCCCTGTCTTTTCTATCAGGAATACCATCCTCTGAGAGTAGGCTAACTAAGATATGAATTTAAGCTCCAGCCTCATTCTCCAACCATTGGTTTCCATGG
Organism: Sesbania bispinosa; assembly: GCA_026901365.1. NCBI lineage: Eukaryota > Viridiplantae > Streptophyta > Magnoliopsida > Fabales > Fabaceae > Sesbania > Sesbania bispinosa. The sequence continues at coordinate 309,632 of QLOH01000684.1, forward strand.
GCTACATTCTCACCCGTATCATTGGAACACCAAGGTATGTTCAGGGCTTCAAACCATTCCAGGTTTGATAGTCAGTTTGCTCAGCATGGTTGTCTTCAGACCAACAACTAACTTGATTGATCTAACAGATCAACTGACAAACATGACTAACTGACCAACAGGTCAGTAGCCTGATTGATCTAACCGACCAACATCTTCAAATTCAATCTTGGGGCTATTTATATGTTCTGCTTGAATATAGCCGTTGAAGATGATTCATAATACCGTTGAGTTGATGATGATGTGGCTCATATAGCCGTTGTGTAATAGCTCCTCAAACGGTTGCTTCTTCATAAGCGAATAGGTGTTCAGACGATCCCGTTCTGACACTTGTTATGTGCTTCTTTATTTGAGATATTCTGATATGTTTATGCTTGCTCTCTCTCTTGATCTGCTTTTGCTTTCTTCTGCTTTCTTTTGCTTGCATCTGATTACTTCTGCTTTCTTCTGATTTTCTTCGGAGTGTATATGAGGAAATATCCGTTGGATTTATCCCTTTGCATATTCTGCGTATACTCCTTTTTCCACATGCTTCCTGACACCATTTCTTCTTTCCTCTTTGAGTGAGGTGTCTAGTCCAAAAGTTGTTGTTGTCGTTTCTTCTTTGGATAAAGATATATATGATATTATAAGCATTTAATCATATAATCTTTTCTTCTGTGTTGAGAGTTGTTTCATGCATTCAGAGAGTTGATATGTTCAGATGATTGATTTCTTCAATCTTCACATATACTCTGATATTGTTAGTTCATCAGCTTCAACAAGTGCTCATAATTGTTTCAAGCTTATTTCAATTCTCCAGCTTGAAATGCTTTCAATTCTTTGATATCAGCTTCATTCTTCTTCTTCTTATGAGATATGCCTTCTGATCTTCAGATGATTGCAGCTTCATTCTTCTTGTATCTTCTTCTTCTTCTGATATGAATAAAGTTGTTGAATTATATGTATTTTATTCAAACATCTTTCTTGTTGCTTTTACTTGGCCTTCTGTCCCGTTCTGATCGATGGCAGACACTGGTACAGTAGGTCTGTGCACGCAGATACCTTTTGTTGCTGGAGCGGCAGCATTGCAGAAAGTCTTTGCAGTGTTTCCTTATTTGTGCAAGACTTTGGTCGAGGTCGAAAAGCATGTCCGACTTTTGTATATAATCCATCTGATGGAGTGAGCCATACTCTTTGTAACGTCTCCAAGAGATTATTTCTGGATTCTGATACGTTCAGTCTTCAGATACATAAACTGCTTCATATTGTCTTCATTTCTTCAGATGATAGTTGTTCTTCAGATAGTTGCATCTCCAGATGATAGCTAAACTTCCATTGTTGTCTTCAAGTCTTCAGATGGTCTTCAGATCTTCCGAGTCTTCAAAGTCTTCAATTCTTCAGATGATAACTGTTCTTATTTCTTGACTGTTCTTCAGATAGTCTTCAGATCTTCCTAATCTTCAGAGTCTTCAGTTCTTCAGACGAAGTCTGTCTTCAGTTGATTGCTTCTTCAATTGCTTCAACCTTGTTGAGAATTACTCTTCTTCAGATTCTGCACTTCGTTCTTCTGATTCTGATCTTCTGATTTTGATTCTTCTTGATTCTGATACTGTTCTTCTTTTGTTGTGATCTTCTACTCTTCTTCTTCAGATAAATATTCTAACCTGAAACACAATCAACAAACAAATACCTTTCTCAGTAGAACCTGTTTACTTAATCTTATAAGGTTCTTATATAAACTTATTTGTTCTTAATATAATCTTATTTGTTAATCATTAAAACTTAAGGATGTTAAGTCGTATAGTCATGTTTAAATAATTAAACTGATTTATAGACTTCACAAGAAGAAGTAGATTCTTGCTTCAATTCTCCTTTCCTAAGCTTTGATTTCAATCCTCTCTCTAGAACTCTCTCTCCCTCTCTCTAGGTTGGAAAGAAATAAGAATAAAACACATGCAATCTGTTTTTAAGTTACAGATTTTAGTGCATTTAAGTGATGGTAATCGATTACAGACCCATTGTAATTGATTACTAGCAGCGAAAATAACACTAAGAACCCTTTTTGGTAATCTGGTAATCGATTACAACACCTGGTAATCGATTACCAAAAACTCTGCTCTCAGGTAATCGATTACAATCCCCTGGTAATTGATTACCAAAAACTCTACTCTTGGGTAATCGATTACAATCCCCTGGTATTCGATTACCCAAAACTCAACTCTCTGGTAATCGATTACAAACTCCTTGTAATCGATTACCAGCAACCCAAACTCCCTAAATTCGCTTAAGTGAAGACCTTGAAACTTAGTTTTAAATCTAAGTTTTGACTTCCTAATTCTTCAACTTTCTTTTCCTTAATTATTCACATATTGACCTCCATTTAAACCTTATGAATTAATAAAATCTATTTAGCGGGATGTTACAATATATGCAAATTTTCTTTGTTGGAACTTTTCCGAAATCACACAACATGAATGAATTGCACAAATCAAAGAAGTATGAAAACTTATTCAAAAGTGATGGAGAGTACATATAACACACATACGCGCGCACACACACACATATTTAAAAATCAAATTACTGTCACAGAGAGGGGGCATTCAGTAACCCTTACTATTCTGGAAGATAAATCAGTGAAGGAGGAACTTTTTCGTGCAGCGCAGAATCACAATAGATATGGGAATTTAAAAAAGCAACATGATGAAATGCAAAGAATAAAAGGTGTAAAGTAATTAGATGGAGGAAGTATGTTGCAAAAAAAAATAAAAAAAGGAAGGGGAATGAACAGGGGAATGAACAACCCTTACACGGTCATGCCCACCACGTAGCCAGACCTTGTAGCTAGCTCTTTCATCACCAAGTCATCAACTTTCTGCAGGCCATGGAAGATGAAATTAAAAAATCAAGAGAAGAAGAAATTAAACATAACCCTAAAGCCCTAATTTACGCTCATTGTCAAAAACAGGGAGTTAAAATCATAACCTTTTTCGATGGAAAATATTGCGAAGAATAATCTTAATCGTTCCCATGCCCAATAACACTACATCACAAATTAACTGAAGAATCAGAAAAGGACAATGTGTGAAAAATCAGGAAAAAGAAAAGGGGGAGAAGAGATTTAAAAAACCATTACCATTACTACCCTCAATAGATCGAATAGACGCAGGCAAAAGAAGACAGAGAACTTAGCCAGATAAATGGTAAACAGAACCGCATAAACCCATCCAAAGGCGCGGCGAAGAGAAGGCCCAGAGGCAACCACCGTCGTGGTGAGGAGAAGCGGCCACATCGAAATGAAGAAGAAAATAGAGAGAGGAGTCGCGCAGAAGGAAAGGGAAGAAAGAAAGGTTTTTCAGAATAGAATATGCCCCAGCACAACTATCACTACACTCTCGCATTATATGCTTTCCCATGGAGAACTGGGAAATTTGAACCGGTATATGAGAAGCCCCTTCTAATTGCTTTGCTGTATAAAATATGGGGAAAATTGTATCTGTAATAGAGGGAGACTCTCAACATATCTGAAAATGTGAAAGGTCTCAGCTTTGGAAAGCTCAACTATTAATTTTCGACTATACTGGCAAATTGATCCCTAAGAGATTCGCGGTCGGGCAGTTTAGTCCCTAAGAGAGTTCAAATCCCATATTAGTCCCGGAGACAGTGCTTCGTCGGGCAAATTAGTCCAAAATGTTAACCCAGTAATACGTGTGATGTGAACCCAACCGGGTAAGAATAAAGAAGATGGTGATATGGTTTTAAATGAAGTGGCAGTTGCATTTAATGCAACTACCAGTTGAAGAACCATCATTTAGCATGGAAGGAGGCCATGTGGGGCGGCCAACTTAGCCTTCAATTTGCTGATTTAATTAGTTTTATTTGTTTTAATAAACTGTAGGGAGTTACAAAGACAAGGGAATAAATTTCTGGTGGTTACAAAACAAGGTTATAATGTTGCTTAATTGCATTAAAACCTTGTCTACTAGTCGTTGGAAGAAGCTTGCTAGGTACGACTGAACCTGGACATTTTTTAAGCTACATGGAGACCCTTTAGCTAGCCAAAGGTTGTGGCCAACATGTGATAGAGTGGCTGAGTTATATGCCATCAATGTGCGGCTAGCATGTGCGTGATTTGGCCGAATAAAGAGTCATCAAATAGTTGCCAACAAGGAAGTAAATTGGAGAGTGAATAGCCATCAAAGTGGCGGCCAACATCATGAAGAGGAAGGTTACAAATTGAATGAAAACTTGATGAATTGGGGCTGTTACATGCAACCACTTATTGGCCGATTCATTAGCTACTTTAATCCATGTTTGGTGGTTACAAGTCAAGGAATAATGCAGCCACATGTGCCTAAAATGTTGGCTGGAATTTGTGGCCATCTAAGCTAGTTTAGGCCGAGTTTTATTTGCTTAAATTATCTCTTAAATTAAATTAATTTCTAGTAATGTATTTAGGGATGCATGGGATATGTATGACGGGTATTTTGGGAAGGATTTAGCGTGCAAACCCTAGCTGGTTGCATGACTCTTGAATTACCCTGTAACTCTTATAAAAGCCATGCTTCATGCATGCAAGAAGGTAAGAATGTTTATGCAGAAAAATTTCCTTTTACTTTGAGAGTGTTTCTCTAAGTTTCTTGCTAGTCAAGAGTGAAGATTATCAAAGGTTCCTTACCTTTGTGTGTGTATCTTCAAGGAATTTTCTTTCAAGTCTTGAAAGTGTGACGTCCACCTTCCATCCCTTCTAATTTTCCTACTTCTTCTATTTTGTTCAAAAACCTATTTTCCTATACGTACTACTTGAATTATATGTGACTTATCTTTCAAGTATTTAAGGTTGAATTTCGTTTTTGGAAAAGTTAGAATTTGTTATCTTTTATCTTATTTTATTTGTTGCTCGAAAACCAAAAGAAAGAAAATAGAAAAAAAGAAAAATATTGAAAGAAAAATATTGAAAAGAAAAGAAAAATTGTTTGCCAAGGAAAGTGTTGAATTATTCAGAAATTTCTAAGGTCCATGCAAAATAGAACCTCAAGGTTCACATCAACGTGTCACGTTAAATGCCAGGTTGGCACCCAGGTGGACCCCTTTTAGTCGAAACGACGTCGTTTTCATCTATTTGGTAACCTTATATCCAAAATAACTGTTTCAATTCTCCCTCACTCTGAAAATTTAACCCTCGTTTTCTGGTTAGTGTTTACGAATCTGGAGTTTCAGAGCTACATATCAACCACAAGCTAGGGTCCTTGTTGTCATCATATTGATGACAAATGCAGCATGAACATCTTTTGCAAAACGTATCTGCTTGATTTAGGGTAGCCTTGCATGCTGAGTTTTTGCAGTATATGGTATTACTACTCACATCACCACCATTATTGGTTGAATCATTGTTTGCAGGAACATGTAATCGAGATGGATTCTCAGTTTTTCTCTGCCTTTTAGCAGGTTTCTAACCATGTGCAGGAGAAGAATTTGATCTAGGGTCTGTGGAGATTTCATGGCCCCCTGATTTCTTTTTCAGAAACAATTTTTAGAAGGTTTTCTATAATTTCAACTTTGTAAGCCTGGTATACTTCCTTTCTTTTCCCATCTCTGCACACAAGATTTGCAAAATCTCTTGACGGCTCCTTGTCTGCAGCACCTCAGATGCACCATGAGACCACTTGGATACTTCATATACAAGTTCTCTTTTTTCCTCCATGCTCAGTTTACTGCATTTAGAAGGATCAAGAGCAACACCTATGATCAAGGAAAAAGAAAACATATATCAGTTTATTATATACATGAGAGTATTCAACCTTTAAAACTTCCAAGTAGTGAAGGAGACAAGACTAGTTCTACAAAGGCTCCTACTGTGATTTGTATTCATGCTAGACATGTCATCATCAAGTAATTGAAAGTTTACTAGACTACAAGCAGAAAAACTTGATTTTTTTTACCTGCAACTAGATTCAGTTATCTTTCTACATACGCATCTGGAAAGTTATCTTACAATTTAAGGGCCCAAATTTGTTATAGTCTAAAATATTGACTACTTAAAATATAACCAAGAAAGCAAGAAGAGACATAATAAAATGTATACAACTAAAACTGGTTGACTTTGCATCTCAACTCTCAAGTACAACCTAACCACTTGAAACCCAGATGAATACAGAGACAAAATAAGCAAGTCATAGAGGCGTTACCTTCAAAAGACGAATCAGTAGCCATAGTTATACAACAAGAAGGAATCACTCATACAACCACATTACCATCAAAATCACAAAACCTCTTCGAACCTGCATAACACAAAATCCCGAATGCATCATGGGTCGTCATATATAAAACGAAAAATGATAAATTTAATGAAAAACAAGATGACCTGAGAGAGAGAGAGAGATTGAAAAGGAATGGAATGAGAAATACCCAGAGAAGATGCTTGGAATTTTAGAAGAAAGGGCGAATCCATTAACCGAAAACTGGTCACTCTCTCTTTGTCTCTCTGTGTAAAAGAGGGAGAGAGAGTCGACGAGGAGGTGGAGCTCCTTACTTTTAGAGAGAGAAAGCTCCCTAGTCAGAGAGAGAGAGAAATAAAATTCAGTTATTTTGGATATAAGGTTACCAAAGAGATGAGATGAAAACGACTTCGTTTAGACTGAAAGAGGTTTATCTAGGTGCCAACCTGGCATTTAACGTGACACGTATTACTGGGTTAACGTTTTGGACTAATTTGCCCGACGGAGCACTGTCTCAGGGACTAATATGGGATTTTAACTCTCTCAGGGACTAAACTGCCCGACCGCGAATCTCTCAGGGACCAATTTGACAGTATAGTCATTAATTTTCTAATATCCATGTTTTCCACTACTGAGTAAATAATTAATCAATGTGATTTTCGAAATTAAAATGCCCCACTATCTCTCCATATTTGCAGACTCATTAATGGTGAATGGTTGATTACTTTTTTAACCCCATTTGGACGAGAAAGTTGAATTTACATATTTAACCCTTGTTCATTACTTTATATATATATATATATATATAGATATAGATAGATAGATATAGATATAGATAGATATAGATATATAGATAGATTTAGGGCTATACCAAACTAATACAAAAAACATATGTATTTATACTATTAAATTTATTATTTAAAATATTGCACCTACTTGACCCTCCTTATTTTATGGTTGTATTGTTTCCTTGTAGTCTTGTACAAGCAATGTTGTGAAAATCGGACCGGACCGGCCGGTCCAACCGGACCAGTGACCGGTCCGGTCAACGGATCGATTATGCAATTGAACCGCCTATGATATCATCAGCTCGGTCAACTCAGCGCATGACTCGGTCAACCCGTGGTTTGTTGGATCGGTTGGCAGCAGAGCACTCTGAAAAGTCTTGTACAAGCAATGTTGTGAAACCGGACCGGTCCGGTCAACGGATCGATTATGCAATTGAACCGCCTATGATATCATCAGCTCGGTCAACTCAGCGCATGACTCGGTCAACCCGTGGTCTGTTGGATCGGTTGGCAGCAGAGCACTCTGAAAATCCCGTGAAAATCCAAAAATCCCAAAGTGAGATTCGAACCCGCATCACCTGCGCTGAGAATGAAGTGCTCAACCACTGCGCTACCAATCTCTTTGACAGTATATATGCGTGTTTTAATATACATAGTCTTCTACTTTCTCTTTAGTCAAATTCGTTTAGATTTTACAGATTGTATCCTTTTTCTTATTATTGTATTTATTTTATTATGTTTAATTTAATTTAATATAATAAATATATATTTAAAAACTTTATATATTATAAAATATATTTTGTGTTTATAATATGTATTATTAAATATAAACATATTTTTATATTATTTGATTATATTATGTTATTACTAATTTATTATTTAATATACAATTATAAAATGTAAATATTTACTAAAAATATATATATATACCGGTTTAACCGGTTCAACCAATGACTCACCGGTTGGACCAATGACCCATTAACTCAGTGCCTTGATCGAGTCGACCACCGGTCCGAGTTTTATAACATTGTGTACAAGTGCTATGACATGATAAGTTTTCTTAACAATTTTTACTTCGGTGTTGTATTTGGGAAATATGCCACTTGTTTTGATTTAACAAGTAACAACTTTTCCTTGTCAAATTTTAAAAGTCAATGTTAGAGCGTCACCTTCGTTGGTTGTGTCATCTAATATTTTGGGAATGAATAAAACTAGTGAAGATACCGATACCGATAACGGTTAATTGGTTGAATTGTAGTTAAACCAAGAGTAATTAACTAGTTTTATTGGTTGAATTGTAGTTAAACCAATAATAATTAAGTATATATTTTTAAGTAATAAAATATAATATAAAATTAAAAGAAATCAAAATATACCAACATGTGTTGGACTGTTGGCCCAGGTGGAAAAGACTCAATTACATTTGATTTTTTGATCTTTGTGTATGGAAAATAAATATTCCTTTAGTAATGGAGTTTTCACATTCACTCTCAAAGCAACTGAGTTTTCACATTAATCTAAGTAACTTTTTATATTATTTTAAAAATTAATGAAAATTTAGAAAGTTTATTATTATTACTATTAAAAGTTTAAATTTCTTCTTATTTAATGTTATCCACTAACTTGAATCTCTTAACTCGGAGTTCATTTAATTTTAAAAAATATTGATTAAGTAACACAGTGATATTTTTTATGTGATGATTTCCTTATCTTTTGTATGTTTTTATTTCAATTTTAAAACAATTATCTTTATACTTGATATTTTTGTGTAGTTATCTTAGAAGCATCGAGAAAATAAAAATATTATCATGTGCATTGCATGAGTGGTTAAAATATTAGTTATAAATGGATATAAAAGACCTTATTTTATGTTTTATAAAATAAAAATTAATAAAAATTTATTAATTAATTGAAAATTTTGAAAACGATTGTTTCGTACAATTTTTTTGCTCCAATTTTTAACTGGCTCAATCGATTTTCACTAATAGTCATTGTTTTTTATACCAACAAATTTTTTAGGTTAATTGACTAAGTACCTTTGCAGTTCATCAATTTTTCGGTCAAATCGACTATTCTAGTCTAATTTTTTAAACCACGGTCGTACCTAAACACCCAATGCAAAATGTGTATGGGATGCTATAATGATCCAATGGTTGGGATACATTTTCGTTGGCGGCTTTGATCATCGACGTGATGAATTAGGGAAAATCGTTATAACAAGGTTTACTTATTGTGATAGAATATAGGAAAAATATTGTAATAAACCCTCAATTTGGCCCTGAAACTTGTCATCCCTTTACTCATTAGTTCCCAAACTAAATTAATTGCATAAATAGTCCTTGAACTTTCAAATATTTGTCATGTTATTCCTCTAACTTTTACATTATCCTATCAAGTTGGTCCTTGACAATGACCAATTTGATCGATACTATGAAAGTTAGGGGATTACTCATGTAATTAATTTAGTTTGAAGATTATTCAGGAGAGAGATGACATGTATTGTTTAGGGACTAAATTTAAGGTTTACTCAAAATATTGTAGCTTAAATCGAATGACAAAAGGCAGTGATGTGACGAAAGTCTTTAGTGACCCATGTTGGTCGTGGATGGTGTCCCATGGTTCATATATGTTGGACCATTTAGGATTGAGGCATAGACACCTCAACATCATAAGCTGAGGATTGCAAGTCATCCTAAAATGGGTAATGCTTGGAGTGGGTCCACTAGTGAATTAAGTCATTTTGAGCTAGTCCATAATTTTTATACATATATAACTTTCAATTTTTTTACCTATCCCATATTTTTATTTATTTAAAAACACTTCATTCGTGAAAAACGTAAAAATGCACAGGAAAACACAAAGAAGCAAGGTTGAATTACATTTTGAAAAACTTTTTGCAACGATGAAAATTGTTTGTTCTAAAGCAAGTTAAGATAATGTAACTAAAACAAGTTATCAAAGAAACATTTTAGTTTACAAATGTATCGTTTGAATGTTCAAACAATATGCTAAACAGTTTAAAAAACTTAGTCTTATAATTTTATAAAGAATTGTTTTAGAAGGAACACTTGATCTCTTGTTAGACAAATAAATAAACTCAAAATATAAAGAGATTAAGGGGAAGAAATTACACAACCAAATTCGTACTGGTTCATTCTCATCGATAAAAGAGATATGTCTAGTCCCTGTAACTTAGACAGGCATTTCTGCTATATTGGATTGTTTACAATTATTCTTTTCAACCTGTCATCTCCAAGTTCAAACCCTCAATATGTATTCTTTTCATACCTAGCCTCTTCATGTTCAAACGCTCATGGATGACTCTCAGTAATAACTCTCTAAGAAAGGCTAATAATTTACAATAAATACAAAGAGATAACTTAGTGATTTCTAGGCTAGCTATACTAAGTACATAATAAATAAGGTTAAGGCCCAAACATAATAAAATGCAAATAGTTGGAAATAGAATGTTGTGGACTTTTCAATACAACAACTTCTTCAATTTTCCAAGTCTCCTAGTCTCCTTTTTATAGCTCTTAAGTATGAGGAATGCTTTTGCACTTAGAGAGGGATATGTATCTGTTCTAACTTGGCATTTAATGCCTGTAGCTATTACTATTGCTTTTGTAATGTAAAGGGAACAATAACTTTACTATTGTACTGTATACTTTATATCTTTTCTATCCCTTTTTTATATAGCTTGATTCGGTAGTCTTTAAAATTAAATAGTCTTTTGTCTTTCCACGATTAACTTTCTTTAGATGCTCAATAATACTTTATGTTGGAGTTGACTTCTCTTGATCATAGAGACAGCAGATCTGCATAAAACAATGCTGCAAAATGCTAAGAGACTCTAACAAAATCTTTCAAGGAGGAGGTGTTAGATGTTATGGAGGTAGTGGTGAAAAAAGAGAAAGTAGAAAGTGATGGGGAAGAGGAAGAAGAAGGAAATAGAAAAAAAAACATAAAATAAAAACTCCCACTATAAAGAGAGATTAACCCACCTAGAGTGAGTAGAAAACACTCACATGGAGGGAGGAGTCCCAGAGGTAGATTTTAAGATTTTTCAAGAAATGGGATCGTAACATTTGTATTATATATCAAACTTGCCTTGAAACTTGTTGAAGCCCCCATGTTATCTGTGAATTCCCCAAATTTACATCACTAGTAAACCTTCTAAATAAGATTGTGAACTGTTAATTCTAATATGGTGGAAGGCCTATATTTTTGTGAATCCCCATCGTTTGTTTCTGGTAGGAATGTCTTATCTATTTTAGGGTTCTTTTTTTCCAGAGGGATGTAGTCCATCAAAACCATTTTGAAAAATACGCAGATACTACTTCAATTTCTGCAGCTGTATTTGAATGCTAAATTTTAAAAATTATTATTTAAGTTCTTAGATTTTTACTGTCAGCATTGTCTACAGTGGATCATAGCTCGTTTGAAATTAGGTGCATACTTGCTGAGTTATAACTAGAAATCATTTGGATGATTCTTTGGGCATTAACTTTTGTGTAGCAGCCCGCTCCTTGGTTTCTATTAACTATTCGTTCGGTAATGCAGATTGCAACCCCTCTGTAAAAACACTAGTGTATCTGCTATCTATTTCATGCATGCTGATGTGGAGGAGCTGCACTCAGAGATAAGGAACCTATATTAGTTTTCACTCATTACTTTTATTATGTAGATGATTCTCACCATCACATCCTTGATGTACGTCCGAAGGTGGCAAGTGGACTAACTAGGTACCTGAGTAGTTTGTCCATTTGTCCAACAAAAACCATGTAAATTATTAGATTATTATAGCATTTTACTGTCTTCAATTCACGAGAGAACCCTGTAAATGGTCGAAACATATTATTGTTTTCTTTTTGAAGGCTCAGTTGTACATTAATAAGTTATACGTAAATTTACTAGACTGGCATATGTTTAGTTTGGAATTTTTGGTTGTTTGTTTGTTTCACATCTCATCTGCATATAATGCAGATTTTAGTCAAGCCAAATGGCTGCTTCCCTTGTCTTGTATAAAACAAAACTTGAATTGTTAAACGCATTTGTTGAGAATCACCTGCCGGTGCGAATGGATGATAAAGTAGTAAATGATGAAGAGGAATGCTAGGAGCACACTCTCTAACACACTCTCTTAAACACACTCCCTATTATTGGTCCACATCATCCCATATTTTTAACCACCTACTTCTTAACGGCTAATCAAGTTTGCATTTTTTTTAATTTTTTATTAATTTAATGTTAATAATTTATAATAAAAAGTCTTTCTCTTACGTCTGAAAGTTTGGAACCGTGCTACTGCTACTTATAGGCACAAATCAATACAGTCTATTTTTGTTTAATCGATCAGTTCCTCAAATTTCATTTTTTTTTAAATTCTATTTGTTGTAGTGAGTAGCTTAATCTGGGTGGTAGTTTTACATTTGCACAAGTGCTAACTGGCAATTGGAGGATAACAATATTTATAAATATAACAAATGTAAGAAGTAAAGATAAAAAACAATGGAAGGGAGATAAAGATATGCCATTAACAAACCAATGTTCAATAATGATAGAGGAAGATTTAAGGCCGTAGCTTGTGACTCAATTTTTTTCTTCAAGTCATTGTAAGATAATCGGGACAACGCCACAGTGGTATTAATACGATATTGGGATATTTTAGTGATCAATTCAAGATTATGATGGGCGAGGATTTTATGTGACGGACTGTGATTACTGCTGGCCGATGAGTTTTAGTTTTTGGTAGATGGATGGACAATAAGCTTAAAAAAAAATATAACCATGATCTCAAAATGGACTTGCCCAAGGCATCTTCTTGCAGCAACATTGACAAAGCCGAGGAGGATCATGAAGCCATTGAAAATCAGATACATACACGTAACTCCAGCAAAGATTTTAGTTTAGAAAATTGATAAAATAAAATTAAATAAAAAATAAAAAGATGCAAACTTGATGAACTAGTAAACAAGTAAGTGGCTGAAAATATGGGATGATGTGGACCAATAATAAGGAGTGTGTTTAAGAGAATGTGCTCTTAGCATTCCTCATGTGATGAAACAATATGTCGTAGAAACTTGTGCTATGCTCGTTTGTATAGGTGACCTTCCAATTTACCAAGTCAACCTCCAAGTCCAAGGGTTGGGCTGCCATAGTGGTGAAACTGCAAGTAAGATGTCTTTCAATGGGAAGACTCAGTAAATCGGGTTTTGTTAACTCCTATGTACTCTTAGGCCAAACGTGCTTCATATCTTCAGGTGGTTTAAAATAAAGGGAAAACATTTTTATAAAGAAAAAAAATTCCTACTATTTTTTGCTTAGACTTACAGTTGGAGTTTATATTTATATTAGTCGGTTACCCATGCGTTCGCACGGATCAATACGTTGATGGGTTCATTAAAATGTTTTTTATAAATAAAATATACTTCATAATAAATATATAAGTAATTGTATAATATTTACGTAATCTTTATTATGTCTTCATATATTTTAATTTTTAAGATATAAATATGAATGTGTTATCATGTAATTTTTTTTCCTACATACAAATGTTTACCCCTATAATTTTTAAATTTAAACATTAATACATTTTATCAATATTTTAAATTTGGGTCGGTAATTGAACCGGTAAACACACTACCCATATGTTGAGGAAAATGTAATATTTATAATAGATTTATCAATTATGTTAATTATTTTTACCCTTACTATATAATCATTTGATGATTTTATTTATGTTTTATTTTAGGATATTTTGATATTATCATATTTAAGTCGAATCTTAATTGGACAAATATATCATTGACTTTTTATATATTAAATATCAGGTTTAGACTTAAAAATATCATATTCATCATAACTCACAACTAGGTGAGATATAAACATAACTTTTTCTAATCCATATTTTTAACACTTGTTTTAACTTGAATTACGAAAAAAGTGGGGTTCATAGTTTTAATTTACTCATTTGATTAAGTTTTTTGTGGAAAATAAATTAATGCACAAATTGTTTTCTTATGCAAAAAAAAAATGTTTCACTATTTACCTTTATACATTAAATTTGAATTTGCATTCTTAAATCTCATAAAATCATGTTATATTATCTTTTCCATAAAATCACATGATTCTAATATTGTGATATCTTGAATTTTCACATTAAATTAAACTATAATTAATTTCAATTAAATTTTTAAATAATAATTTTTTTTGACAGCTTAAATAATTATTTAATGATGTTATTGTACCAAAATATATATCATTACTTATTCAATTTCTTTATTCAATTCTTTTTTCTTTCAATAAATTAAAATTAAAGAACAAAAATATATTTATAAATTAATTTAAAACTCCCTCCGATGTTTTTTATAGGATAATTAAGACCAAATCACACGTATTAAGAAAAATAATAAATGTACTGATTTTCAAAAAATTAATCTACAAACATTAAAAGTTTACCTTTATTTAAAATTAAGCTATACTACCATGGTAATTGTGTTAATTTAAAATCTTTAATAATAAAAAAAGACAAATATAAAAAAATATTAGAATACTTCTAAATTTGTGTTTTTATCTCCATAAAAAAATTCCAAGTTGTCTTACATAAATTTTAATGCTTCAACACTTAATGTGTGATGAATTAAATTAATTTTTAAATTTTTTTCAAAATTAAAAATGACTACAATTTAAGTTTTACATTTCACAAATTACAAACGCACGGATGCTTGCTTGCTGCTGCATCTAGATTGCAAGTCTGCAACTGTGGCTTTGAACAAAGGGAGAGACCGTCAAAGATTTGAAGCTGTCGAGTTTGCTGTGATTTGAAGCATTTGCAATTTTGAATTGCATTAGCATTTCGATTTGGAAGAAGTAGGAGAAGAAAATGAGTGGAAGTGGTAGTGGAGGAGGATCTCATTCCGTGGCGTTTCGGGTGATGAGGCTGTGCCGTCCTTCCTTCAACGTCGACCCTCCCCTTCGTCTCGACCCCACCGACCTCTTCGTCGGCGAGGACCTCTTCGACGATCCCTCCGCCCCTTCCCCCTCCACTCTTGTCGCTCCCGACGATTCCGATCCCAATTATCGCAACCGCTTCCTCCTTCATCACTTCTCCGATGCTATGGGTCTCTCTGGCCTCCTCGTTCTCCCTCAGTCTTTCGGGTTGGTTCCCTATTCCTCAATTCTCAACTTATTACTGTTACTTCTCCCTGAAACTGCCAATTTGCGTGATGCAGAGCCATTTATTTGGGAGAGACTTTCTGTAGCTATATAAGTATTAACAATAGCTCCAATTTTGAAGTCAGAGAAGTAATTATCAAGGTGATTCTGAATCTTCTTCTTTAATGAAGTAATGCTAAATTACAATGTTCTTTTCTGTAAGTGTGTGTTTGGATAGAGAAATTTAGAATTTTGAAAATTGTAATATGGAATGTTGAGTGAAATGTAAGTAATTAGAGAAATTGTAAATGATAATCTAAGAAATTAAACGAGAAATGTTAAAATTCTCTCTATAATAGGTGTCCTTTAAATTCCTTCTATTTCTCAAATTACTCTTATCAGTCTATCCAAACATAAGGTTAGTGTTTTATGAATGAATTTGTCATGGTGGTTAGTGGAACCCCTTGACAAAGAAAATGGAAGCATTAGAAGGAAGGAAAAGATTATCTTGTATAGCAATTGCTGATGCGTGAGATCACTCATTATACAAGGGCAATGTTTTCAGCTTCTTGTATTCATTCTAGTACTGTAAAGTGATTCAATTCTAAACCAAGTTCATGATTCTACTTTATTTATTTAGCGGAGTTCAATGAAATGAAACTTTTCTATCTTTGGTCGATCGTTATGGGAAAACTTTATGATGATACATGTCTTCCATTGGGAAAAGTTCCTGTGGACATTCTTATCTGTATATGATCCATTTGACAGCCATTTGAGGCTTATGTGATTTTTCTTTACCTTTTTGTGTCTGGAATAACTGTCTTTCACTTGTAAATTCGCTTCTAGCGGATGGCACCCCCTTATGGAATGCTTTACAGTAGTACACTTCAGAGAACTTCGAATGAGGTCACAAGGTAAATCCTCCTTGATTATCCTTTGGGGCTGACAGACATATATATGAGGGATTGACTTGCAGCAGAAAAAGTTTTGTGCTAATCTGTGCATACTACCACACCCATTCTTTTTGTTTTAGTCATTTGTGTTGGCTAAATAGATAAGTAGAAGATTCTTGAGTCAATTTAAGCTTAAGAAAATGAAGGTGGGAGTGCCGAATTTGTTTTTTTAATTCCTTTGTAATTTTAATTTACTTTATTATTCAAAACTTTGTAACTGGCAGGCTGAAATCCAAACAGAGAGACAGAGAATACTTCTTTTAGATACATCAAAATCACCAGTTGAGACGATACGTGCTGGTGGGCGTTATGATTTTATCGTGGAACATGATGTAAAAGAGCTTGGACCTCACACGTAAGTTGCAACTCTCTGACAATATCCTCGTGTAGTCGTGTCAATATATGTATTCTTGCACACAATTCATTTTGGATATGCTATGTTTCTTTTTTCTTTTGTTTTTTATTTTTTAATTAATTTGACCATGCACATGTTCTTAGGCTGGTCTGCACTGCATTGTACAATGATGGTGATGGTGAGCGGAAATATCTTCCCCAATTTTTCAAGTTCATTGTTGCTAATCCACTTTCTGTTAGGACAAAGGTATTAATCTCTTTCTTTGTTAACGATATTGAGTGAATTTGAATAAAATCATGTTCTCAAATAACAGTTGTACAGTAACTAAGGCCCTGTCGGGGTGTTTGCAAGTTTTCAGTTTTTGGTTTTTAAAAATTTTAAATCAACTTTTTACAACTCAAAACCAAAAATTGAAAACCTCTTTTTTTGGTTTTCAAAATGTCTATTTTGAAACCCACAAAAAGAAGTTTTCAGTTTTTTGTTTCGAGTTGTAAAAACTTGATTCAAAATTTTTAAAAATAAAAAACTGAAAACTCACAACCACCTGAAACGGGCCCTTAGTTATTGAATGCTCACTAATTGTTCTTTCTGCATTTACATGACTCACGTGCTTGTTGAAACCTTCTTTTGCAGGTCCGTGTTATCAAGGTATGTTGATGATTCAAATATGCTTTTCAGTTGTGAGTGAAGTTTTTTCCTAGACAAACATGCTGGTCGTTTCGTGAATAACATAGTCTAATTGTATTCAATGATGTAGTATCTTTTTTTCAGTGTTCAAAATTTTCAGATTACACTATTTTAATTAATTGCATCTCTAGGTTCTTGAAATGGAAAAGCATGATGAAATTTATGGTTTTGAGACCAGCAATAAAATCCTCAGTAGCATTATAGTTTAACCAAGTTTCCTCTTTTTTTGGGTGTGAAACATTTCATCCAAAGCTCTCAAGGTCAGTAAAAACCAGTTCAAAGAAATAGATTTTCTTGATAGATGTAGACCAAGTTAGGATAATGAATTTGTATATGACTGTACATTTTTAGTTTTGTTCTTTCAATTATCAATTTTGTAATTCATCGCATCGTATCATTAATTTCTTGATAGCACCCCGTGGAGCATAAACCCAGATTTAATTATATGCTCGTAGTAATGCATCTGGTTTAGCCAATCATAAAACATCATGGGCTTACTATCTACATTTTCACATCCATTTAAAATATTTATTTTTGTCTGAAAAAAAATCATTGCTGAATTTTGTAATACTAATTAGAAATTCTTATCTCTAGAAAAAGAAAATTAGAAAGTGGTTGCCATCTTTACAAGATTTCCATACTTCATTACTTGTGCATTTAAGTAACAACAGTTTAGGGTGAAGAAGAGAACAAATATTGCACCTTCACTTCTTATTTTTTGCATTGCACATTCATATGGATACAAAACTAGTTACTTCAATACATTACTTCAATACTCTTGGTTATTGCATAAGTGCTTATTATGTTGGCTTTCTTTGTCAATGTATGGTTATAATTTATAAATAAGGTGAGGAAGGAATCTAGAAAATATAAATATTATTCTTCTCTCATGAAGAATGGTGATACAGAAAAGCCAGAAATTATACAAACCTTAAAATCTAATTATTTTCCTTTCTGTGATTTATTTTTCATGGATACACAATGAATCTGGCATCAAGAATTATTTTAGCATTTAATATTAAATATTAACATGTGATTTTATTATTAGATATGCTTAAGTGAAATATTTGTAATATTTTAACTCCTGGAATTGCATAAACACATTTTATGTGTTCATTTGTTCGGGCTTTGTTACAGTTTCAGTCCTCAATATTGGATTCATATCTAATCATCATTCATTTTTAAAACTAATCTCTCTTAATCAATCAAAATTCTATCTTAGGGGTTGTTTGATTTTTTTTTTCCCTAAAAATTTTCGGTAGATTTTCATTAACAATTACAAATATGTCACTGTGTTTTCATTTTGTTTTCTTTCCTTCACAAAATGTTGAAAATAGGAAATAAAATGAAAATATGGTGATATTTTGAAATTATCAATGAATATATAGTAACTAAAAATGAAAATAGAAACAAACCAATCACCTCCTCAGATTGTTAACCTTTATTCTTCAAAATATTAATTAGTCACCCCTCCCTTTTTTATTTTTTCCAGAAGAAACTTTGACATGTTAAGCTACCCCTGACTTTAGATGTACATATTTATGAGGTTATGTCTGTTCTCAGTATTTAGGTTAAAAAAAATGTCATGTTCTAATCTTCAATTTAAGGCTTTATGGAAATTATAAAGGTTCTGTAAATTGAAGTGCCACCCACCCCTACCGAAATTTGTACATCAATTTTTATCTCCTTGATGTGTCTCAGGAAACTACCTTTTTGGAAGCTTGTATTGAAAACCATACAAAATCAAACCTTTTCATGGACCAAGTTGATTTCGAACCTGCTCAGTATTATAGTGCAACAATACTTAAAGGTGATGGGCACCATTCTGAGAAAGATACTCCTACAAGGTCAGTGATATGTATTCCTTTTGAAGTGAGGGATTCTAAAATTAAATGAGTATCAAGTTTTGGCCATTATTTCCACATATGCTTTTAACTCATCTTGTGTACAATTTTATATTATCGTTATTGATTATAAAGTAAATGAATTTTTCAGGGAGATATTTAAGCCACCAATATTAATAAGATCTGGTGGAGGAATTTACAACTATCTCTATCAATTAAAATCGTCATCGGATGGTTCTGCTCAAATTAAAGTTGAGGGAAGTAATGTTCTTGGCAAACTCCAGATAACATGGCGAACAAATTTGGGTGAACCCGGTCGCCTGCAGACCCAGCAGATATTGGGAACTGTAAGTGTTTTTCCTTCTATAATGACAATCCATAGATGAATTAACTATTTGTGTGGTCTTGTAACTTTGTTAAAATATCTGTAAACATTGACAAAGTTGATGGTTAGGCTTCTTTGTTTCTGAACAACATCCATTATGATGTTTTTCTGTTTTCCCTTTCACTTTCAAAAATCAAAACAATAGTAGTTGATTACATGTTGAATATTCAAATCCTGTTGGATGCATGTTAACTTATCAATTAAAAATTAATGCACCCCACCCCTCCAAAGTATGCCTTCAGTTTTCTGAATTACGATTATCTGGTTTTCTCATACACCAGTATTTTGTCTGGAAATGTTTCTTTGCAGCCAACAACAAAGAAAGAGATTGAGTTGCAGGTTATAGAGGTTCCATCTATCATTAACCTTCAAAGACCGTTCATGGTAATTTATGATCCACTGGTCTGCTCATTATGCTACTCATTATAAAGTAGAAACTGCATCTTAAGTAACCTAGGGTTTTGGGAAATGGGTCTTGGGTTGTTTTATATCATATGTGGCAGCTCTTGGTAAAATCTATTTACCATTTTAGGTAATAGGGATAGCTATTTTTTATCATGATCTAATTTAATCCTTAAGTTTATTGTACTAACAGAAATAAATATAAATTTGGAAGCTGAAGTTGATTGCTTGTTGTTCGCAGCTAAAACTGAATCTTACAAACCAGACAGAGAGAAAGCTTGGCCCATTTGAAGTTAGCTTATCCCAAAATGGTTCATCTGGAGAGAGAGTTGTTATGATTAATGGCCTTCAATCAATGGTAATGCATTTTGTCTGGATCATCTCTGCCTTGGATTGTCAACATTATACCTTTTTTTCCCCTGGTACATGGTGTTTTTGTATCATAATTAATTTCTGTTTGGAGTTTAGATATTGGCATTATGCACAATCCTAGTGCTTGAATTTTTCTAACTGTTAACTCTGACATAACATTGGAATCTATGTACAGGTTTTATCACAGGTTGAGGCTTTAGGATCCACAAATTTCCACCTGGTATGAAGTTAAAGAATTCTGCTCTTATATTTATTAGATACCTGTATAGTGGTAGTGGTATTGAAAATTTGAAACCATATTTACTTGACAAAATTTAATCAGTTCCTAACCTACTTACTAAAAGACTTCCATTTATTATCTTCAGCTTTCTTCGTGTCTGATAAAATCATTTCCCCCCTAAATTGCTGTTAGCTTATCATGACTGCCACAAGTTGTGGATAAGTCACTATCAAATCTCTCGTATCTTTTCACTCCATTATAACTTATTTTGGATTCTGATGCAAGAAAAAGTGCATATAGGTTTATCAATGAGGAAGGCCTGTGTCTGGGCATACCTATCCAGTTTTCAACTACATTATGGGACACTCCTAAGTTTTGATGATTGATGTATATCCTCCAGAATTCCAGATATTAAATCAATATTACTTGTTATTAGTTTCTCCCTTTTTTGTGGACAACTGTTATTATTATTTGATAGAAAACTGCCTATTACAAGGGTGTATGCTAGGAGAGCTACGATGGGAAGTAGAGGAATCAAGCTTCATGAAGTGAGTGTGAAAAACATGAGAAATAATCTGCATGGGGATCTACATGTAACCAGCTGCACATGTAGCAGGTGGGTCAGATTAGTTGGGAAAATATTCAATTTGTTTAGGGTTTGATGAAGGAATCATGACAGAATGGTGCATAGAATATCTGATCGGAAATAGTGGGAAGGGAGGCTGTAGACCTCTCAAATACTAATAGTTTCATTTTGTTTTCGAGTGCTTTGTTTATCTATATCTGGTGTGTCAGCTCTTTGGATGCTTATCTCTCTCTGAGATCAGTAGCTAGAGGAGTTTTCTTGTTGATAATCCTGTAAAACTAGCCCTATTCAATGTCTGTTTCAATTATTATCATTACTAGCTATTGGTTCATAATAATTTATCTATTTAAGCCTCATTACCAGGGTGTAATAAAAAAGACACAAAAGTAGTTGGCAATAATTTAATGAAAAATACTGTTCCAAATTACAATTTAGTGCATTGCATGGGTTACATCTTGCTACTCTTTAGAATGAGATACTTTGTTGTTTGATACTGTTAGCAATGTCATGACATGCAGAATCTCATAGCTACTAAACCTGGAATTCAGAGAATTACGGGCATTACAGTGTTTGATACTATGGAGATGAAATCTTACGAACCACTTCCTGATTTAGAGGTTAGTTGTATATGTATTATGTTTCATGAGCAGTTAGATTTTCCGTATGATCATTTTTTCTAAAACATATTTGATGTGGTGCATTGCCTTTGCCCTTCAAAGCTAAGAAGTTGGATAACATTCTGGTTTCTCTTGAGTTGTTGCAGATTTTTGTGGACATGGATTAGAAGTATGACCACTGCAATCAGTTTGGTCAGAAGTGGTTGACAGGGCCATCTTTTCAGAAGGTTGATCTGCTACTTTCCGCAGGCCGTGTTCTGTGTCATCGATGTGCCTAATCAGATCAACCAATCCCTAACTGGTAACCCTCTGATGCCTCCAGGCTTAGATTCTCTTCCAGTTATGGATAAAGTCATACATGATCATCAAAGCCTCATTGGACTAATTGCAAAGTTCTGTAACTAAATTGGAGTAATGAGTGGTTGATTATGTGCTGTAAGAGGTAAAGTCCTTGCATTTATTGGTTCAAGGAGCTCGGTTGTTTTGATTGTCATTAAAAACCAAAACTTGTCAAATATATTTCTACCATAGCTTAATCGCCATAACCCTAGAGCTGGTTGGTTGACATCACAGTTTCGCACGTTGCAATAAATTGTCAACTATGATAATGATGTCCCGTAAATACAGTGAATTTTATTATTTAAAAAACTTTATCAATTTATTATGGGTTTACTAAGGAAACGATGAGGTGTGAAGCTATAAGCAAACAATAAGTAGCAGGATGTGGGAACAATATAACAATTAAAAACTTTTAACACAATGTTGATAAAAATACAGTGTAAATTTTGTGAAAGATGCACACGCATGCGTATCACATGTAAATTATAAGTGTGTGTATTGTTTAGCGTTGGAAATGACCAAACTCAAGTTTGAATTTCTCAACGTAACTATTTCTAGCGTTGGAAACGTGAGTTTATCACGTTTCAACGCTAAACCAAACATGCTCTAAGTCGTCTATATTAAAGATTGGATTAAATATGTTTTTAGTTGCTTGAGTATAACAAAATTTGATTTTGATCTCTTATTTATTTTATCATAGTTTTTTTTATTTTGATCCCTTATTTATTTTATGATAGTTTTTTATTTTGATCCCCTATTTATTTTATCATAGTTTTTTGTCACTCCGGGGCTTAATTATGTAACATATGAATTATTGTACTACTTTTGAAGTATAGAGAGCTTATATAGTGGAATGGTTAAATATGTTTTTAGTTCATGAAATATAGTCGAGATTTTATTTTAGTCATTGTATTTAAAATTAGTGGATTCGGTTTCTCAAAAAATGAAAATATCCTTTCTCAGTTTTTATCGATAAAATTTGTAGCTAATTTGTAGTAAAATTGTACATTAAAGACTAAATTGATGTATTTTTAACTTTTAAAGGATTAAAATCATCTATTTTTAATTATAGATACTAAAATCAAATCTTAACTATATTTAAGAAAGTAAAAATATATTTAACCATGTAATGAAGACTTATAAAAGGTGTATTTGAGAATCTATCTATGCTTCTACAAAGTGATAAGTTATACTTTCACCTTTATACTATTCATTTGTGCATAATATTTTTTTAATAGGCAGTGATTTTTTTGTCAGATGAACAGTGAGTTGTGGGCGGAATTTTGTATGGGAAAGTGAGTATGATATTTATGGGCTTAGACACTAGTGTGCAATCAACTGGAAATTGATTTTCCCACCCTTTTTTTATTTTTTTTCTAAACATACACCTAGGGGTGAGAACAGACCAGACTGTTCGTCAGGGGCCTACTACCCGGCCTACATCAGGGCAAGGCTTTTTCAAAAGCCTATATAGCAAAATAGGTCCTGCTTCAGACCATCGAAAAAGTCTTTTGAGCCTATAAGGCCGGTCTATTTAACTAAATATAAATAAAATATTAATATTTTTTATATTGCTATTATTATTATAAAGATTTTTTATTACTTTTCCTTATAATTATATACTTATTAACTTGTATAAACATTTAAGTATATTAAAAACTTGAGACTATAAGTCTATTCATATATATGCTTATGATATATTCAAGTACCTTACTGTAAAACAGACTTTTAAACCGGCTTTCAGGCCTTGTTAGGCTTTACATAGGCCAGACTCAGACTATAAAATAAAGCCTATGTCAGGTAATAGGCCAGACTCATGCCATGAATTTAGGGTGCAGGTAGAAAGTCTGGCTCGGCTCGACCTATTTCCATTCCTACGTACACCCATTTCTTTCGGAAGCAAATTTGTTTAAAACTTTTCTCCTTCTAGAAACTAAGTTTCAGAAGCAATTTTTTAACATCCGAAAATTTATGGAAGCTAAATTGTCAAAAAATACTTTGGGAAATTAATTTCCAAAACTATATTTAAAAAATTGCTTCCGGATTTTTCGTTTAAACAATTGATTTTGAAAATTAGTTCCTCGAAATTTCTAGACTTCTGAATTGTAGAGCGAACAAGACTTCCATTGTCAAGAAGCACCATTTCATATGCTTTTTTTTTCCCTCCGTCTACGATTACATTTGTTATCCTTATCCCCTTGAAGCTTAATCTCCCTAATTAAACTTTTAGTAAAGGTTTAACCTTTTGGTTGTGCAAATACCAGGATATCTATTACTATCTATTCTATTACTATCTATTACTATTACAAGAAAAGAGTTCGCCCAGCATACACGTGTCGTTCCCTCATGTTTTTTCTTTTTCTTTTTAATTTTTTTTTACGCTTTCAAAGCTCAATGAGTCTTCTGTCATGTCACGTACCTCTCTCATCTTTTGTTTTTATTTTTATTTTTTTTATGTCAAATGATTTTTGTTTTGTTTTATTTTTTCTTTTTCATATCACACATTTATTTTTTATTATTATTATTTAAAAATCCTTTCTCTCATTATCTATTGTTATTTATCATTTTCATTACATAAAAATACAGATTAAGAAATACAATAAACGTGTTCAATTATATTAAATTTAATTTTTTTCAATATATCATTTATCTCTCTTTTTTATTCATTAACGTTTTCAATTATTATCTCTTTTATATCTATTTTATTTATCTATTTACTTTCTATCTTAAAATTATTCCCACAATACACATCACGTTTTCTAACTTGAGTTTTTTTTTTAAATTTTTATATTCTCATTTTATTAAAGTGAATTTATTTATGAACCACAGTTCTATCTGCGTGTATCCTCCTCGTGAGGCAATTTTCTTAAAATTATTTTTTTTCATAGTTTCTCTCATTGTCCATTTATGTATATCTGTTCTGTTACATAAAAAACATATGTCATGTTTTTCATTTGCGTTTTTTTATTTCTTTATTCTCACTTCAGTAAAATTGTTTTTTTATGAACCACAAGTATCATTCACGGGAGCAAGTCCTGCTCCTGACATTTTTATTTTTTATTATTTTTTTTCACACTTTCATTTTATTATTATTATTATTATTATTATTATTGCTATATTAAAATATATTTTTTTCATTATCCGTTCTTATTAATCTTTTTCATTATAAAAGTGGTTTTATTTTTAATTTAATGAACCAAAGGTATCTTCCACGGGAGGCAATCTAACTTCTACTGTTTTTTTTTCCTTTTTTCACACTTTAATTTTCTGTTTTATTATTATTATTATTATTATTATTATTATTATTATTATTATTATTATTATATTAAAACGGTTTTTCTCATCATCTATTCTGATTACAATAAATGTGTTAATTTACATCAAATTTTAAAGCTTTTTTCCCCAATATATCATTTATCTTTCTATTTTATTCATTAATGTTTCCACTTATTATCTTTCTTATCTATTATATTCGTCTATTCACTCTCTATCTCAAAATTTATCCCGCAATACATGTTTCACGTTTTCTCACTTGAGTTTTTTTTTGTCTCATTTGAGTAAATTGATTTTTTATTAACCACGGGTATCCTCCACGGGAGACAATCCTTCTCCTACCATTTTTTATTTCTTTTTTTAATCACACTTTAATTTTATTTTGTTATTATTATTACTATATTTAAATAATTTCTTTTACTATTTAATATTATTCCTTTTAAATAAATTCTTTTGTTGTTCATTCCTATTCTATTTACTTTATATTGTTCGCCCACCAACGTGTCACATCTTCTTAGCTAGATTTTTTCTTAGTTTTTATTAAGATTTTTTTTTTATTATTTCGGTAATGTATTTTTTTATGAACACCTAATATTTTTCACATGAGACAGTCATGTTTATTCCGTGAACATATATCCACATAATGGTTGGGTTAACTATCTCACCAATGATTTTTTCCATTGGTTTAATATGATTCGGTTATGAGAGGTTAAATCTTAATATATTTTAAATTTACAATTATATTAATGATATATTAAGTATTATGTTTTATAAATATGATAACAATATATTCCTCAGATTCCGCCAATTGATATATATGATTATATGGTAAGTTAATTTTATTATAAAAGTTTAATAATATATATAAAAACAAACATTACTAGCAACCCAGCGTCACCCGTGCATTCGCATAGGTACTGTGCTAATTGTGTATTGGTTGTTTTCGTTTATATGTATTCCCTTCTAGGTTTTTTCTAAGCTATTGCACTTCCATTCCTGTTCAGGTTGCGTATATCTTTCTTCATATATTAAAGTCAAGATTCTAATTGCACCGTAGTTTTGGTAATATAATCCATATTTAATAATTTCTTTCATGTGAAGTTGTTTTAAATTTGGGTACTACTATATTAAGCATTGCTTACAATAATGAATTTGTTTTTATATGTGTGAAACTCTAAACTTTGAATAATGTTTTTTTTTTTCAATCCTAAATCAAATATCCATAAGGAAGCTCAGGAAAACAAAACTTTCTTTCTATTCCATAATGAAAAAGTGAGCACCTATAGTGCTTAGATGATACAACAACGATATACTTACCATGTACAGTGAGGTACCATTGTGGTACCGCACTATACGGCGATCTCCCTCCCCCTTTTTTTTCTTCTTTTTTTTAGTTTTTTTATTTTAAAAATAGCTTTTATTTGTTTTTTTTTTAAGTTTTTTTTAAAAAATAGTTTTCATTTGTTTTTTTAATTTATTAATCAAGTATACTACTCTATTCACCATTTCTGTGTGCACAATTAACCTCACAAATTCAATTAACTAAATATCTCATTCTATTAATCACCAATGTATACACCATTAACCTCATTTACAAATATATTCACCGTTTCTGGCCACATAATTAACCCTGTGTTAACAGGAGTTGCAATTAACCAAAAATCATACTCTGTTAACCACAAACGAACACCATTAACCTCATTTTTTTAAATAGTTTTTATTTATTTTTTAATTTGTTAACAAAATATACTACTGCATTCACCGTTTCTATGCACACAATTAACCTCACAAATTCAATTAACCAAATATCTCACTCTGTTAACCACTAATGTATACACCATTAACCTCATTTACAAATATATTCACCGTTTCTGGCCACATAATTAACCTCGTGTTAACAGGGTTGCAATTAACAAAAATTCCTACTTTGTTAACCACAAACGGAAACACTGTTAACCTCATTTTTTAATATATTCACCGTTTCGGGACACATAATTAACCTCATATTAATTAACATAATTTTTATATAATCGTTTAATTGTATTTTCTTGATCTATGTTTTTATTTGATGAAATAAATAAATAAAAAAATATAATAATAAAATAAAAATATAAAAATTATTTTTTTAATAAAAGAAAAAGGTAAAAAACAGTTTTAAAAAGCAAAAGAATTTTAAAAATGGGTGCGAAAAGAGAAAAACGGGTGCGAAAAGAAAAAAACATTTGCGGGATTTTTGTGGTGGTGCTGTTTGCGGGACATATAACATTATTGTAGATGATATTATTTATAGGTGTAATTGCTATGGCTATACAAAATGATAAACTTAGGGATGTCGAAGCGGGTCAACCCATCCTGACTCGCCGTTGGACCGACAAAAACAGGATGAAGGGTGTTTATCCGCCAACACAAAGTGGGCTGACGTATGTAACCCATCCCGTTTTAAGGTGGTTGACGACGCACTGCCCGTCGAGTCCCTTAAAAATAAAAAGTAATTAAAAATAAAGAAAACACATGGTAGATTTAAATTGTAATAAAATAAAAAAAATCATCTAGGTTTTTTGACTTTACATAATATTTTTTCCTCAACTTCATGAAAAAAATATAATTAAATATTCAATACAATGAATAACAAATAACAAATAACAATTTCTTTGAAGGAGTTGATCATGTTATTTAACTTTTATTACAAATTTCAATATATTAAAATTGTCTTACTAATTTTAGTTATAGAGTATTGATATAGCTAATATTACATGAAGTAAAAAAGAGTCACCTTAAATAATAATAATAAAAAGATTATATTTATACTTGTATAAGTATATATTTATGAAATTATTTATACTAACATGTTTTTTATGATTTTATTATCTAATATTATTCTAATATTTATATATAAATCAATTTTAAACTAATTTTAAGTTGGTTTTCATTTTTCATAATCTCCTTTTTATATAATTTTATATTTATATTAATAAATATAACTTCCAACAAAAATGTTTACTATTATTAAAGAATTTTATCAATTTTATATAAAATTTAATGCCTTGTTAAAAAACCAAAAAAATGAATTGGATCATATTTGAAAAAAAAACGATTAGATAATGAAATGATAAAACCGCAATGATGAGATCAGATCAATTTTTTTACCTTAAAATCAACCCAAACTAAAATGCAAACACTCCTATAATGTCTACTACTTCGCTTTGGCTTGTGAAAAAAATAAAATTAACATACTGTTGAGAGAAAATTACACATCTGAAATTAAAACGCGCTATTATTAACTAATGTAGGATATGACCATTGACCATAGTCATATCCAATTTCCAATCACTAACATGTATACAACAATGGAACCAAACAAGATAAAAGGAGGAAAAAAAACCCGAAAGAGCTAACAGGGAATCACCCCGTTATATTATGTAGCTCTTCTTAGCATTTTAAAAAGAAAAAGAAAAAGAAATAGCTTATATTATAGTTTTTCTGCTTTTTTTAAGCTTTTAGGTTCACCCCTTAGATGATGGTTAAATGAACCAGGCTTGTGAACCCCAAGTGGTCCAATTGGCTTCACTTCCAACACGTGGAATCATTGAATTCCTTGATTGGGAGTCGACATGGAAGTTGGCCCCACACATAACTCCCTCACTCTATCAATCCTAGGCATTGCCTTCATTTTCCTTGTTGGATGCTCATAGCTCATCAGACCATGTTCACTATGAAACATGCACCCTGCAATTTCATTCAACATTCTTCATCCATTAAATTCCAAATGAAACATGTTCCAATTCTTCAACAAATCTGTGTCTGAATAGAGTAATTTGAAATTCTTAGATTCTATATATAGAATAGTAAACGAAAGAATTTCAAATGACAAATTAGGAGAAATTTTTATTATAAATCGGAAGAATTTCAAATGACATGTTGTGAGAGAATTTCAACATTTCTCAGTTATGTTTAATATTTTAGATTATTATTTACAATTCCCGTATACTTACTGTTCAGTCCACATTCTCTATAACAATTTTAATAATTACAAAATTCTCCATCCAATCACAAACTTAGTCCTCAATCAATCTTGCAATTAATCTCTTAATTGAACTACTTCTTCAATTAATCTTGCAAATAAATAAAGTTATAAAGCTTTATGAAATCTAAATACTGCAAAGAAAAGGGAAAACCAGGTTTAATTTACATACCAATAGGGAATGGTGCAAATGATTTAGCACAGCTTGCTTTAATCAGCTCCAAGTTCTCAGAAATAACTACAGAACCATCAACTACAATACCCCAGAAAAGCCCAATCTTTCCATTAGAACCCTGTTCAGACATAAGCAACATGTGAGTAAGGGCTTAATAATTAATAACACCATGTACATTATAAAATATCACATTTCCTTTTTTAATGTACATAAGAGATTTAGAAATGGACTTACTGATGCAACAAAAACTGTTCCATTCTTGTTGTCATAGATCACAAATGCAAAACTGCCTTCAAGTTATTTGAGGACCTGATCAGCAGGGTATGGACTCCTATCACGAAGTGTGCGGTAGGCTTCAATAATGAAAAGGGCCTCATTGGTTCCCTTTGATAGGCCATACCTCTTTATCAGATTGCTTAGGTTGTTAAGGCTACCCAAGAAAGCACAATATATGTTATCCAAGCCACAAAACAACCTGTGTGACAGACACATCTTTTGTATGAGAAATTCAACATGCATACACAGTTCATAAATTTTAGATCAAATTTATTAATTAACTCTCATTGTTTTGTGTTTCTATGAAATTCAAATAATCATCTTTCAGAGATACCAATAATAGCCACATACCCATGATGAATGGAGGGCTTGTTTGAAGGGGAATAAGCTAGAAAAGCATCATTTCCAAAGCTCATGGAGAAAGCATGGGAGGGATTGTGGGATACAAAATCTTGAATGATTTGGCCAAAATCTTTCTTTTTATTTTTTAAATCCTAATTATTTATTATATAAACTCCTTTTCTCTTAACCTGAAAAATGTGTAGAGCCTCCACTTTCTTTTCTTCCTCACAAATTCTATCCTTGGGTTTAATGGAATCATTCCAGCTAGTTCTGATACCACGGATTTTTCAATCGCATCTGACAAATGAATCCTTAAAGACAGCTACGTGCCTTAGATCTTTACTTTTCTTTTCAGAAGTTAATTTCACCAATAATCTTAAGGATTTACCTCTTTTTCTGTTGAAATTTGCCTTTGCCGTTTAATCCCAATTTGTGGGGTTATGTTTCCTATACAACAATTGTTCTTATTTCCCATTTGCAAACCACTGAAAGCCAAAACCCCAAAACCCTTCAGAAGATTTTTCTCCCATCACGTTGTTTGGAAGGAAGAAAACCCCATTCTCCTTTCACTAGTGTCATTCGCAACTCGTCCTGCAGCCATGGAGGAGAAACAACCGCCCCTGATGATGGTACCACAGCGGCACACAGTGGGCTGCACACAGAGCCGCGAACGACGACGAGGTTACAGCGGCCGTCTTTGGCCGCGAAGAGGAAACGGTGGCGCACAGTGGTTGCGCGAAAAGGAGAGCTGGTGCGACATTCTGTTCGCCGGAGAGTTGATAGTTTGCGGCGATTGGCACAGCTGTAGGGGCTGCACGTGGTGGTCCCAACGGCGGAGGAGCGAGACAGTTGCGGCCTTGTGTCTCAACGGGCAACTGCGAACGAAATGACGGAGCTGCAGCGGAGAATGGTGGCTGAGCTTTGCGGAAGAGACGGCGCGAGGGAGAGGTGCGAGCAAGAGCGGCGGTGACCACCTGAGTTTGGATCTGCAGCGGCATGTGGATACGAATGATGGTTCTAGTGGTTTGCGATCTATGCTTGCATCCGTAACAGTGGTATCGCGAAACAGATAGAGGAATACACTAAGCTAATTACATCAGTCAAAGCCCAAATTAAGCTGTTTCTTGGAGCAAGAAGCTGGAACAGCCGGGCATGCTCGATCCCTGCAATTGCCTGCATCTTCATTATATCAGGTTCTATATATTCTCCATCTCTCGATTATTGTTTCATGTGATTGGGATTAACATTAAAAAAAAAATCATTCATGTCTTGATGTGTTTAATTAAAGTCCAAATTTGATCTGCAACATGTATATCATGTTGAGTTGTTGTGTTGGGAGGAATTTTTATTCCAGAGATGGTGAAGATTCTCTGTATGAATCTATTGTTTTTGTGGTCACCGTGCAATTGGGCTTGATTGTTCTGATCTAGTGTTTGCATCATTGTTTTTATTATGCACTTAGACATGGATATTATTTAATTCTGTGAAGTATATTTCTATTCAATTGGCAGCTCTAGGCGTTACCACAGGAAAATAATGTGTGTTTATTTGTTTGTTCCAGACTTAATATGTACAGAAATTGTTAGATAACTTCCGATTACAATGATAGATAAATGTATAGCATTGCTCTTTAAAAGGATAGGAAAACGTGTTAAAGAAAGGGTCCCACTGAAAAATTATATGGTGGTATCAAATAAGCACATTGCACACGTACAGTAGCTTGTTTTCATTGTTTATATGAAAATTTGTTTCATTACAATTTGATTTGATTGGGTAAAACCTTCTTGTTATCCTGTTGCAATTTTTTTTGGCTTATTCTCTATCATAAGGATCTGGAAGCTATTAGGAGATTTAAGTTGCCTCATCAACTGAATATTTTATATCTTGCACGGTGTAACTTTGTTTTTGAAACTCATATTATTGATTTGATAATTAAAGTGGATTAGGCTCTGATGATTTGATATCATTCCATATAGTTTATAATCCAAATTATTTTTATGCAGAAAAGCAATTAATCGGTTAAAATATTGTGAATAAACTGTTTTCACTTTTTCATTCTTTTCCTTTTGGTGTCAATAGCTTTTCGACTCGCTTGGAAACTCAAATAAATATGTAGTTTTGCATTTTTTGAGACATAAATTGCGTTCTTTATTTAAATTCAATTTTTAATCTTATAAATATTCTTGGTGAAATTATGAATTTTTTAGTATTAAATATGGGGTTATTTTTATATGTGACAAAATAAAATTTGGATTAATTTATTGAGAGTGTATTACATTTGATTAATTTATTTGAAAATAAAATTGTTTGCTATGTCTATACTCAAAAGTGATTTGAGAGGTACCATGAATTATGGTATTGTATATAATGGGTTGCCACTATATTATAATGATATAGTGATGATACTTGTATTTGATTAGATCAGATTAAATTTAATAAATTCACAAGTGAATTTATGTTTACCCTCGATGGAGGAGTTGTCGCTTGGTAGTCTAAGTAGACCTGTATAGTCTCATCTATGATGATGACGAAGTTTATTCTTAACTTGGTAAGATGTGAATATGGTTTGGCTAAGAAATCTCTTAGCATATATTTTTTTGTGGAAGGAACATGAGCCTTCCATATCTTGTGATTGCTATGTGGAAATAACAAGAATAAATTTAATTTATAATTGAAATTGAGACGTATACGTATACCTTTTTATTTATTAAAGTAGCTACTAAATGATGGGGTTGTATCCCTAATCAATGTGTGGTCAAAATAAATTTGACCAATATATCACAGAGCAATAAGCTAGTGATAAAACATCGAGGGGAATGGGTCTAAAAGCCAATGGTGATGGTAACCCAACCTGTGTGATTGGAGATCCCATGAAGAAGGTTCATATGGGTAAAAACAAGTCACTTTATAGTTCTGCTGGCACAATATTTATAGTCTCTTCCTATGGTGTGAGGTGTGCTAGACTGCATTATTGAGAGGATAAGCTTGAAAGCTTTTAATGATTTTCATATCCCTTATGGGTGGTGTATGAAGTGCAGCATACACTTGATATAATCACCTATATGAGTGTCAAGTGGGGCCGCTTGTATGAGATTGAGGCGAAATGGCGTTAACAGTGGAAATTGTGGGGGTGAAATGTGATTGGTATACCTCTAACATACATCAAAGTGTTTTGGTTCATAGAGCTTGCTCCACCAATTCACTTGTATGTTAAGTACTATCAATCTAGGGTCTGGTTCATAGTCCAAAGACACCAGATTCGATGCATTTATCCCATGGCATTAACCCAAGAAGATTTTCTTTTCAATTTTTAAAACTTTTGAAATATGTGGGGGATTGTTGGATTTTTTATTCTATTTATTTATTTCAAAAGTTTTTAAGAGAGTGAAATAAATTAATGTTGTTTTTTATTTTTCAGAAAATATTTTTGACTTGGTCAAAACCTATCTTTTTATTTTTCTAAACCCTAATTATTTATTATATAAACTCCTTTTCTCTTAACCTAAAAAGTATGTAGAGCCTCCACTTTCTTTTCTTCCTTACAAATTCTCTTAGTTTATCCTTGGGTTTAATGGAATCATTCCGGCTAGTTCTGAGACCTCGGATTTTCCGGGAAGGACATGTTGAATCTTGGGGGATCATCGCATCGGGCGAATGAATCCTTAAGGACAGCGTATATCTACGTGCCTCAGGTCTTTACTGTTTGCAGAGATTAATTTCGCCAACAACACATAGGAACTTAGTCACAAAATACTTGAAAGGATTCCCATTTTCCAAAGCAACCTTGGAAAAGAAATCCCTTTTACCATATAGACTATTACCAGCATACTTAGATGCCTTTTTCTGAGTTGAAAGCATCATATGTAGATGGCTTAAATACGTTTTAAGTCCCTATAAATATAGGTCATTTTATTTTTAGTCCCTGTAAAAAAAATTTTGGTTTTTTATCCCTACAAAATTTTCCATTAGCCTTTTTGGTCCCTCCCGTTAACTTTTGGCTGATGTGGCAAACAGAGTGTCATATCAGCATGCCACATGTGTTTTTTTTGCCCAACTTAAATTTGTTTTTAGTCCCTATAAATATGATCTTTTTGGTTTTAGTCCCTGCAACTTTTTTTTACTTCAATTTCATCCCCATCCAACATCACAGTGTTCTTTTTTTTTTACCTCAATTTCATCCCCATCCAACATCACAGTGTCTTTTTTTTTTTTCTGTTTATTGACTAACAAAATCTTCATTTGATTTATGTCTATTAACCTGTAACTTAATGAGATTTGTGTTACCTAACAAAAAGGCTTGTAATTGAATGAAATCCACGGAAAAAAAATAATATTTGTAGCAAATTTTAAAAGAAACACCAATTTTTTTACGTAAAAACATTATTGTGAAATTTCTCTACTTTACTGTAAAAAATACACAAAACAATTCACGCAAATTTTAGAATTGAACGAAAACTCTTATGAATTTTGAAATCAACGAAAAAAATTGCAGAGAAAAAAGGTTGTTACAAGTTTTTTTCTTATAACCCAAAAAGGCTAGAGCTAGACTGGCAAAAACAACACATGTTAGTGACCTTTTTTCTCGACTAATTCTTTTTTTTCCTGTCTATTGACTAACAAAATTTTCATTTGATTTATGTCTATTAACCTGTAATTTAATGAGATTTGTGTTAACTAACAAAAAGGCTTATAATTGTCAATCAAATAAAAATTTTGTTAGTCAATAAATAGAAAAAAAATTGCAGACAAAAAAGGTCGTTACAAGTTTTTCTCCATATATGCAGTGAATCCAAGTGTTATGAAATTTCAAATAATTGAATACATAAAGAATTTATTTTTTTAAACCCACGAAAAGTTTTAAAATTTTCAGTGTAACAATGCAGAGGAAGCAAAAGGACACTGTGATGTTGGATGGGGATGAAATTGAGGTAAAAAACCAAAAACAAAATTACAGGGACTAAAACCAAAAAGATCATATTTATAGGGACTAAAAACAAATTTAAGTTGGGCAGAAATAACACATGTGGCATACTGATGTGGCACTCCGTTTGCCACATCAGCAAAAATTTAACGGCAGAGACCAAAAAGGCTAACGGAAAATTTTTTAGGGATGAAAAACCAAAAATTTATTTTACAGGGACTAAAAACAAAATGACCTATATTTATAGGGACTAAAAACATATTTAAGCCCATGTAGATTGAGCAAGTTGTCCATAGTGTATTATGTACTGGCGAAGGTCAATGTTTAGAGGATCTAACAAACCTTCCCACTTGCTTTGACCACCAAGAACTCTCCATTTTCTTGCTATGCTACCCATTTGCTTTTTCTAACTTCTTCAAATTAACTTACATAATAAGAGTATATATGCTTCCTGTATTGCACACTTTATATATATGAAGCCCGGAATGGACTTAAACTTTTGTTAAAGGAGACTCAAAATCCCACCCTTTTGTTAATTGACATTTTAGTAAAAAAAACACTCTCTTTCAAATGATATTTTTTTTCTGCAATAATGAGTCATTTTTAAATTAAAGAAAAAAAAACAGGGGCGATTTGATTATTATATGGTTAAGGAAGGAAAAAAAAACTTGTTCTGTTCGTCTTATTTTAACTTTTACAAAAAATTATCTGTTGTCCTTTGTCTTGGTTAAAGTAGTATATATATTCAAACTGCACTAATTAATACAGATGCTGGTAAGGAGTCATTTAGCTCGAATGGACTTGGTCTTTATGACATAATTATAAAAGAATGACCTTGTTCTGCAGCGCGATCTTACTAGTTACTATACATAAAAATATTTGTTTCAGTTTTTTTAAGATAACAATAAAAAATTATTCAACCTGCAGAAGCAGAATTACAATTACAGTAGTTCTCTAGTTACCAAGTACGCCTTGAAAAAATGGCTAATCAAGATTCTTATCTATATTGCAGTTTAGTAAAATTACCTTAAGTGGAGTTTATTAACCACATATTATTAATAAAGTTTATTTAAGAAATAACACAATGAAATTTCAAGACCATCATTTAAGAAAAAAAGACTAAACCAATGAGTGATTAATTCAAATGATTTTTTAAAAAGTAAAAAAGAAATTATAAATTAATAAGCACTTTGTCAAAAGTGGATTTTTATAACGCTCAATTCATTACGATTATAGATAATAAGCAAGATACAACTGTGGCTCAGTTGGCACATGCTGAAATTGTGGGAAGAGCTCCCGGGTTCGATCCCCACTAAACACATTCTTTGGGAGGGGTGAGGAGCCTTAATTGTGATTAAGCCCCGAATAGGATTGCCCTTGGTAATAGGGGATACCTATGGTTTACACAAAAAAAAATGTATTTGTGAAATTAAATATCACGGTTCTAAAATGGAACCTTGCTTCTAGAGTTCTAGTTTAATTTTTTTGTTTTTATATTTTTTTTATTTTGACTTATATTTATTGGACTTTATAAATTTACCATAATGAATAATATTTACTGCAATTCTTTTATGGTGAAGTTTAAACTTGTGTACCGTAAACTTCACTTTCTTTTATGGAATCACATTATTTATTTTATTATTATTATTTTTTAAAAAAAAAAACTCATTTAACGCGATTCTGAAAAGGAACAACCTGTTTGGTTTGAGGAAACGTTTTCTGTTTTCATTTTCTGTTTTCATTCTGTTTCCTGTTTTCTGAATTTTTACAAAGGAAAAACTGGAAATGCTGAAAACAACAAATTTTTGTTTCCAGCATTTCCAGTTTTTCCTTTGTAAAATTTCAGAAAACAGAGAAAATGGAAACAGGAAATGAAAATGCAAACCAAAGGTCTGTTTGGTTTGCATTTTCGTTTCCTGTTTCCATTTTCTGTTTCCTGTTTCCTGAAATTTTACAAAGGAAAAACTGGAAATGCTGGAAACAAAAATTTGTTGTTTCCAGCATTTCCAGTTTTTCCTTTGTAAAATTTCAGAAAACAGGAAACAGAGTGAAAACAAGAAACGGAAACAGGAAATGTTTTCGTAAACCAAACATTGTCGAGAAGTTGGATTTCTGCTTGCCGCCAGTCACTGCCCCTTGTTGCCACTCACACGTTGCTTGCCGCTGTCGTTCATTGTGAAGCTGCCGCACACGCCGTTTATGCTCGTCGTTCGTGGTCCGTTTGCGGCCACCCCTGTTTGCGTTGTTCACTGTGAAGTTGACGCGCGTTCCGTTCGTGCTCCGTTCGTGTGTTCTGTTTGTTGT
The DNA here is from genome assembly GCA_026901365.1 of Sesbania bispinosa. NCBI lineage: Eukaryota > Viridiplantae > Streptophyta > Magnoliopsida > Fabales > Fabaceae > Sesbania > Sesbania bispinosa. The sequence continues at coordinate 346,885 of QLOH01000684.1, forward strand.
CCGAGGTTGCTCCGTTCGTGCGTCGTTAATTCGTTATTCGTTTGTGCTTCGTTCGCTTGCCGCCCCTGGCTGCCACTTCCGGAAGTGTGTTGCCACAAGCTCTGCTGCTCCCGGCTACACTTCAATAGACCAGGGTTTCATGTATCGTTTTAATTGAAACTAGTGCCCGACCCATGCGATGCCATGCATGAGAATTATTTTTCAAATAGATTCTTTATAATGAATAATATAATATATTTAATTTAATTAATATAAATTGTAAACTTTAGAAAATGATAATGATTAGTGATTTTTTTCATATTAAAATTTATACATTTTTATATAGTAGAAGGAATTAAAAAAAATTAAAACATAGAAAATTTATTTGAAATAACATTTCAAACATTAATAATTACAAATGTAAAATATACCATATCATATCATTTATATTTTTTGAAATTTCTCTTTATACACTATATTTTTTTTATCAAATTATAACTTTTTAAAATATAATTACATATAAGAATCCTAAGACTTTGTCGAGACTTCACCTTAGATATACAACATATAATTGACCATTAATAAACACCAACATGTGACAATGTCTAGCTTTGACTTTTATTAATGGTCACAACAAAACAAAGAAAAATGAAAATTGTCTTTGTTGAAACTTTAATGGAGTGAGATGATCAAATAGAAATAAATTCATTCGAGATGTCCCCAAATGTGTTATGCATTTCTTATTTTTTTGGAAAAAATGAAAATCTAGTTTATATACATTTAAATGTAAACAAATATAATATACTCCACTCGTTCCTTTTTATAAGACACACTATATTGAATCACAAAGACCAATAAAAGTAATTAAAGCCAGTAATTATTTTATTTTATTAACTAACTCCGCTATCATTTGATAGTTGGAAAGACATTAAAGTTAATAAGGGCAAATAAGAAAAATTATAATAAATGTTTTCTTCGAATTGTAAAGTGGCTTATAAAAAGGAACACAAAAAATTCTAAAAGGTGCCTTATAAAAAGGAATTGACGGAGTATGTATTTAGGTGATTTCAATTCCTATTGTATTCATTTCAAAATATTTAGTGTTGTCTTATCATTTGTGTTTACTTAAATTCCTATTATTTATATATATTTTCGATTGCAACATGTAATGTATTTAATAATTTAAGTTAAAATATATAAGGTTTTTTTACGCCTAATTTTTTATCTCTCTTTCTTTCCTATCACATTAATTGTCATTTATTTCACACTCTCTCTTGATTTATTTCTTTTTATCTCTTTCTTTTTTCTACTTTCAACACCCAAAAGTTAACTATCCAAGTTTTAATACTTTTAAAAAAGAATAATAAGTTTTTCACAATTTTGTTTTATACTTCCTTAATTTTCTTTTTATTTTTCTCTCCATTTCATATCACATTTTTCATATTCTTTCTCTTTATTATTTCTCCTTTCTATTTTTCTCCTCCCCAAACTTTCCATATTTACCTACCTACCATCTATGTATCTTATAGGTTAGATACCATCTATACATCTGATACTTAGGCTAGATTTAGAACTCTTAACTTTACTACTTATATGAATTAAAAAAAATAACCCCCAATGAATAGTGATAAAAAATCTAGCCAATTATAATAGTATAGATGTAGGAAGGTACATATAATGAGTTTATTTTCATGTTATTTAAATGATGCATATGAAAGAATTAGGTAATTGGAAATTTGAGTTGTGTTTTTTCACCATTATTGTTCTGTTAGAACTCTAGAAGATGCATGTTTATTGGATATTGTGCTTAATGTGGGTGAAGTTTTTTGCAAAAAAAAAAAAATTATAGAAATGCATTTTCGAATACAAAATAAAAAATGTACTTTAAAGTTTAAACCATAGGATGTTATACTAGGTTCAAAAAATTTAAACTGAAAAATTGTTGTTTTATATTAAGTAGAAAAATGTTATACTAATGTTTTTGATAAATTTCATATTGAAGTAAAAGCTTTTGAAATATAAACCAATTTTTTCTTTAAACGTAACTAAAAGTAATTTTGTAAAACTAGTTTCCTTCAAGATTAAATTTATTAATTGGATAATCATGATTTTAACCATAGTATTTTAATTGTACAGTTAAGGTTGTGTTTCGTTGGGGTGGTTTGAGATTTTCATTATTAGATACGTGTTGTCCATTGAGGTTAGTGTTTCTTACTTTTATTATGATTTTTGTATATATATATATATATATATATATATATATATATAGTTATGTCTTAGTTATATGGTTGAAGTTTTATATGTTTTATATAAATTGTATTTGAGAGAACCCCTAGTTTTCCGTTCGAGATTCAATATCAATGAGCTTGTGTACCTTTATTAGGTATTGTTCATTGTATTGGATCTTGAATTGTCCATGTGGGACAATTTGAGAAAAAACTTTAAGATCAATTGGTTATTAGTTTCTCCCTCAAATATTACATGTTATATTTAGTGAAATTTCGGCTTGATTCATTTCTTTTGTTCTCTGGGTGCATACTTGATCGAAGATGATATTGTCATAATTAAGTCATGCACTTAGAGACCAATGGGAAATGCTGCAGAAATTTCGTCAAGTATAACACATTTGATTTAAGATGACAAACTAATATCAAAGTGATCACAAAGTTTCTTCTCGAATGAGATGGGGCTATAGAAATTTGAGTGAGAGTTACGCCCAATTTGGTTAAACAGAAAATAGAAGAGAGAGAAGAGAAATTGGAAATTGTAACTCAGTTTGATAGAGGAGAGATACATGCAGATGGAAATGTGCAGGTGGTGGGTCCCTTATGCCAAAATTTCTTCGCTACTCTGCGAAGAAATAACAAATACATCAAAGAATTGTTGAATATATAGTATGACAGTATAATATTTTTGACCAAGTTACCCCTTCTTTCTCTCTCCCTTTTGTCTCGGCTATAATGGGGGCGCACCACTTACCTAGTATAGTTCCTATGTGTGTGTTAGTGAATATATTAATTCCAATAGCCAAACTTTATTAATTTTTTAATCAATCAAACTTATTAATTTATTAAATTTTAATATAATTTTATTGATTTTACATAAATTATTTAAATATTATATATGAAATTAAATATTTTAATTTTTTAAAAATTTTACTCATCAATACTTAAGTAGGGGTATTTTGCTCTTTATATATTATAATCCAATTTTTCTCCTTTCTATTTCTCTCCTACCAAACAAAAATACCATTTCTCTCCACCCTATTTCATCTCTATTTCTTTCCTACCAAACAACCAAATTTCTTCTCTATTTCTCACCTATTTCTCTCCACTTTATTTCTCTCTTTCCTATTTCTCTCTACTCTATTTCTCTCCACTCTACCAAACAAAGTGTTAGTGATTTAAAATGCAAATGATAATATGAATTTCGTAATGTGCAAGTAAATATCATAATAATATTGTTGATAGATTGATTTAGTATGGATCGAAGGTGGATGACTGACAGGAATATATGGAAGGAGTGAGTCAAAGAGTTTGTTAAGTTTGTTGTTGAACATGCCAAGCACTATTGTAGAATTATTTTTCTTTATTTAGATTGTTTGGAGAGTTAGTGGATCTGACTTGCTAGATCATCTAATATGCCATGGAATTGATGAAAGTTATACATGTTGGATGTAACGCCCTAATTTCTTAATTCAAGAATAATGCCCGTTGGAGACACTATTCTCAACTTTCTGAAATTATTTCGCGCCATTACTGATATCTTTACATACACACTCGTCAAACGCTTAAGTAATTCCAACGTTTACCTAAGCTGAAATACATTACACATTATACATACATTTCATAATCTATCTGCCACTCAGTGGCTCAACATAACAATCACTACTAAATACATGATTTCTAATTTAATACAACATTCCATAATTCAATTGTATCTAAATTTCCTATAAAACTATCTTACAGTCGTGGGGGTGAAAGGATCCGATCCTTAGGGACTTCCATCTCAATACAATGCCAATCAATCCAGCCTGCATAACTAAAATGTGTTCCCATAACGTGGGGTTGAGACTAGTGTCTCAGTGAGCAAAGCATGCAATAAGCAGTGTGGGGAGGCAGGCATATGACATGCAACATACCATTCAACAAATCATACATGGTTTAGTTCTATCACATTTCACCATATCATACTTAAACTCTTTAAATTACCACAATATAACTACACTCAATTACACATGATGTCTAATGCCAAAATCAAAGTAAATATGCTATGCATGATCTGCATTACCTGGCAGACGAGGTCTTATCACTATCTCCGGGGCTAGAGACCTGAGCTTAGACTACAAGGAACGTCTTCCTTGGGGACGTATCCCACCATTACTCTGGGGACCGAAGTCCAAGTTTTACTTTGGGGACCGAAGTCCAATCTTGTTTAATTAAGGTGATCTAGGGCCGAAGCCATTTTTGTAGGGCCGAAGTCAAATCTCATTTTTATCTGGGAGTCGAGGCTCAAAAATCAATTTCCAATTATCTGGGCCAAAGGCCTTAATGCAATGCACAAACACATAACATATAGTACATGAATCTTGCTAGATCTAAACATTCTCTTTCTTACTCTCTGGGGGCAAAGTCCAAGTGTCTTATTAATTCTCAACAGGCACAACAGAACTCATAAATATACAATGTAATTATAATAAATAGCTAGAATAACAATTAGTGCTCAACATTAACAGAATTTCCATTATCAAGCCCTAAATGAAAATCTCTAGCATAAACACCACCAATGCATGGAATACAACCAACATACTCATAATGTTCAATACAAATAAATAGTGCCTAAACATAGCAAAATTCCCAATTCCAAACCCTAGATAGGGGTATCTAGCTCAATCTCCTTCAAACATACAATACAACTAAAATCAATCGGTAGATAGTCCTAAACAATCACATACAACCTCAAGAAAGGGAAAGGAAGGAGTGGGTACATGGAGGATCAAACATACAAAATGGAGTGATTGTGTGTGAGCTTTACTCACCTCTAATGGAGCACAAATGGAGAAGAGGATGGAGGGGAAGGTGAACCCAAGCTCCAAGGGGTGGCGAGGAAGGCTCCAAGCTAGCTTTTCTCCTCTTTCTCTCACTTTCTCTCTCTAGAATCCTCCCTCTCTCTCTCTTAAACCCCAAGGGAACAATAAAAATGAAGAAGAAGGGGTGATTCAGCGCGTTTAAAGAAGACAGGGACACGCTCGCGCGCTCAAGCTGGCATAAGCGCGCTCAAGCGCGCAACTCTCAGAATTGCTCAACAAAAACTGCACGCGCGCGCTCAATCGCGTAGACTCTCTGAGTTGCTGATGCGCGCTTGAGCGACAAACTTGCTATTTAGAGGTGCAAATAGGGTCGGAATACTATCGTATAACAAATTAAACTAAATACCCAGATCTTATCTTTCTAATGCAAATGGAATCACCTCAATTGGACATCCACAACTCTAGATATTATCAAGTTAATGCACCAAGGTCATTAGACTTAAAACTCAAAATTAAGTAATAACCTTGTTTGAAGCCCAACGGGGCAAACTTTATATGAGTCATGTTATAACTCATCAATTGACTCCAAGAAGACTAACGTTAAGGGTTCTAAGTGTCCATGAGACCATGCTCCTCTATTCCTTTGTTCCTTTCCATAAAATCACCTTCTACCCCGGTTCCTTGAGTCTTCGCCACTCCTCTTCCTCCCGGTTAATTCGTTTAAGCTTAGTTCCTTCAGTCTTAATCTAATTCCCTAGTTCCAATGTCTCTACCTTCTTCCTCACCTCTTCATTATGCTAGTCTTTCTACCACCGGGTGTGATTCCTCTTAATCTAACTGAACAGTCAGGTTTGGCTTAATACTTAGTTTTTTCCCTTCTCGGTTCCCTTAAAGCTCATAACTCTTAATCGATTCCCTAACTCTCATCTTATTTTCCCTTCCAACCCATAAGCTCTCTTCTTACTTTTAACTTCCCTTCTTGCGGTGGGATTCATAGTCTAAGGCTTCCCCTATATATCCAGGCCTTAATTTTTGGGATGTTACAACTCTAACCCCTTAAATAAATTTTGTCCTCAAAATTTTTGGTTATCCTATGTTGCCTCACCTCATGGTCACGTTCTCGTCTTTAACTATATCGGTAGATTATGATATTTCTCCGATTAGCACCTGGTCATCATTCACTCTACCCCCGCTCTAGGAGGCTAATGCAATTAAGGTTCAGTTGGGTTTTCTGGTCCTACCTCTCTTTCCTCTATTCACAGGTCAAGTCTTCGATCTCATTATTCCCTAAGTTCATTCTAAGCCTAACTGTTGACGATAACAACAATCCCATGGCATATTCCAATTGCCACGCTACCAAAAGGGTCGCACCATAAAGTTATCTTAGAAACTCTAGGCTTTAGTTTTTAACTGGGTTCTTATTTGTCCACTATACTCGGGAATTACCTCAAATTTCACAATTGTTTGTGACATTAACTCTAGAGCGTTAAAACTATGCCTGAAATTTGTGTTATTTTAAAAGTCTTGCCTTAATTTGAAGGTTTCTAATTGATTTCTAATTTACCACATGGTTTCCCTGAAATTGATACTAACAACACATTCACATGCAATCACCTAATCCATGAATCATGAAACTTGCACCGGATAGGTAATCCGACACTTGAGATGCACCCAAGGCACACATATCCACATAAGTAACACATGCACAATCAATGACTTGAAAGACAATGAAACACAACGAGCGGAACCAAGGAAACACTAACGAACTGGACATGCAACACCTCTATCACTACTACGAGTACATTCCCTAAGGGTTATGGGATGCCTACGGCACACCCTGCATTGTTCTATAATCTGTTCTCATGAATTTCCTTCCCAGGTCTATCCCACAGTCTACCCCCCTTAAAGAGCAAGGCTCCCCCTGGCTTAGATATGGGTCTCAACCCAATTCTGAAGGCATCAAGGTTCTAATCTTTCTCCTCGGGTGCCCCACTCAAGATCATGAAACTTGACTCTACGCCCTCCAGCATACCTAACTACTTCTAGCCCGAAGCAAGTCAAGGGTCTACGCTCAGCCGTTACTATCCCCGCCTGAGTACTAGTCTTAGGTGAGAATGAAGTTTTCTTGATTCTAGGTATTTCTTAATTAAGGTCATTGACTAGCATATTCCCTTCTCTTCCTAAACTCACAAAAAAATTCACTTATGTGAAGCTGATCCTGTCATTACTAGGCCACTAGGGTCACTAAACAACCCACAACTACTGAGCTTAATCCGGGGAAAGTAATGAACATTCTAAGGTAGATTTCAACTTGGTTTCAAACTCAGGAATTATCCAATTAATCAATTAGGCGGGGGTGATACACTAAATAACTGATATTAATACTAGGGGATTAGCCGGTACTTAGGAAGACTGAGATCAATTGCTAAAATGTTCAAATTGACTAAGTGAGGTGCCAAAGTAAACCATTGTGACACTTCTTGCAAAACTTCGAAGGACTACTTATAACTATTAAGGGTAGGAACTAAATGCATAAGTATAGGGATTTATGAACTAAGAATGGATTCTAAGAAGACCTTTCTAATACCAAAACAGTAGGGACAAGGAACCATGTTCCTTAAGTACTAATAACTAAGTAAACATAGAATCGAAAGAAACCGACCATGATAACACCTTTCCTGGTACAATTAACCCTCCAAGTTTCCAGATTCATTCCCTAGCTCAAACGGAACTGACTATGGGGTCATCATCAAGTAATAATGCCCAACCACAACAAAAAATGAGTAACATGATTGCATATAAGGGGGTCGAACCAATAAAGAAAGCTTTAAGGTATAACAAGATGGGCATGGAGTTATGAATATTAAACTTATAGATCTCCTTTATTTGCTCGTTGTATTCTGATTCCTATCATGTTCCTAATAATTTAAAAATCATGGTCTAGGTTCATCTAATGTAGTCTCTATCCTCCATTCTCTAAGGCTCTAAGCGAGCCCTTTATATCTCCGGGGGTCATCTTAACCACTAATCCTAAAACTTCAAGTATAGGTACTGTAACATCCCGCTAATTAATACCTTAATTCATAGGAATATCATAACTTAAAGTAGAATGAAGAAAAATAGGTTGTTGCTTGATGTTGGTTCTAAGCCTTATGACATTGATACACTAGATTGCAAATATCTAGAATTGTAGATGTCCGAGTGAGGTGATTCCGCTCTCATTAGAAAGCTTATTTCCGGGGCTTCAGTTTGATAGGTCACACGATAGGGTTTGGATGAAAACTGCACCTTAACAAGAAGGGGAAATCTCACTCTGGTTTCCTCGCTCGAGCTGAGCTCAAGCGCAGCCTGAGCGAGGATACCAGTAAAAAGGGAAAATTGCAATCTGGTTTTCTCGCTCAAGCTGAGCTCGAGCGCAGCCTGAGCGCAGAAAAACAGAGAGCAATTCGAGGAAATTCAGCTTGAGTTGAGATCAAGCGCAGCCTGAGCGAGAACTCGCGCTTGAGCGCAGGTCCGATTTCTGCATTTTAAAACACGTTCGTGGACGGTTTCAGTCAGTTTCTTCTTCCATTCTTTCGTATTTTCAGAGAGAGAGAGGTTCTAGTGAGAGAAAGTCCCAGCAAAGGCCAAGAACGAATTCTACTCATCAAGAACGAGTCTTGCTTCAATCTTTCTCCCTTCAAGGCCCTCCGTTCTTCGTTCTTCCTCCGTTTTCTCAACTCACAGGTGGGTGGACTTTCACTTGTTCGTTCTGAATCATTACCATTGCATGCTCCCTATTCTTTTTCCCCTTTCCTTCTATGAATTAGTGATATATGTATAGTAGGAACATAGGAATTGTGAATGTACTGATTATTGTATGTATTGGATTGCCAAAACCTTAGGGTAGATGATTGGATGATTCTGTATGATGGTTCTTGATTATGTCTGATGATTCTTGATTATATTATTCTGTAATTCATGGGCCTTTGGCCATCACAGTCATGAAACTCTGAATTTAAGAGAAATCATAGAGCCTTCAGGCTATCACAGGGTCTTTGACCATCACAGGCCTTCGGGCAAATTAATTAAGAACAACGGGGTAACCACATCGAACTCATGGCCAAGAGGGAGATGGGGTCCCCAATCACAGAATTATATTTAAATGTTATTTAAAATTTAATCATAGGCAACCTTGGACGACGGTCCTTGGTTACATGGCCGAGCACTCATCACAGTCATGTTACAGAGAAAAGACCCCGGGTGTCGGGAATAACACCTCACAGCCATGCATTGCATCTTGATGATTGATTTTCTTTGTGTTGAATTCTGTACCATTACCTCTTTTATGTCTCTTAAAATTATATGTATGCCATGATGGTTCTTGGTTGCTTTCCCCCACACTGCACACACGGTTACACTCACTGGGACGTTGGTCTCACCCCATTCCATGGGAACAATATTTTCAGTGGTGCAGGATACTGATCAAAGCTATGACGAGTAGTAGATGGCATGTGAAGACCATTAGTCTTATTGTTTATTTTACTTGATGTTTTTCATGTTGTTTAGAACCACTAGTGTTATTTGTTAAAGCTACTTTAGGAATCATTATGCTAGTTTAATATTTATGTATTGGAGCCTTGATGGCAACAGTATATTATTATTTCATTGAGTTATATATGTATTGTTGGAGCTTTAGTAATTGTTGGGTTACTCAAGCGATGGTATTGTATGTCGATATGCGAAATGAATGAAATAATTTCACGAATTTGGAAATAGTGCTTCCAACAGGCATTATTTCTGAATTTAGAAATTAGGACGTTACATTTTGGTATCAGAGCAGTTCAATCCAGTTGGACTGTGGTTATGTGTTACTCCCTAAGTTAGTCATAATTTTTATATGCATTATTAGGGAATTGATAGACTGATCACCTGGATATTTCTTAATGATGTGTATAGGGTCATGGCTAACGGTAGGAGGGGACGTCTTCGTGCCAATTCACCTTCACCCTCACCGGATCAACCTCAGGATCCCGTGGCGGTGGCCCTTCATATGCTCACCCAAATCATGGGGGAGCAAGCCGCCTCTAATGCCGCAGTACTTCAGGCCTTGCACAGGCAGTCCACCGGTACTCCTCCACCGGGGACAGTAGTAGATCCTTTTCTTCAGGGATTAACAGAATTCAGGAAACACCACCCTCCAGCCTTTAATGGGGCTTATGACCCCAGCAGCAGCAGACTCCTGGCTTAATGCCATGAACAAGATCTTTGAGGTAATGGCTTGTGCGGACGACCTGAAGGTGAGATTTGCTACCTACATGTTAAAAGGAGAAGCAGAGAATTAGTGGAAGAATGCGAAGATCAGTTTGAACGCTCCGGAAACTTTACTCTCTTGGGATGCATTCCAGAATGTATTCCTGGAGAAGTATTTCCTTGAACCAGTCAGGAAACAGAAAGAGCTAGAATTTCTCAATCTGAAGCAAGGCAACATGACCGTGGGCCAGTTTGTGGCCAAGTTTGAAGAACTCTCCAAGTATCACTCCCTGCTGCAAGCCAATCCTAATGAGGGTTGGAAATGTTCTCACTTGGAAGCGGGCCTCAAGCCCGAGATCAGGAAAATTGTGTCAGCCTTCCAGCTCAAGGATTTCCCAGCCTTGGTGACCAAGTGTCTGGTCGTTGAACAAAGTTTGGTGGATGAGGCGCCCAAGCCGGCAGCTAGGACTTGGGTTGAGAGTAAGAGGAAGAGAGATGATGCACCTGTCAGTAAGAATTTTCGACCTCAGTTCCAGGGAGGAAAGGGCAAGCAGGTCGCCCTTCCCTCCACTACAGCTTCTCCTACTTGTCCCAAGTGTGGCAAACACCATCGGGGCGAGTGCCTGGCAGGACAACGAGTCTGTTTCTACTGTCGGGATCCAACTCACATGATTGGGGACTGCCCAAAGAGGAATAAGGACCAGCCCAAACCCCAAGCTACCGGAAGGGTCTTTACCCTCAACGGTGAGATGGCAACTCAGGCCGATGATCTGATGCAAGGTACTTGTAATCTAAATGACACTCCTTTGATTGTACTGTATGATTCTGGAGCAACTCATTCCTTTATTTCTTGTGACTGTGTGGAAAGGATGAAATTGCATGCCACTCCTTTACCTTTTCAATTGAATGTCCATACCCCTGCTAAGGAAGCCATTCTCACTTCCTTAGTGATATGAACCTTGAGGTTCTATTTTTCATGGACCTTAGAAATTTCTGAATAAAAGAGCACTTTCCTTGACAAACACTTTTCTACCAAAAATTCATCATTTCTATTTTCTTTTCTTTTGTCACGTACGTATCTTTTTCTTTTCTTTTCTTTTTCTCTTTGATAATACCTTTTTCTTTGATAAAAAAAATTGAGAACCAAGTAGTAACCTTTCCAAAAAAATATTCACCCTTTAGAAAACTTGATAAATAAATCACTTAGAAACCAAGTTTAACGTATAGGAAAAATATAGATTTTGAGCACAAAAACAAAAGGTAAAAAAAAACTAGAAGAAGAAGAAATAAAGGATGGGAAGATAGGAAAGGACGTCACACTTTCAAAGACTTGAAAGATAAGTCCCTGAGAACATACACACAAAGGAAGGATCCTTTGATAAATTCTCAACTCTTGACTAGCAAGAAACTTAGAGAAACACTCTCAAAGTATAGGTAATTTTCTGCATAACTCATTCTGTCCTTTATTGTATGCATGAAGCATGAATTTATAGGATTTTACAAGATCAATTAGGTCATGCATTCAGCTGCATGTTCACGCCCATATTGTCCCTAAAATACCCTCCATACATTTCCCATGCAACCCTAGTTAACTATTATAACTTAATTGATAAAAACCCTAAATAAAAACTTAATAAAAATGCACCTATTGGAAACTATCCTAGCCGCAACCCTACCAGCTCTTTGGATGCACATGTGGCTGCCATAATACAAGAAATGTAACCATAAAAAATGACTTAAAGTAGCCATTGATTCAGCCAATAAGTGGCCGCACCATATAGCCTTCTTTCTTCAAGTGTGCCTTCAATGTGTAACCTTCCTTTCATGAGTGTGGCCGCCACTTTGATGGCTATTGAACCAGCCATTTATCACCTTCTTAATCACCTTATTTTAGCCATGTGTAGCATGTGTTGGCCGCCCAAATGATGGCTTACAATTCAGCCAAGTTACTCACTTGATAGCACATGTTTAATGACACTTTACTCACCAAATTATGCACATGTTGGCCGCCCCTCTTGATGGTATTTTACTCAGCCTTTTAATCCATGTTGGCCGCAACTTTAGAGCAAATAGAAGATCTCCATGAAGCCCACAAAAGGGCTAGGTTCATGCGCACAAGCTAGCTCCCAAACGGCTAGTAGACAAGGCTTTTAATGCCTTTGAAACTCATTACAACCTTGTCTTGTAACCATCAAAATATTAATCAAATGTTTTGTAACTCCTAATCCTTATTGAAAGCATAAATAAACAGCAATAATTCAGCATAAAAGACTCCATGTGGCCGCCCACAATGGACCATGTGTGGCCGCCCACAATGCCACCCTCATCAGCTTGGAAGTGCTTCAATTGGTAGTTGCGTTAAATGCAACTGTGTCTTCATCAAATGGTTCCTCCTCTTCAACTTGAGTGCAGTTAATGAGTTATGAGCTTCCATTAATGCTTTGCATGTTTTGAAGTTGGACTTCTTTGATGACAAGTTGTAGTGCCTCCTTAGCCCTCCTAGACTGCGCCCTTGTCATGGGCCCACCTAACCTGCTGACTGCTATGATGTCCTCATCACTTAGTGTGTCTTGCATGTCCCTTAAAAATTCAAGGTAGGATCTTTGAAGTTGATTTGATTTGTTTGCCATTGAAAAAACTTGATGTTATTTTGGGTATGAACTGGTTATCCCGTAACCAGGTCATGCTTGACTGTTGCAATAAAGAAATTGTTTTCCCTACTCTTCTTCCTTCCCCGAAGGAGAGACCATCATATTTGTTATCTTGCTCCACTCAAATTTCTGAATGCCTGACTGATGGTAGTTATTGTTTTTATATTACTGCTTTCCTCAACTGTAGAGTCGAAACCCGACCTAGACAGCATAGCCATTGTTAGGGAGTTCCAGGATGTTTTCCCTAGTGAGGTGACCACCTTACCTCCGGACCGAGAGACTGAGTTTTCCATAGACCTTGTGCCGGGCACAGGGCCTATTTCTAAGGCTCCCTATAGAATGTCACCCTTGGAGATGGGTGAACTTAAGAAGCAACTAGAGGAATTAATAGAGAAGCAGTTCATTAGGCCTAGTGTATCCCCTTGGGGAGCTCCAGTGCTCCTTGTCAAGAAGAAGAATGGTAGCATGAGGTTGTGTGTTGACTATAGGCAACTGAACAAGGTAACAATTAAGAATAAATATCCCTTGCCTAGGATAGATGACCTGTTAGATCAGCTTAGAGGGGGCAGCAGTATTTTCTAAGATAGACTTGAGATCAGGTTACCATCAGATAAAGATTAGAAGTGAGGATATTCCCAAAACTGCTTTTAGGACTAGGTATGGGCATTACGAGTATTTGGTGATGCCATTTGGCTTGACCAATGCTCCAGCTGTATTCATGGACTACATGAACCGTATCTTTAGGCCCTATTTAGATAAGTTTGTGGTTGTATTCATCGATGACATTCTTATCTATTCTAAAACCTTAGAAGAACATGAGCAACATCTTAGAGTGGTTTTGGAAGTGTTGAGAGAGAAGAAATTGTTTGCTAACCCTGAGAAATGTGATTTCTGGTTGGATAAAGTTCACTTCCTAGGACATGTGATATCTAGTGAAGGTGTGTCAGTGGACCCCAGTAAGATAGAGGCAGTGATTGGTTGGGAGAGGCCCAAATCAGTCACTGAGGTTAGGAGTTTCTTGGGACTAGCTGGGTATTATTGCAGATTTATTAGAGGTTTCTCCCAGTTGGCTTTACCTCTCACCCGACTGACTCGTAAGGGTCATGCTTTTGTTTGGGATGAGAAATGTGAGAAGAGTTTCAAGGAACTCAAGGAGAGGTTAACCACCACCCCGGTGTTGGTATTGCCGGACTTGTCCAAATCCTTTGAAGTGTATAGTGACGCTTCAGGAAAGGGCTTAGGTTGTGTTTTGATGCAGGATAAGAAGGTAGTGGCCTATGGTTCTAGACAGCTTAGACCCCATGAGGAAAATTACCCAACCCATGACTTAGAGTTGGCTGCAGTAGTGTTTGCTCTCAAGGTGTGGAGGCATTACCTATATGGTGTACAATTTGAGGTTTTAGTGATCACAAGAGCTTAAAGTACCTGTTTGACCAGAAGGAACTTAACATGAGACAGAGGAGGTGGATGGAATTTCTAAAGGACTACGACTTTGAGCTTAAGTACCACCCAGGTAAGGCCAATGTAGTGGCCGACGCCCTAAGTAGGAAATCCCTGCATGCGTCATCCATGATGGTGCATGAGCTAGTATTGTTAGAGAAGTTTAGGGATTTAAAACTTGATGGGAACTATGAGGGAGATAGTATGAGACTCCATAGGCTAGAATTAGTTAATGAGTTAAGGACAAGGATTAGAGAGGCTCAGATCTTAGACTTAGAACTCCAGTCCCGAAAGGGACAAACAAGATTTTCTGTATCAGGAGATGGGATGATTCTCTTCCAAGGGAGAGTCTGGATCCCTAAGGGGGGTAGTCTTAGAGAGGAGATTTTAGAGGAGGCTCATAAGAGCAAGTTCACGGTACATCCGTGTATTACCAAGATGTACCAAGACTTGAGGACCATGTTTTGGTGGGATGGAATGAAGAGAGAGATAGTTGAGTTTGTTTCCAGGTGTCTTGTATGCCAACAGGTTAAGATAGAACACCAAAAGCCCTCAGGTATGCTCAAACCATTAGAAATTCCCGAGTGGAAATGGGAAGCCATATCCATGGATTTTGTGATGGGACTCCCTAGAGTTCCAGCAGGCTTTGATGCCATTTGGGTGATTGTGGATCGGCTGACCAAGTCAGCTCATTTCTTACCAATCAAGGCAACCTACCCTTTGACCAAATTAGCAGAATTGTAATCAAGGAGATTGTGAAGCTTCATGGTGTACCTTCCAGCATAGTGTCAGATAGAGATCCCAGATTTACCTCTAGGTTTTGGAATGCCCTACACCAAGCCTTCGGTACTAAACTGAAGTTTAGCACCGCTTATCACCCTTAGACTGATGGGCAGTCTGAGAGAACAATCCAGACCTTAGAGGACATGCTTAGATCCTGTGTGTTGGAAGATAAGGGTAGTTGGGATAAATACCTACCTCTTATAGAGTTTGCCTATAACAACAGTTTTCATAGTAGTATAGGTATGGCACCCTATGAGGCGCTGTATGGTAGGAAGTGTAACTCACCTTTATGTTGGAGTGAGGTGGGAGAGAAAAGCTTTTAGGACCAGAGTTGGTACAAATCACTACAGAAAAGATTAAGAGAATTAGGGAAAAGTTGGTAACTGCCCAGAGCCGCCAGAAGTGTTATGCTGATAGGAGGCGAAAGGACCTAGAGTTTGAGGAAGGTGACCATGTGTTTTTGAAAGTTACTCCCATCAATGGCATTGGAAGGTCCATTAAAGCCAAAAAGTTGAATCCCCGTTTTATCGGTCCTTTTCAAATATTGCAAAGGATTGGTCCCCTTGCATACAGAGTAGCCCTTCCACCCCATTTAGCCAACATCCATGATGTGTTCCATGTCTCTCAGCTCAGAAAATACCTTCATGATCCTTCCCACATCATAAGTTCAGAATCGGTACAATTGAGGGAGGATTTAACCATTCCCACGAGACCTGCACAAATCATTGACCGCAGTGTCAAAACCTTGAGAAATAAGACGATTCCGTTAGTGAAGGTGTTTTGGGAGGGTCAGTCACCCGAGGAAGCAACTTGGGAAAAAGAGGAAGATCTCCGCTCCCAGTTTCCAGAGTTATTCGTTTGAGGTAAGGAACTTTAGATCACCTTTGAGTTTTTCAGTTAACATTCTTTAGCCAATTTTGAGGACAAAATTGTTTTAAGGGGGGGTAGAATTGTAACATCCCGCTAATTAATACCTTAATTCATAGGAATATCATAACTTAAAGTAGAATGAAGAAAAATAGGTTGTTGCTTGATGTTGGTTCTAAGCCTTATGACTTTGATACACTAGATTGTAAATATCTAGAATTGTAGATGTTCGAGTGAGGTGATTCCGCTCTCATTAGAAAGCTTATTTCCGGGGCTTCAGTTTGATAGGTCACACGATGGGGTTTGGATGAAAACTGCACCTTAACAAGAAGGGGAAATCTCACTCTGGTTTCCTCGCTCGAGCTGAGCTCAAGCGCAGCCTGAGCGAGGATACCAGTAAAAAGGGAAAATTGCAATCTGGTTTTCTCGCTCAAGCTGAGCTCGAGCGCAGCCTGAGCGCAGAAAAACAGAGAGCAATTCGAGGAAATTCAGCTTGAGTTGAGCTCAAGCGCAGCCTGAGCGAGAACTCGCGCTTAAGCGCAGGTCCGATTTCTGCATTTTAAAACACGTTCGTGGACGGTTTCAGTCAGTTTCTTCTTCCATTCTTTCGTATTTTCAGAGAGAGAGAGAGGTTCTAGTGAGAGAAAGTCCCAGCAAAGGCCAAGAACGAATTCTACTCATCAAGAACGAGTCTTGCTTCAATCTTTCTCCCTTCAAGGCCCTCCGTTCTTCGTTCTTCCATTGTTTTCTCAACTCACAGGTGGGTGGACTTTCACTTGTTCGTTCTGAATCATTACCATTGCATGCTCCCTATTCTTTTTCCCCTTTCCTTCTATGAATTAGTGATATATGTATAGTAGGAACATAGGAATTGTGAATGTACTGATTATTGTATGTATTGGATTGCCAAAACCTTAGGGTAGATGATTGGA
This sequence comes from Sesbania bispinosa, assembly GCA_026901365.1. Lineage (NCBI taxonomy): Eukaryota > Viridiplantae > Streptophyta > Magnoliopsida > Fabales > Fabaceae > Sesbania > Sesbania bispinosa. The sequence goes on from QLOH01000684.1 coordinate 363,798, forward strand.
TGATTCTGTATGATGGTTCTTGATTATGTCTGATGATTCTTGATTATATTATTCTGTAATTCATGGGCCTTTGGCCATCACAGTCATGAAACTCTGAATTTAAGAGAAATCATAGAGCCTTCAGGCTATCACAGGGTCTTTGACCATCACAGGCCTTCGGGCAAATTAATTAAGAACAACGGGGTAACCACATCGAACTCATGGCCAAGAGGGAGATGGGGTCCCCAATCACAGAATTATATTTAAATGTTATTTAAAATTTAATCATAGGTAACCTTGGACGACGGTCCTTGGTTACATGGCCGAGCGCTCACCACAGTCACGTTACAGAGAAAAGACCCCGGGTGTCGGGAATAACACCTCACAGCCATGCATTGCATCTTGATGATTGATTTTCTTTGTGTTGAATTCTGTACCATTATCTCTTTTATGTCTCTTAAAATTATATGTATGCCATGATGGTTCTTGGTTGCTTTCCCCCACACTGCACACACGGTTACACTCACTGGGACGTTGGTCTCACCCCATTCCATGGGAACAATATTTTCAGTGGTGCAGGATACTGATCAAAGCTATGACGAGTAGTAGATGGCATGTGAAGACCACTAGTCTTATTGTTTATTTTACTTGATGTTTTTCATGTTGTTTAGAACCACTAGTGTTATTTGTTAAAGCTACTTTAGGAATCATTATGCTAGTTTAATATTTATGTATTGGAGCCTTGATGGCAACAGTATGTTATTATTTCATTGAGTTATATATGTATTGTTGGAGCTTTAGTAATTGTTGGGTTACTCAAGCGATGATATTGTATGTCGATATGCGAAATGAATGAAATAATTTCACGAATTTGGAAATAGTGCTTCCAACAGGCATTATTTCTGAATTTAGAAATTAGGACGTTACAGGTACTCCTCTACCCAAACTCAGTGCTATAAACCCATAACAATATCTCCACGTCTAGGATGCATTTTCCCCTAACTTCCCACGATTTCCACACCTTTTATTTACCATCTAACCAAGCATGAAATTCCTAGTCCGCGAAATCCTAAATTCCCGGACCATCCAATCCATACCCAAGAAATTCACAATCAATCACATACATACATGAAATTCAAGCAAAACAAGTTTCACAATCCATCAAGACAGATCATACTACCAAGCCCCAAGTTCAAGCAACCCACACTCTCTTCACTCTTTAGGGAGTCTACTCATCTTAGTTCTTTCTACATGTGTCTCGTGTCCACTAGGACCTAAGGGTAACTTGCTACAAGGTCTCTAGGGTGAGGGTTCTACTCTTGGGGAGAAGCCTAAGTTGTTTTCTCTCTATCTAACATGTGGGTGGCTCTAACCTTGTTAGGGAAGTGACCCAACTTCTTGAGCAAGGCCTCCTACTCACATCACTAACCATAATCCCGTGTACCACGCACGCACTGTAGGGGTGATCGGTCCCTATAACGAGTACGAGGTACCGTGGGATCTTAGGAAGTCATGAACAACTAACCTAGCCACAGTCCAATTGGATTAAACTGCTCTGATACCATAATGTAACGTCATAATTTCTTAATTCAAGAATAATGCCCGTTGGAGACACTATTCTCAAATTTCTGAAATTATTTCGCGCCATTACCGATATCTTTACATACACACTCATCAAACGCTTAAGTAATTCCAACGTTTACCTAAGTTGAAATACATTACACATTCTACATACATTTCATAATCCATCTGCCACTTAGTGGCTCAACATAACAATCACTACTAAATACACGATTTCTAATGTAATACAACATTACATAATTCAATTGTATCTAAATTTCCTATAGAACTATCTGACAGACATGGGGTGAAAGGATCCACCTTAGGGACTTCCATCTCCATCCAATGCCAATAAGTCCAGCCTGCATAACTAAAATGTGTTCCCATAACGTGGGGTGTGACTAGTGTCTCAGTGAGCAAAGCATGCAACAAGCAGTGTGGGGAGGCAGGCATATGACATGCAACATATCATTCAGCAAATCATACATGGTTTAGTTTTATCACATTTCATCATATCATACTTAAACTCTTTAAATTACCACAATATAACTACACTAAAGTATACATGATGTCTAATGCCAAAACTCAAAGTAAATATGTTATGCATGATCTTCATTACCCAGTAGACGGGGTCTTATCATTATCTCTGGGGCTAGACCTGAGCTCAGACTACAAGGAACATCTTCCCTGGGGAAGTATCCTACCATTACTCTGGGGACCTAACTCCAAGTTTTACTTTGGGGACCGATGTCCAATTACTCTGGGGACCGAAGTCCAATCTTGTTTAATTAAGGTGATCTGTGGCCTAAGCCATTTTTCTAGGGCTGAAGCCAAATCTCATTTTTATCTGGGAGCCGAGGCTCAAAAATCATTTTCCAATTATCTGGGCCAAAGGCCTTAATGCAATGCTCCCACACACATAACATATAGTACATGAATCTTGCTAGATCTAAACATTCTCTTTCTTACTCTCTTGGGGAAAAGTACAAGTGTCTTATTAATTTTCAGCAGGCACAACAGAACTCATAAATATACAATATAATTATAATAAACATCTAGAATAACGATTAGTGCTCAACATTAACAGAATTTCCATTATCAAGACCTAACTGAAAATCTCTAGTATAATCACCACCAATGCATGGAATACAACCAACATATTCATAATATTCAGCACAAGCAATAAATAGTGTCTAAACATATCAAAATTCCCAATTCCAAACCCTAGATAGGGGTATCTAGCTCAATCTCCTTCAAACATACAATACAACTAAAATCAATCGGTAGATAGTCCTAAACAATCACGTACAACTTCAAGAAAGGGAAAGGAAGGAGTGCGTACATGGAGGATCAAATATACAAAATGGAGTGATTGTGTGAGCTTTACTCACCTCTAATAGAGAAGAGGATGGAGGGGAAGGTGAACCCAAGCTCCAAGGGGTGGTGGGGAAGGCTCAAAGCTAACTTTTGTTCTCTTTCTATCAGTTTCTCTCTGTAGAATCCTCCCTCTCTAAAACCCTAAGGGAACAATAAAAATGAAGAAGAAGGGGTGGTTCAGCGCGTTTAAAGAAGATAGGGACGCGCTCGCGCGCTCAAGCGGGCATAAGCACGCTCAAGTGCGCAACTCTCAGAGTTGTTCAACAAAAACTGCACGCGCACGCTCAAGCGCGCTTCAGTGCGCTCAAGAGCGCAAACTTTCTGAGTTTCGCGCGCTCAAGCGCGCAGACTCTCTGAGTTGCGTGCGCTGAAGCGCTCATCAGGGCACTTGAGCGGCCAAACTTGTTGTTTGGAGGTGCAAATTGGGTCGGAATACTATTGTATATCATATCAAACTGAAGCCCCATATCTTAGCTTTCTAATGCAAGTGGAATCACCTCAGTTGGACACCCACAACTCTAGTTATTATTAAATTAATGCACCAAGGTCATTAGGCTTAAAACCCAAAATTAAGCAATAACCTTGGTTGAATCCTAACGGGGCAAACTTTACATGAGTCATGTTATAACTCATCTATTGACTCCAAGAAGGCTAACGTTAAGGGTTCTAAGTGTCTATGAGACTATGCTCCTCTATTCCCTTGTTCCTTTCCATAAAATCATCTTCTACCCCGGTTGCTTGAGTCTACGCCTCTCCTCTTCCTTCCCGTTAATTCGTTTAAGCTTAGTTCCTTCCGTCTTAATCTAATTCCTTAGTTCCAATGTCTCTACTTCCTTCCTCACCTCTTCAATATGTTAGTCTTTCTACCACCGGGTGTGACACCTCCTAAGCTAACTCTACAGTCAGGTTTGGCTTAATACTTAGTTTTTTTCCCTTCTCCGTTCCCTTAAAGCTCATAACTCTTAATCGATTCCCTAACTCTCATCTTATTTTCCCTTCCAACCCCTAAGCTCTCTTCTTACTTCTAACTTACCTTCTTGCGGTGGGATTCACAGCTTATATTGGACAATACATGGCGAGACAAAAGTTGAGTCTAGTGGTGTGGGGGATAGTACAACAAACATATATTTGCTGATGTTGAGTCAATTACAAATTACTTTCACCATGTTAAAGAGATGTCGAACATCATTGAAGATGATCTTCTAGATTTACCTGAGATGTTTAAGATAATGAAAAATGATTCTGAAAAGCCAGTATATGAAGGGTGTAGTAAATTCACAAGGTTGTCACTGGTGTTAAAGTTATATAACTTAAAAGCGGGCAATGGATGGACCGGAAAGAGTTATAAAGACTTACTAGATGTTTTTAAAGATATGCTTCAAGATGATAACTAGCTTCCTAGTCTAACATATGAGGCCAAACAAATGTTATGTTCCATTGTAATGGCCTATGAGAAGATGCATGCATGTCGTAATGATTGCATACTATTTCACAATGAGTATGCCTTGTTAAACAAATTTCCTAAATGTAATTCCTCACGATATAAAAAGGAGCAATCATCTCCAATGAAGGTGATGTGGTATTTCCCCATAATACCACGATTTAGGTGCGTGTTTCGAAGAGAAAATGATGCCCATTTACTGACATGACATACAGATGGGAGGATTAAAGATGGAAAGCTTCAACACCAAGCATATTCTCCTCAATGGATGAAAAATGATCATGATTATCCTTATTTCGTGAAGGAAGCAAGGAACTTATGCCTTTCATTGGCTCTAGATGGTATGAACTTGCATGGTGTGTAGAGTAGCACACATAGTACATGGTCGGTAATTTTGGTGATTTATAACCCTTCCTCCGTGGCTTTGCATGAAATGAAAGTATATGATGTTGTCAATGTTAATTTCAGAGCCCAAACGACCAAGGAATGGTATAGATATATTCTTGACTCCTTTAATAGAATATTTGCATCAATTGTGGGAAATGGGTATAAAGGTGTTTGATGGGTTTAGAGGAGAAGATTTCACATTGAGAGCTACGTTGTTTGATACAATTATTGATTTTTCCGTGTATGATAATTTATCTGGGTATAGTATAAAAGGACAGTGTGTGTTTCCTTTTTGTGAAGCCGATACATATTCCTTACAATTGGCTCATTGTAAGAAAAATGTTTTCCTTGAGCATCGTAGATTTTTGGCTCCAAAACATCATTATCGTTTTTTGAAAAAGGCTTTCAATAGGAAACAAGAAGTCGGTATAGCTCCTTCACCATTGACTGGTGATCAGTTGTTTGTCAAAGTAAATTACTTGAGCTGCAAATTCGGGAAACCTTTCGCGAAGGAGCTTCCCACAGGCGAGTGGAAGAAAAGACCAGTCTTATTCAAATTACCATATTGGAAATCATTGTATGTCAGACATTTTCTTAATGTAATGCACATTGAAAAGAAAGTATGTGAGAGTTTGATAGGTACGATGCTCAATGTACCAAGGAAGACTAAGGATGATATTAATGTGAGGTTAAACATGGTTGATATGGGATTAAGAAGTTAATTAGGGTTGGTAGAGAATGGTAATCGTACATATCTACATCAATCAGTTCATACTTTATCTAGAAAGAGAAAAAAATGCTTTATGTGATTTTCTTGACGGGGTTAAAGTGCCAGATGGATACTTTTCAAATGTAAAGAACTTGGTGTTAATGAAAGATATGAAGTTAAAGGGTCTAAAAGTCTCATGATTGTTATATTCTGATGGTGCATTTGGTACTAGTGGCGACACATTCAATTCTGCCAAAGAAGGTTTGAGAGAACCTAACAAAGTTATGTTTCTTTTTCAAGGCCATCTTTAGCAGAATATGGTTAGTCTAACAAACTTTTAATCTTAGTGATAAGTGATTAGAATCAGTAATTTTTAGTTGAAATTTGAGCACTTTGGGATGTTAATTGCTGTGAATTTCCCCCCAATTCCCCTCTTATTGCTTTGTTTTTAGTTATCTGTAGTTTTTAGTTCACTCTAGAGTTCTGATGCTATTTTGATGAGGAATATGACTTTTTGCGGGCTTTGGAAGTGAAAATTAATTGAAAAAAAAATGGAGCTAAGAGAAAAGCTAAGGAGTCGTTCAGCAGTATGCGCGCTCAATCGCGTATACAGTGCGCTCATGCGCACAACTCTCTGAAGCATGCATCTCATCATCTGAAGGCGCGCTCAAGCGCACAAGCTAATCAGATCATCTGAAGGAACGCTCAAGCGCACATCTAAGGCTAGCCCTTTTTCTGTTGAAGGCGCGCTCAAGCGCACTTATGGTGTGCTTGAGCGCGCACTTATCTTCTTCCAGAATTTTGAGCGTGATATAAAAGGGAAAATGAAGACCTTTTTGTGGGAGACTCTTGGGCGGCTTAATAGAGAATTCCTCTTCTCCAAGTTTTCTCTTGGGAGCTCTGCTAGGGTTTTCTCCTCCATCCCTTCCTCTCCATCTTGTGGGTTGCCCTCTATAATGAGTGGCTAACCTCCTCATCTGGGATTGAACGTAGTCTTCGAACTCCAAAGTATTCTGTCTAGTTTTTTGTATTTTACTTTCATTTGACATTGGTAGACTCGTTTTCTATTAACACTTGATTCTATTTTAATCAAATAGTTTCTTTTTATTAAACGTTTCTACTCGGTAGGTTTTATATACTAGGAATAGATATTTATCTATTGATTGCTTGAATACCCGCTCGTAAGGCTGGGATATGTATTTGATATGCGAGGAACCGATATCTAAATATATTATTCTTAGAGTCTCTAGGTGTGAGGGATCGACCTAGGCGACTTTAGAGTATTGCATCAATGTCAATGAAACAATAGGTACTAGAATTAGTGGAATACTGAGGAGGGAGAACGACGAGTTCAATCCCTATTTTATAAATCTTCTTTTAAAACCATTTTTATTGCTTTTTTTTAGTTTAATGAACTTGTTTTGCCGAACTCTTAACAAAACCAACATGACAATTTCAATGTTGTTCCGTAAATACTTAGTGAACTAAATTGTGTTGAGTTAATAGTAGTTCGAGTTCTTCGTGGGTATGACAACCCTTACTTTTAAATCTATTATACTACTGCAATATTGGTACGCTTGCTAACACCGCAACACTTAGCTATTCAAGTTTCTTTTTAATCATTTAAATTAATTGTCAAAATGTGCATGGTTGGTGGAAATGGGTCTCGAAGCTAAATCTGTCCCCTGTCACAAACTATGAAGGGCCACCCGCATGCAAAATAATTGCAGCATTGTGGATGAAAAGGTCCAACAAGTTTGGGAATAATGTGTACGTATAATAATAATTTAGATCATTATTATCATAGTTAGTCATTTTAAGTACATACATTTCATTCACAATTATTGCCAGGTCTCCATTAAAGATTCTGTGTCATAAGGGGAGAGGCTTAAACCAGATGAAGACATTCTAGTGAAAGCCCTGAGCGTTCCAGAGCACCCTGGACGTGTTAGGGCTATGGGTTACGAGGTATGTAAAAGTGACTACTTCCCATGTCTTCAATGAAAAAAGAAACAACATGATCAATCTGAATTTGAGGCTATGAAAAAAGAGATGAAGTTCCTTTTGTCTAGATTGGAAAAAACTCGAGAAAAATAAAAAGAGCCAACGAAGGAAGTTGTTGGTGTGCCTTGTAGCAGTGCTAAAGATAATACACACAAATCATCCTGAGGTAATACAATTGTCTCTTGTGCTACTTATTATCATTAATATAGGTAATACTATTATTTATTTCTTCATGAGATTTATATTCAAATGACCCATCATATCACATGGTTGGCAAAGGAAGTGTGTAAAGCCAACTAGGTGTTACCCTAAATAGTCGTTTACTACCCGTTGATCATGTGAGAGTTGGTGTTGAGATAGTGCTTGAGAAAAATGTACCATTGCCTGTACCTAATGAGGATGCAGGGCTGATTGTATTAAATGATGCATTAGGTACCCATGTTGCTTAGCCCATCAACCTAATTGATTTAAATATTAAGGTATATTATAGTGTGTGATTATGTTTCTTTACCATAATATTTTTTTGAATTATTGAAAATTAATTAACTTATACTTTTCTTCACTTTACTAAGCCTCCCATACAATCCAAGAGGATGAAAAGGACACAAGAAACACAAAGAAGTCTATAACATTGGGAAATTAGGAACATGAGCAAATGTCTGTAGTTCCAAGTGGTTTTGGTTTTGAGACAAATTCACATTGTAAGTTTCTATATTGCTTTATCAAAATCTCATTTGGTCATGGTCAACAATTTATTGTTCCAATGCCCAAGGACATATTTAATTACGAATATGAGTAGATGTTTTCCCATGTAGAAATTAATGAAATTGTTCAACATCAATGGCTAAGCACTTTCACCATATGTATGTATATCAGGTATTTGATTTCATTATCAACTCTAATGTTTGGAAGTGGTTTTACTTAAAAATTGAAGATATTCACTGCCATTTATGTTTTTTCCTTCAAGGATGTTGTATAATGAAGTTTTGGTTCCAAATAATTGGACAAGTAGATATTTTTTGAATCCTACACGAACATCTCCACAACACACAAAACAATGCCAATATATTAGTGATGGCAAAGCTAAGGGGTCACCTGATCAAATAGAATTGGAGGAGTTGAGTGGCCCAATAACTAGAGGGAGGGCTAAGAGAATCAAGGAAGAACTATCCAAACTTGTGTCCTACATTTTTAAGGAAACTGACTTTAGAAGGACACAAGTAGGCCTACCCAAGGGTACATGACCCTTTGTACCTCATTAGTTTAGAATTTCCTTGTATTTCTTTTAAATGTAATTTTCCTAATTAGGATTAGCATATAAGGGCGCTACAGTTAGGGAGTTTTAGTGGTTAGTAGCTTATGTGCTATTTAGCCTTAGGAGACCATGGATTCAACACCCATATAGAGTAGGAATTTTAATTCTTCTATTTTCCCTTCCTCCACCTTGGCCGCCCCTTTTTCTTATAAATAGGAAGGCACCCCTCTTGTATTTTCACTCATTATTTTATGTAAAGTTATTCTACTAAAATTCCTCCTCGTACTTTGAGTTAGAGAAGGGTTGATGGTGATTCCCCAAACCATTCAAGAGACTTATCTAGCTCTCCTAAGTTAGTGGCATTGAACTTATCTGCTGAAGAAGTTGCCTTCAAGAGTAGCGTTCATCCACCTCCTACCTCATTCCATTTTCGGATTTTCTCTTCTTTTTACCCATTTTATGCACTGATTTGTTAGCCTCTTTTTGGTGATTTCCAAGCTGACCCATTACTTTCTGGCTTCAATTCTAGATACGTACTCGTACTGCTATCAATTGGTGATCAGAGCTCTGTTGAATTGAAGCTGTTTGGAGCCATTTGGAGTCACTTTTGGCTATGGTACTTGCTGCATTTAGGTGCACAATTTTCTGTATTTTTGCTTATTTTTCCCCTATATTCAAGATTCATTTTCTTACAACTGTTGGACTTTTGGACCGTTCTGAGCCCGAGGTGCTCTTCTACTGTTCTGCAACTTCTGTTTGCCTGTCTACTTGCTTGATTCGGTGCTAGTTTGTGGGCTGCTTTGGGCCACTAATCCCACCCCCTTAGGTGTTTGTTTAATTGCCTCTGCCAATTCTTTATAATTGTTCTTGCTTGTTCTTGAATTTTCTGCTGTTTGATCCGGTGGAGTGTGGTAAGTGGGAACATTGTTGTTTAAGATTGCTCACCTACATTGATTCAATCCTACATTCTTCCCCACTCCATTTTACATATCAATCATTTAATTCAGTTCATCCCCATCATTTTAATTTCAGCTCATCCCCTTTAGTTTCTGCCGTTTAAATTCTATCAACACCCCATCCTTTTAATTCTGATCATCCCCTCTATTTTTCTACAATTCAATTTCAGTTTCTTGCTCATCCTTATAATTTCATTTCATCCCCTCTACATTTCAAATCTTTATTTTGCACAATTTTTGCCTTAGTTTTTTTCTGTTTTATGCGCATTTTTTGGTCTGTTTTGTCAAGTTTTTCTGCTTATGTTTTGTTTGTTTTTCTTCTATTATGATTACAAGCTTGAACTGTACGCTAGGAAATCCTTAGGAAACATGTGGTTGATTCTACTGTTAATTGTGGATGTCTCGAACGCCCGTAATAGTCAACAATACTTCAGAAGTACCCTAATACATTATATAAGAGTGTTAGCTTCCTTAAACTCATTTGGAGAGTCAAATTTCATGGTCCATTTGAACTAAAATTCTTTGTACATTTCCTCCTTCATATATATATCACAAGTAGTCTTTGAATGTGTTTAAGGAGGCTAACATTATTGTATAATATGCCAAGGTACAACACGTATGAATGCTAATTGTGATGGACGTGCGACACATTCGTAATTAATAGTAGAATCAACAGCAAGGACTAAAAAAGTAACTTAAATATTTTATAAGGATCAAATAAAAAAGGAAAAATTTTCAGGGACGAAAATCAAAACTTGAGTATTGTATATGGACTAAAATGTTATTTTACCCTTGAAAATTCATCAATTTCATGTTGAATTTTCCACTCATTTTTTTGTTTTGATCTATAAAATTCATCAAGCGCGTTTGTTTGCTATTTGACCACATGAATGTTAAATCAAGGAAATTCTAAGCTTTTGGCAAAAAAAATTATTCAAGTTGCCAACAATTTTTAAGCCAATTTTTAGAAAACAACTCAATATTACCATTTTTGGTACATAATTGTAATCCTATATTTAGGCAAAATACACCTAATTTTTCTTTTAGAATAAGGAGTTATTTACAATTTCTGTAATATTTTTGTTAGGGAAAAGAAAATTTAGAAAAGTACAAAAAGAAAGGAAAAGTCAAAAGAAAAGAATTACAAAAAAAAAGGAATGATCAAAAGAAAAGAATATAAAAGAATTCAGAAGAAAAGAAAGTAAAATAAAAATACGTGTAGAGGAAGAATAATCCTCAATAGTTAAAAAAATTGAAGTAAGAAAGAGCCCAACATTTCATCCCTTTTCTATTGTAATTTGCAATTTCTTGTATAAATTTCATTTGAGTTGTAATTGTAGTTTTTTCTAAAAATTTTGCAACTTTGGTAGCTTTACCTTTTGAATAAAAAACAAACCAAAAACAATTCTATTTACAATTTCTATGTGTTTTTTCTTGTTTGCATTCTTCTGTTGTGTATAAGCCATTTTTCCTAGCCAGCTTTTCTTGTTTGTCACATTAAATATTAGTTTTGTCTTAGTCAACTTCTAGATTTCTTTAGATAATCATCTTTGCTCGTGCGTTTCTAGCTTAGGTTGTTTGGTAAGTCTCAATGTTTGGTTTTCGAAAGCCTAATCAAACCTTACCCAAGTAAAAGTGGCTATAGTGATATTATAGAAAAAAGCCAAAAAAATGATATACATGAGTGACCCATTCTTGAGTGAAACACTTATAAGAGTGGAAAGGTCCTTAAAAGTACTTCAACGAAAATCAATTTAGAAGAAATGGAAGGAAGGGGGAAAGAGGAAAGGATAGTCATGATGCTAAGAAAAGCCATAGAAATACGTATGAGGGAGGAAGAAAACCAAAGGGAGAACCTATTTCACACTAGGTGCCACATTGAAGGGAAAGTTTGCATAGTAATTGTAGATGGAGGTTGTAGTAGCAACCTAGCAAGCCTTAGGTTAGTTGACAAACTCAACCTACCCACTACCCCACATCTACAACCTTATACACTTCAATGGGTGAGTGAAGATGAAGAAGTTAAGGTGGATAGGCAAGTAAAGATAAAGTTTAGAATTTTGAATTATGAAGATGAGATGTCTTTTGATGTTGTACCCTTAGAAGCCTCATACATCCTTTTAGGAAGACCTTGGTAATTTGAGAGAAGGGTAAAACATGATGGGAATTCTAACACCTATAAGTTCCACAACCTAGAAAAGAAACACTTACTCAAGCCAATGACCCCTAAGGAAGTAAAAGAAGATCAAGAAAAACTTAGGAGTTTAATAGAAAATGAGAAAGAAGAAAAACGTAAAAAGGAAGTAGAGCAATAAGAAATTGAAGATAAAAAGTAAATATTAATAGTTAAAGAAAACAAGCTTAAAAAAGAGGTGTCTAGTGATAGGCCTTGGTTCCTACTTTTATGTAAAGAAACCAAGGAAGAGGAAGACAAAGATCCGTTGGGTGATCTTGAACTTCCTCAAGAAATCTTGGACTTGTTGAAAGAATTTGGGGACATCTTCCCAAAGGAAATTCCAAGTTTGTTACCACCTATAAGAGAAATAGAACATCAAATAGATTTGGTACTTGAAGCTGTCTTACCTAATAGGCCAACTTATAGGACTAATCCTACTAAAACCCAAGAAATTCAAAACGAAGTTTGTGAGGTAATCAATAAGGGTTGGGTAAAGGAATCTCTTAGTCCTTGTGTTGTCCCTGTTTTAATAGTGCTAAAAAGGTTGGTACTTGGCAAATTTATACTGATTGTTGTGTTGTTAATAATATAACCATTAAATAACGGCATCCCATTCCTCGATTGGATGATTTACTTGATGAATTGCATGGATCCTATATCTTTTCAAAAATTGATTTAAAGAGTGGCTACCATCAAATCCGAATTAGGGGTAGGGATGAATGGAAAATGACATTCAAAACCAAATACGGACTTTATGAATGGCTAGTCATGCCTTTTGGCTTGACTAATGCACCAAGCACATTTATGAGGTTAATGAATCATGTACTTCAAGCTTTTATGGGCAAGTTTGTTGTATTATATTTTAATGATATACTTGTATACAGTAAAATCCCTAAAGAACATGTACTCCACCTTAACAATGTACTTGAGGCACTAAGAAGGGAACACTTGTTTGCGAATTTAGGAAACTGTGTTTTCTTTAAAGAGAGTGTTACTTTCTTATGCTATGTCATTAGTTCAAAAGGATTACACGTTGATGAGGAGAAGGTCAAGGCTATCAAAGATAGGCCTACACCTTAATCCGTGGGAGATGTGAGGAGCTTCCATGGCTTGGCAAGCTTCTATAGGAGGTTTTTCAAGGATTTTAGCATAATAGTTGCTCCTCTAAATGAAGTGGTTAAGAAAAATGTTGGATTTTGATGGGAGAAAGCACAAGAAGAGGCTTTCATATTACTTAAAGAAAACTGATGCATACTTCCATCTTAGGACTTCTAGATTTTTCTCAATCCTTCGAGATTGAATGTGATGCATCTAATGTAGGCATAAGAGCTGTATTAATGCAAAATGGACATCCTATAGCATATTTTAGAGAAAACCTAAAGGATGCTATGTTGAATTACCCCACCTATGACAAAGAATTTTATGCTTTTGTGAAGGCAATGCAAACATGGCAACACTACCTCCTACCAAAGGAATTCATAATACATAGTGTTCATGAATCCCTTAGTTATATTAAAGGACAAGGGGAGCTTAACAAAAGACATGCCAAATGGGTAGAATTTCTTGAACAATTTCCCTATGTCATTATATATAAGAAAGTCAAAACCAACATTGTGGCTTATGCGTTTTTTAGGAGGTACATTTTATTAGCTATCTTAGATGCAAAACTTCTTGTGTTTAAAAGTATGAAAGACTTATATGTGCATGATACCTTCTTTGATAAAAAATATAAAGCATGTGAACAAACAAGAAAGGATGGTTTCTTTAGGCACGGAGGGTTTCTCTTTAAGGGGAACAAACTGTGTGTCTCTCAAAGCTCCATTAAGGAGTTACTGGTTAAGGAGCCCATGAGGGAAGGCTTATGGGACACTTTGGTGTACCCTAAACTTTAGAGGTCTTACAAGAACATTTTTATTGGCCACATATGAATTTACAAGTCAAATCATATTGTGGAAATGTTTAAAATGTAAGAGTGTCAAATCTAAGGTAAACCCCTATGGACTTTATACTCCTCTTCCTATTCCTGAAGGCCATTGGCTTGATTTAACCATGGATTTTATTGTAGGCTTGCTTCGAACCCAACATGGAAAGGACTCTATCTGTGGTAATGGATTGATTTTCTAAGATGTCACATTTTATTCCCTTCCAAAAGGTAACTGATGCACAAATAATTGTTGATATTTTCTTTAGAGAGGTAGTTCGTTTGCATGACATACCTAGGAGCATAGTGTCCGACAGAGATACTAAGTTACCATGGTTTAAGCAAGAACTATCAAGCCTTCTCAAGTCACACAAGAGGAGGAAAATAAAGCTAAGCTTTCATAAAATGAGCATTGAAACCTGTATACAAGGAGACCCCTCCTATTTATAGCCTAAAGGGGTGGTCATGAGTGGAAAAGGGTAAGGAAAATTAATTCTATCCTAAGTGCATGTTGAACCCTCAAACCCAAGCTATCTTAAGCCTTAATGTAACATCCTAATTTCTTAATTCAAGAATAATGTCTGTTGGAAACACTATTACCGAATTTCTGAATTATTCCACGCCATTTCAAGTATCGTTAAACAAATCACACAATTGCTTAGGCAATCCAACGTTTGCTTAAGCTTCCACAACATCATACATCATTACTTTAAATACAAACCTCAGTAAAGATAACTAGGGAATGAACCCATACTTAGAGTGTTATGGTTCACAAGACTCTTACCAAAAATCCGGAATAGTATCCCCTAAAAACTAGACGTTGACCAAATTTCTTATGAACCTGAAACCTAGGAAGTCCACCAACACAATTCATAACAGTACAAATACAATATCCCCTACAACTAAGCCTCCACGGCCAATCTAAAATATTTACATGAATACATCCAATACCATATATATTCATATATATATACATATACAATCTAGTTTCTTAAAACATGATAACACCCTCCCCTAGAATTGATATCCTAAGCACAACCCCGCAACCCACAAGGTATACGCAAAATACAAGGCCTCATCATCCTACCTCCATTTAGTCCTTAACTCTATCACCAAGAACCAGAGCGGCAACCTACACCACTGAAATATGATTCCCACATCGTGGGATGAGACAACGTCCCAGTGAGTGCGATAAAAGTGTGTGTGGTGTGTGACACCCTTCTACCCTAAACTCTTATACGTTTAATAAATCGAAGTGTAGAAAAGTTAACGTCCCACAACGGGTAAAAAGGTTCACATAACGCTTCATTAAAAACCTCATTGTTTCAAAAACAACTCAATTAAAATAAAAATAGAACTGAAATGTATTCAAAATACTCAAGCAGTGGAATCTCCAAATTATCAATAATTAAAACATCCTACTCGCTATGTAAGGCATTTAAAAGTGTTTACAAATCATTCCTAACTAGAAACAAAGAAAAGAACCCCCAACAATATGCCCTGATGTCACAAGTGTAACGCCCTAATTTCTAGAACTCAGAAATAGTGCCCGTTGGAGACACTACTCCTGTAATTCTTGAAATCACTTCGTTAAATTTTCGATATCGTCATGCAATTTACTTAAACTCTCCAACGATTAGTTTAAGGCATACAAATAAACACGTCTACGAGAAGCTTGAGGAAGGAAGCCTACACTTAAAGTAATAGGATTCCATGAATTCATATCGGAGATCCGAAAGAATCCTCCTTTTAAACTGAATAACTGAACAATAATCATGAATAATCCTCCTTGGCTAAGAATTACATACATACATATTTACACTATCTAATATCAATTCATTATACAACTGAATTAATTCTATTACAAGAAATTCCTATTCAAACGATAATAAACTCCATTAGCTTTCTCTTATCTTCATAAGTTGTCTGTAACGTCCTGCACACTAAGAAAAGCCCCGAAACGTGGGGTGAGACTATTGTCTCAGCAAGTATAACTCTATGCATGAATGCAGGGGACATACATGTATGAAGGACTAGCCTATATTCACATCATCATATCCAATAACGCATGGCATTCATTCACATAATAATCTCCATAGTTAGCCAATCAATATCAAGAATATAAATAGGTAACAATCTCAAAGTAAATGAAATCAGTTTCTTTCCATAAAAATATCAATATGCAATGGTATGCTTTGCCCGAAGGCCATGTACACGCAACGTCTAGAGTTAGACCTGAGCTCAGACTACAGGGGATATCTCCCCAGGGGACGAATCCCACCCTACATTCTTTCACAAAGAGACCGAAGTCCAGTCATAGCCAAAGGCTATGGTCTTTCACAAAGAGACCGAAGTCCATATTCCATAATCCATAATCCATATTAGACTCATTGCTCACCTCCCTGAGTTATACTCAGGTACCATAATCCATATTATTATAATCATCACTCGCCTCCCTGAGTTATTCTCAGGTACCATAATCACCTCCCCGAGTTAGACCCAGGTACAATGCTCACCTCCCCGAGTTAGACTCAGGTACAATACTCACCTCCCCGAGTTAGACTCAGGTACAATACTCACCTCCCTGAGCTACAGTCCACCTCTCACTGGGCTTGTGTATCTCAAGTACAACATCATCTATGCTGAAGACATCATAAACATCATAACATCAGTTATATCATCATCATCATCACCTCCCTGAGTTAGACTCAAGTACACTATTCACCTCCCTGAGTTAGCCTCAGGTACAACATCAACATCATTATCATCAATCATTCTCATCACCAATCATCATGATTATCACCAGTCATCATCATCATCATAAATATCACCAATCCTCATAATTATCATCATCATAAATCATCATAATCTCAATGCATCAATATATATAATCATCATACACCTCATTCCTCACATGCTCATTACATCAATATATTATCATCATATGTCTCATGCATCATCATCATAAACTCAATACATCAATACATCATCATCATGAACTCAACACATCAATACATCATCATCATGAACTCAACACACCAATACATCATCATCATACATCATAATATAATCATGATCCATTCACCTAGATCTCTTAAATTCATAAACAATGTGTATAAGCTCATCAAACAGACAAAAGGATCATAATCCTCACATAAACAACACTCTCATACTCAATTAGACCTGGTAATCGATTACCACACAGCTGTAATCGATTACCCGGGGCGTTTCCTCAATTTTGGAGTCTTCAAGTTTTAAGCTTAATGACCTTAGTGCACTACTTTGAAATTATCTAGAGTTTTAGGTGTCCAATTAATATGATTCCACTTCTATTAGAAAGTTGAGATCCGAGGTTTTAGTTTGATATGCTATATGATAGGGTTCCGAGCTCGTTTTCACCCTTAACCGACACATTCTTGCTCAGGCGAGAAAGCTGTCAAAACAGGATCTGCGAGCTGCGCCCCAACCTGCGCTTCAGCGGATTCCAGAGGCCTGCGCCTCAACTTGCGCTGCAGCGCAACCTGCAGCACAAGTTACGTAGAACGCATCTGTTCTACATTTTTGCCCCCATTTTTGCTCCCTTTCTTCAATCCCTACTCAATCCTCATCGTTTATACTTCGATCCAACACGTTTTTATCAAACAAATTCAATGAAATAATCAATCTTTAACACGATTACACAATTATTCAATCAAAACCCCAAATCATCAAACCCTTTATTAACCCCTTTTCACTATTCTCATTATCTTCTTCAATTTCATTCAAGAACTCATCAAGATTCATCAAATCATTCATCAATCAACAATTTTCATCATCCATACTCAATATAAACATATATCAATATGAATTTAAAGTCTTAAACCACTACCCAAGCACCCCTACATCCAGGATTGATCATGCATTCTCAATTCAAACAGTTATCAACACATAACATATGCAAGGCAAGTAACTGTGACCGTGATGGTGTTGTTACCCGACACCCGGAGTCTTTTCACTATTATTGTGATTTGAGCGCTTGGCCATGTGACCAAGGACCTTCGTCCAGGGCCACCTATGATTAAGTTTTATTAGATAAATAAATGTACATGAGTTACTTTTAAGGTGAGGACCCCCATCTCCCTCTTGGTCGTGAGTTCGATGTGGCTACCCCCTAGTTATTAAGATTCAATGCCCAAGACCTGTGATGGTCCGGAGACCCTGTGATGGCCCGAAGGCTCTATGATAGTCCGAAGACCCTTGCAATATGTTCAATGATGGCCAAAGGCCCATGAATGCTCATAAGTACAATCAATAGCTCAACAGTGCAAAAACACCCAAATCCACTGCCCTAGTGTTTGGAATCCAAGCTTATATGACCAATCAATACAATAATCCACCCTAGGTTTGCATAATTTCATACATAATCATCAATTGTAGCAAGGGAAGAAAGAATAGGGAGCATACAATAGAATAAGAATCAAGAACATTAGTGAGTGAGAACCACACTCACCTCCATGGAGAAAAGAGGAGGAGAAAATGGAGAAATGGAGATGGTGGAGAGAGCAGAGGTGATCCTAAGCCCTAGAATGGTGGAGGTCTTCTTCAGTCTTCCTTCCTTCTTCTCCCTAGCCCTTTCACTCTCTAAAGCTCTCCTTCTCTCTCTTAAAACCCTAGGAAAAGAACAGGAATGAAGAAAAGAGGAGTTCTGCGCGTTTTTTAAAAACAGGGATGCGCTCGCGCGCTTCAGTGTGCTCCTAGGCGCTTGAGCTCCCAAAGTTTCTATCTTGGAGATGATAACAGCAGGCTCGGGCGCTTGAGCGTGCTCTTGGGCGCTTGAGCGCGCTCGCGCGCATCAGCGCACTTGAGCGCGTAAACTTATTGTTTAGAGGTGTAAATGAGCTCGGAACACTATTATATAGCATATCAAACTGAAGCCCCGGATCTTAGCTTTCTAATGCAAGTGGAATGACCTCAATTGGACACCTATAACTCTAGATATTATCAAATTAATGTACCAAGGTCATTAGGCTTAAAACCCAAAATTAAGCAATAACCTTGGTTGAAGCCTAACGGGGCAAGCTTCGCATGAGTCATGTTATAACTCATCAATTCCACTCTAATAAGGCTACCACTAAGGGTTCTAAGTGTCCATGAATCTCTGCTCCTCTATTCCCTTGTTCCTTTCCATAAAATCATCTCCTACCCCGGTTCCTTTAAAATTCATAACTCTGAATCGATTTCCTAACTCTCATCTAATATCATACCTTTCCAATTTAGTTCTTCTTCCTCTAATATCCTTTCCTCATTCTTAAATTGTCATAATCCTCTTAGTTCATTTACCAAATTCCTATCTAATTTCACATTCAAATCTCCAACATCTCATACCACTTCCAACTCTCTGTTACTTGGCCGGAACCACAGCCTAAAACTCCCACTCTAGTTTTTAGGCCCTAATTTTGGGATGTTACACTTAAACTAGGTGCCTCACTTACAGGAAAACAATGAGGAAAAATACAATTCAAATAAAATACAAACTGTCAAACTAAAGAACTTAGGCCATGACCATGTGGCCTATTAGGAAAATTGAGAATTAAACTACGAGTCTTGATGCCTCACCCTTAAGTGGGAAGGTTAATGTTGACTTATGCAAGGGAAGTCAACTCATCATGGATGGGTTCTTGGGTCTTACTCCCTTTGCTGGCCCAAGCTATCCTAACTCTAGTCTTTTCTTCAAAGCAGTTGTTATCATTCCCTCCCTATTGAAAATGATTTGACCTCAAATCTAAAAGACAAGGGCCTACCACAATCCAATATAGAAATAGGTGAATAGATGAGGAGTAGAAAGATGGGATGGATGACAACAAATTAGAGGTTAAGAAATTACTTCCCTTAGAATCATGGAACCTAAGTTGTCCTTCCTTAGCAAGCTCGCCACAGTCTAAGGCAAAAGTAAGAAACCATAAATATGGTTCCCAAGCACAGGAAATCAACAAATCATAGCAAAAGAACTTGGGAATGAGAAAGACCAGTAGTATAAAGGCATAGGATATAAAACAAGGGTAATTGGAATCGGGGTTAGGTAACTCCCTTTTTGAAGTCAATTCACTTCAAAGAGGCTAAGTTTAAGGGTTCTAAGTGTCCATGAGACTATGCTCCTCTATTCCCTTGTTCCTTTCCATAAAATCATCGTTTTACCCCGGTTCTTTGAGTCTACACCTCTCCTATTCATTCTCGCCAATTCGTTTAAGCTTAATTCCTTCTGTCTCAATCTAATTCCCTAGTTCCAATGTCTTTACCTCCTTCCTCACTTCTTCATCATGCTAGCTTGTTCACCATCGGATGGGACTCCTCCTAAGTTAACTCTACAGCCCTGTTGGACTTGATACTTTGTTTTTGCCTTCTTAATTCTCTTAAAACTCACAATTCTTAATCAATCCCCTAACCCTTATCTTATTTCCCCCCTCAAACCCGTAAGTCCTAATTTTACTTCTAACTTCATTCTTGCATTGAGATTCATAGCCTAAGATTTCCGCTGTATTCTCTAGGTATTAATTTTTGGGATGTTACATTACTCAAAGAAATTCTTTAACTAATTTGCCTTGTATGCAAAGATATGATAGTTTTGATAAGGGTAAGACACCAACATACTTGAGTAAGTACATTTGTGTGAGCATGCATGTTGGAATAACCTATGAAATTAATTCATGGCATGAATATGTGTAAATTGCTTATAACAACTATCAACAAAATGCATGTGTTACACTCTATGGGCATGTTCCGATTTCATTAGAAAGGGATAGGATATTTATCTCACATAGCTTTACTTGCGCATTTATGTGGAAACATATTGTGGAGTATTTTATTGGTTTGAAACTTGCCTATCACTTTTGTGAAATTTATCTCTTAAGCCTTCGTTGTGACCACCTAATTATTTTAATTGCAAGGGAAGGCTTTGAGAAATGATAAGTGCCAATTATATGATTTATTCTTGTATTTTTATTGCACTTATCAAGGGTAAAATAGTAATTTATGCCCCAAAATAATTCCTTTTTATTAATAATTGTAATAATTGTGTTTATTTAATTTGAATTTGAATTTGATGCTATTTTAATAGAAAATCTGTTTATTTTGCAGATTTATGAGAGGGATTTAAATGAGAAAAGAAGATAGCATTATTTAAGGAGAGAATCTGCAGATAAGGAGTTTAAATGAGAGCAAATAAAGATAAGATCAGCAGCCATTTAAACAAGGATTCTGCGGATAACTTTCCCTATCTGAATTCAAAGATAGAATAAACACAAAATCAAGACAAAAGAGGGAAAGAAGGAAAGCCAAGCAAACAAGGATAAGATCAGGAAGAAATCAAGCTGTTAAACAAGGAAACAAAGAAGGCTGTAGTGTGTTTCATGCTCCACCTGCGCTGAGCGCAGGATGGAGCGCAACACTCTGGAATCTGCGCTGAGCGCAGAGTGAAGCGCAACAACACGGATCAGTTTTTCAAATACAATTTCAAATAGATTCCTTCCAGATTTCAGATAGTTTTCCTTCATCTCTAAATTGGAACTTTTGCAAAGATAAAAAAAAGAGCGGAGTGAGCAGAGTTAGAGTTTAGGGCTTAAAGTTCTAGTGGAGACACCGAAGGGCTGCCGAGATAGCAACACTAGGTTTAAAGAAAAGTGTGACAGTTTCTTCATTGGTCTGTAATGGCTACCATGCGTAGCTAAACTCTCCAATAGGATTGAATGTAGTTGATTCAATCCCCAACTTTATGTGAGTTCTCTTTATTGTTTATGAATCCCTATTCTATGATATCGGTACTTTTATACTTTGCTTAATGCGTAGCTTCCGCCTGTGTGCCGGAGTTATAGGTTGCTTTTATAAAATACATTGGAAAATGGTTTTGTGAATTTAACAGCGAGTTTGGGGGAACCGATACTTAGGAAACTTGAACTCTGATTGGTAAAAGTACTCATAGTAGTCGCTATAGGAATATAGGATGAATTGATAGTGTTAACGAACGGAAAAATAGAGCAATCAAGCCGGGGTAATTTGTCGCCTGGGAGAACCCGCATGGTGTAACATCCCAAGATTAGAACCTAAAAGGGTATAGTGAAAGTCTTAAGTTATGGATTTGATGAGGAGAAGAAGAATAAAGTTAGGAGGGAAATTAGATGAGGAGGACTAAGTTAGAAGGGAAATTTAGAAGGAGAACTAAGTGAAGAATTAAAGAAAGGAGCTTTGATTGTGAGGGTTGCGCTGCAGCACGCTCCGGGGGCTTCAGCACACTTAAGTGCGCTTCAGCACACTCTGGAGGCTGCACCACACTTTGGGGGCAGGAGCACACTCCGGGGGCTTCAGCACACTTGAGTGCGCTTCAGCGCACGCCATGTTAAGAAATTGGAGTCTCAATTAACAGTGCGCTCCAGCACACTTAAGTGCGCTGCAGCACGCTTCGGGATGCAACACACTCTGCGGGCTTCAGCGCACACCTTATTTTGAGAGAAGGAAGCCCCTGACTTGAGGGCGCTACAACGCACCCTTCAAGGGAGTCTAGCGCACTTGTTGCCTTGATGCCCCGCACGCTCCAGCGCACTATAAGTGCACTTGAGTGCGCATCTTGCTGAGGGGTTTTTAAAACCCGTTTGTGCCTCCTTCTTCCTCGTTTCTTTCTTTCTTCTTCGTCCAACATAGGTTAAAGAGAGAGTGGGGGAGTCTAGAGAGAGAGTGCTAGGGAGAAGAGGGAGATGAAGATCAAGGAGAAACTCCACCATTTTTGAAGCTTGGGTCCGCCTCCACCTTCCACTTCCCTCTCCACTTCTCCATTGTTTTATCCATTGGAGCCCTATTTCAAGGTGAGTGAAGCTCACACACCCTCACCACATCTTGTGTGAGTTTCTATTATGATCCCCACTCTTCTAATCCCTCTGTTTTAGTGTGTGGGTGTTGATTTATTGTTGGATAGACTATTAGCTTGAAATGCTCAAACCCTAGGTTAACTTAAATTGGGAACTTTATGATTTCTTAGGAATGGTTGCTAAATCATGCTTCCCTTGTTGATTCATTATATTTCTTGATGAGTTAATGGATTTAGGTGTGATTTTAGTATGATTAGGTATAGGAACATGAAGTTAGGGTTTTGGGTGTATGAATGGAATAAGGGTTCTAATGAGGGTTTATTGTTGGGTTAGAAAATAATTATTATCTTGTATGTCCAAACCCTAGATTAGTATAATTTGGGGATATTGGGATCTCTTGTGATTGGTTGTTATTGGGTGAACTTGTTGATGATTACTTACCTTTCATGATGATTCTATTAAGGTTTATGTGCAAAATTGGCATGGCATGAGATACATGAGCATATTTAATCTAAGAATGATCTTCCATGAAGTTGGTTTACATGTTAGGTATTTAGAAAGCATTCCTTATGCATTTATTCCAGACATTTCTCAGAAACAAATCAGAGGCCTATGGTTAAGTGTAGTATTTCATAAATTAGTCATTGATGTAGAAACTGTTAGATTGGCCACGGAGGCCTATTTCTCCTTTGGACTAGATTAGTACTCCTGTTATTATGAATTGTACTGGATTTTGCTGGTTTTCAGGTGATTCCGAAAATTGGGAAATGTCCAGTTTTCAGGGGAAACTCTGACGGACTTCCGGTAGGAGTTTATGAACTCCCACACTTGTGGGTGTTGGTCGCCCCACACTCTAGTTTAGAATTTTGTGTTGAAAATGTGATGTGTGAATTATGTGGTAGTGTAAGCAAACGTTGGATTGCTTAGGCATCTTTGTATTATGTGTACTGATATCGAAAATGGAGCGAAACAATTTCAGAAATTCGGGAATAGTGTTTCCAACGGACATTATTCTTGGATCTAGAAATTAGGACGTTACACATGGATTTTCATAGAAATATATTCATAAATAATCTTGAGGTTCACATACAAAAGGGGTGCGATGATACGAAGTTCAATCCGGATCCAAGGAACGCTATCTTACTCTACTCTACTCTCCATATATCCTTTTATGCATTTAATTTCCGCAACACAAACATCAAATACCGTTTCTTACTTGATAGTATGATCACTAATCATTACGAGTTGAACCGTTCCCTATGGATACGATACTCTTTACTTACTATTATACTGCTGGAATTTTGGTACGCTTGCCTAAATCCCATCAAGTATTTTTGGCGCCGTTGCCGGGGAACGGTGTATCAATTCGTATAGACTGGGGAGGTCTAACTATCAAGTTGTATATACTCTATCTTAAGGGGCAAAAATAAGGTTTTAGACATCCGGGTTCTCGCTTATGCAGCAAAAACTGCACAAGTTAGTTCTGCAATTTTCGCTTAAGCGAGAAGCATTTCGCTCAAGCGAAAAATAGGGGAATTTAGAGTGCTCTCTAGACGTTTTTCGCTCAAGCGAAAGTGTTTTCGCTCAAGCAAAAATGAGAGGAAGAACGTGGATTCGAACGACTCGCTCAAGCGAATTTGGCTCGCTTGAGCGAGAAGACGGTTACAACATTTTTAAATTACGATCCCAGTCAATTTCACCCAGTTTCTCTTCCGTTTCTTCGCACTTTCAGAGAGAGAAAGAGAGGTTCTAGTGAGAGAACATCCCTGTGACGATCAAGAACGATTCCTACGCTCCAAGATCAAGTCTTCCATCAATCTTTCCTCCTTCCACGCTATCTACCCTCCGTTCTTTCTCCGTTTCTTGACCCCTCAGGTGGGTGTGGTTGTTTGTCTCTTTGTTGTTCGAATTTCAGAGCATGTTCCCCTATTCTTTCTTCCCTTCTTTCTCTGAATTATGATGAGAATGTTAGTATAAGCCTAGTTGGTATGAATGTGATGGTTGTTGGTATATGAATTGTGTGAACCATAGGGTAGAAGACTTATATGAATATGTGTAGTAATTCTCAAGCATGTTTGCATATGACCATAGGCTTTTGGCCACCAAGATTATGCATTATGAGTTAATTACCACAGGGCTTACAGCCAATCCAGGGCCTCCGGGCTAATTCAGGGGTCTTCGGACCATCTCAGGCCTTCAGGCAATCATGTTTAAGCAAGACGAGGCGAACTCATCGACCTCTACGCCAAGGGGAAGATGGGGGAACCTCAATCATGTTAATAAATAAATTTATGTGTACATCATGTTCAGATAAAATTTAATTTCAGGTTTCCATGGACGACGGTCTTTTGGATTGATGGCCGAGCGCTCAATCACGATCATGTAACAGTGAAAAGACCCCGGGTGTCGGGTTACAACACTTCACAGACATGCATTATTAAGTTTTATTATTATTGTGTTTTGTTTTATGGTTATGACATTGTTGTTGATTGTATTGGTTGATTGAGAAGCATGATAATTGTTTGTATGTTTCCCCTGGAGTGTCTTTGTTCATGCCCACTGGGACGTTGGTCTCACCCCATTCTATGGGAACAATATTTCAGTTGTGCAGGATATTCCTTAGGACGAAGATGATCAGTAGGAGCTATATGACATGATAGTTTAGCATTTGTTAGGTTCTATGTATTTAGAAACTTGTTATGTTTTGTTGGATAATTGTATCGACTGGAGCCTGTGTGGCGAATATTGATTATGCTTATTTCTTTGTTTATGTATGAAATGTTGAAGCTTTCGTAAAGGTTGGATTACTTGAGCGAATGTGTGTATGCCGATACGCGAAAGGAACGAAATGATTTCACGAGTTTGGAAGTAGTGCCCCCAACAGGCATTATTTCTGAACTTAGAAATTAGGACGTTACATCATGCATCAAGGACCTCGCCATTATTCGAGTATTGTTTTACCCGTAACAACGAAGTCCTTGGAGTTGAAGGCTGCTCACCTCAATCTTATCAGTGCCCATCAATTCGCAGGATTGGATCATGAGGATCCACATACACATCTTTTAAACTTTTACGAATTAATTGGCACTATGGGTTTTGAGGAAGGTGATTTAGAGTCTGTATACTTACTCTTATTTCCTTTTTCATTGATAGGTAAAGCTAAGGAGTGGCTGAAGTCACATCCAAACCAAAAGTCTGAACAATTGGGGAGTGGTTGAAGACAAATTCCTGAAAAGATTCTTCCCACCAGGAAGATACATACAAGCCAAGTCAGACATCTCCACATTCAGGCAAGGAACCGATGAACCATTATGTGAAGCCTGGGAGAGATACAAATCTTTGCTGCGTAAATGTCCTAATCATGGTTATGATTACATTGCTCAACTCAACATTTTCTGCAATGGACTCAAGCCTGATTCTAAATCTTTCATAGATGCTGCAGTAGGAGGAACTATCTTATCAGTGGATGTAGAACGAGCGATCGCAATCATTGACAACTTTGCTCAGAATGATCAGCTAGCTCAATGTGGACGACAACCAGCTCAATTACAAAAGAAAGGAGTGTTGGAACTTAACAGTAACGATGCTCTTCTAGCGGAAAACAAGCTTATCAAAAGACAACTAGAAGCACTCACTAAACAATTGGAAGCACTCCCTCAACAGTTAAAAGTTGTCCAATTCCCACCTTTTCAAGCCCAACCTTTGATTTGTGACTTTTGCGGAGGCGACCATCCCAATGGCCATTGCTCTTACCAAGAAAATCAAGCCGAACAAGTCAACATCATGGGTAACCAGGGGAGGTACGAAAATTTCTCCAACAACAACAATCAGTACTCACAAGGATGGAGAAATAACAAAAACAACTCTAGATGGGGTCAAAATGGAGGGAACAGACAGACCCCATACCAGCAGCAACAACCATCTACGCATGACAGATTGAACAGGTTGGAAGAGAAGATTGATGCCTTCTTACTAGGATTCGATGGATTCAGGAAGAACACAGAAGCATCAATCAAATCATTAGAAAGCCAAGTAGGCCAATTAGCAACTGAGATGGCAGAACACAAGAATGGCCACTTTACAGCAAACACTCAGACCAATCCAAAGGAGCACTGCAACTTGATTGCTACTGATGGCAACAAGACAGAGGGAAGTGACATAGAAGAAAATATCATATTTGAAGAGCAAGTGACCATAGAAAAGATTGCCCAGAAGAGTGAAAAACCAGAAGCAGATTTGCAAGAAGGAGAAGAAGAACCAGAAGAGGTCTACACCACAGGTAGATCACTTGACCCAGGTAAGTTCACTATACCACTTTCTATTGGTAATCAACCAGCTACACATGATTTATTGGATCTTGGGGCGAGCATCAATTTGATGCCGCTATCATATTTTAACAAGCTGGGAATTTTGAAGGTCAAGCCTGCCAACGTGAAGTTACTGCTTGCAAACAAATCCACTCAAAGCCCATATTGGATAATTGAAGACTTACCAATCAAAGTGGATAAGTTTGTATATGCTGTGGACTTCTACATTGCAGAGATGGAAGAGGAGGATACTGATGTCCCCTTAATTTTAGGAAGACCCTTCATGAAAGCTGCCAAGGCAATAGTGGATGTTGATCGGGGAAAATACCAAATCAACTCTAAAGATGAGAGCATTGTGTTTCATATTGATAGAGGAATCCCCAAAGCGCAGAAAACTCCAGAAAAATTAAAAATAGATCCTACTGATGGGATCTACCAATTTCAATCACAGCTGCCAAAAGTAAGAAAGAAAGAAGCTCCTCCAGATATTGTGGAGCAAAAGAAGAAAAAGGTTTCTGGATTTCTGAGGAAACCAAGAATGAGAGTGAAACAGCCAGAGTCTATCATGGAGTTTAGATTCAAAAAGAGAAAAATATCAACATCAGATACCGAGGAAGACAGTGAAGGAAGTGATAATAGAACAAGACATTGGCATGGAGGATGGGAACTAAAAGGAAGAACTGGAGCAGAGTCAACCATCATCCTCCAATTGAGGCCACCATAATTGAACCAGGCGTCGAGCTATCAGACGTTAAACAAGCGCTTCCTGGGAGGCAACCTAGTAATTTTTGTTTATTTTTTGATTTTTTCTTTTTCTTTGATTTTTGTTTTTGTTTTGTTTTTAATTTTTTTAGACTCAATACCTGTGTAGAATAAGAAATTGTTAGGAATTGGGTTGATTTTAGTAAGGAAAGGATGAGAAACACTTAAAGTTAGGAAGCATCAGAAAATAGAAACTGGAATTTCAATTCTGTTTTCTGCAAGTGAAGCACATATTTTACAATTTGCCTCTATTTTCTGCGCTTCACCTACACTAAGCATAGGTGAAGCGAAGCGGCACGCTTCATATTCTATGAAGCACGCGCTCCACTTTCGCTGAGAGAAAATGGAGCGCGAGCTCCCGCTTCAGGATTTATTTGAATCCTGGAGCGAGGGAAGGTCATTTCAACCTTCCCTCAACTCCTGACTTTGATTTTCTCTAAGATTTCAACCTTTCCCTCGACCTTTTTACTTCCAAACCTCCTTCCTTTCAGTTTTTAACGCTATACCAGGTATGTTTTATTGTTTTAGTCATTTTTGCACCGATTGAAATTTTCAGTTTTTCATTTATTTGAGCAAAACCTTAGGATAGGAAACTTAGACTCTTAGGGCCTCTTAAATTAGGAACATTTGTCATTAGAGTCTTAGTTCAATCACATTACATCACTCTAGTTTACTCACACGTAGCTTACACTCCCCTAACCTACTAGGGAGTCCACCCATCATTCTCTGTAACATTTCCTCTTACCTCTACCTCCTACTTCTAAACCTTCCAGAACCAACTACTCACTCTTCCTCAAAACCTCTTCTCTACCTTCCTTTCTAAGGGTACCTTAACTCCTCTAGCAACTAAACTGACATCTATAGGGTTTCTAAGGCGAAAGTCCTACTCTTGGGAATGGACCTATGTCACTCTCCCTTCAACCTTCACGTAGGTGGCTCTAACCTTGTCAGGAAAGTGTCCCAATTCCCTCAACAAGGTGCCTTAATTACGTTACGAACCATAATTCTGTGTACAACATACCCAGTAGAGGGGTGATCAGTCCCTAAAATGAGCATGAGGCACGGTGGAATTATAGTAAGTTACGGGCAACTAACCTAACCACAGTCCAATTGGATTGAACTGCTCTGATACCAAAATGTAATGTCCTAATTTCTCAATCCAAGAATAAGTGTCCGTTGGAAACACCATTCTGAATTTCTGAAATTATTTCGCGCCATTTCGTGTATCGGTGTACAAACACAATTGCCTAAACAGTCCAACGTATGCTTAGGCTACCTCAACATCAATAACACAATTCTAAAACATTCTCTCAATAAAGACAGGGAGGAACCCACACTTGGCGTGTTAAAGGTTCATAAAATTCCTGCCGGAAATCCGACAGAGTCTCCCCTGAAAACTGGACGTTTCCCAATTTCCAGATTTACCTGAAAACCAGCAAAACACCAGTACAGTTCATATTATACCATATCTAATCCAATTCTACAATAAAAAGGACCTCCATGGCCAAAATGAGACATTCTCCTCAATATTCACAATAGTTCCATTCAACACATTACATTTACAAATATCAACCTTTTCAATACGTTAGTAACAAAGGAAACTAAATGCTTTACGTCTAACTGGCAGCTGAGGAGGCGGAAGTATCCGCCACCGGACTCCGGCTCTTCATCCAACGCTAAGAAACCCTAACCTGCACAACTGAAAGTGATGCCCCGTAACGTGGGGAGAGACTACGTCCCAGTGAGTGAGGTAACAGTGTGTGCATGTGTGGGGAGGCAAAACACATGGCAACAACAATATAGCAAAGCTGAACAGTTCACAAAACACTCAAAATGAAGGTACAAGACATGTAACATCAATCATTTAATAGCAATCATAAGTGGAGTGATAATCATAGGGAATTGTGAACATGTCCATGCACACCGGATAAACTCATAACTTTTTCAATCATGTTCATTCCACACATAGATAACACAATAAATTCCTCAGGTGCTTAACCTTGCACCAAGGGTTTCCTTTCCCTAGGCTAGACTGAGCTCAAACTAACAGGAACCGTCATCCCTGAAGGCCGGAAGACCTTGCCTAACCATTCCCAAGGCCAAGAGACCTTAACCATTACCAAGGCCGAGAGACCTTAACCATTTCCATGGGCCCAAAGACCCCAAAACCCTTCTTGAGCATGCAACCATTACGAATTTCATAATATTAAGTAAATGCACATTAAACATGAGATCAAGGATCCAAATCCATTACCAAGAGGTCCGAAGACCCATAACCATTTCATTTACCATTTTCATGAGGTCAAAGACCCAAAACATTTTCCATAAACATGATGGGGGTTAAGAAAACATGTACAAACATGATGTGAGTCATGAACATGAGCAATTATAAGCATAATCAACATTCCAAACCTTCAATTTCATGAAACCCCCAAATCCTCTAAACTAGGGTTTCATCCAAAATCAAGCAATCCACACATAAATTCTATCTTTTAACCTCAAATACCCATATAATCAAGGATCAATCATCCATCATACATGAAAATCCTCAAATCCCCAATTTCCTAACCTAGGGTTTGGCCAACAATCCACATATTCAGTTAATCTAACAATCAACCCTAGGTTTTGCATAAACTCATACCTAATCAACTATAATAGCAAGGGGAGGAAGAATAGGGAGCACACATAGGAGAATAACTAAGAAATAAGTGAGTGAGAACCACACTCACCTCAAAGGAGCAACAATGGAGGAAGAGGAGGAAGAAGATGGTGGAGGAATGGTGGAACCCAAGCCTTAGGAATGATGGAGCACCTTTAATCAAGCCCTTCTTCTTCTTTCTCACCCTTTCTCTCTCTAAAAACCCTCTCCCTCTCTCACTAGAAGCCTTAGAAAGAAGGAGGAATGAAGAAGAATGAATAAAAAGAGGCGTTGTCACGGTTTTAAACGAAAAGGACACGTTCGGGCGCTCCAGCGCGCTCGTCAGCGCGTTCAGCACCTAAACTTGATGTTTGGGGGTGCAAACAAGCTCGGAATAGTATTATATAATATATCAAACTGAAGCCCCGGAAATAAGCTTTCTAATGAAAGTGCAATCACCCTAATTGGACACCCTTGGCTCTAGATAGTTGCGAATTAGTGCACCAAGGTCATTAGGCCTAAAACCCAAAATTAAGCAACAACCTCGGTTTGTGCCCCTCTTGGCTCCGATTCAATTCTCTCCTTCTTAAACCTAATTCCTATCCATAAAAACCTTCTCCTAACTTAGTTCTTCTCATCCAAACCCTTCCCCCACTTTAATTAAATTACCAACTCCCTTCCTAATTTCACATCTTAAGCTCTTATTCCTCATTACGTTCCTAATTCTCTAACACTTGGCTAAAACATAACCTAAACCTTCTTTTAAAATTCCTAAGCCTTAGTTTGGGATGTTACAGCAGGCATCTCTAGGAGAGGCAAGGGGGGTGCCAAGAGAGCTAGTGAGGCACCCCAAGAGGACCCAGAGTTTGATGCTCACAGATTCAAGGACGCTAAGTCCTCAGAAGCTTACAGTTCACTGATGAACTGTAATTTCATCAAGGAGAGACCAATGGCTTTGCAGCCTGGAGAATATGAGGAATTTAGAGCTGAGATACACAGGAGGAACTGGGTCCGCCTCAGCCACCCAGACTCACACTTCGACCCTGACATCGTTAGGGAGTTCTATGCCAATGCCATAGGAGATAATGGCACTGATGTGAGGCGGCAGTCTTATGTCCGAGGGCGTGTGGTTCCTTATGATCGCGATGCGATCAACGCACTTTTATTGTTCCCAGGGCCTGAGGATAGAAGACTCATGGAGTGTCAGTACCATGAGAGGATGAGGGCTGTGGGGATCTATGGGAATGATCCCCTAGATACTCAGACCATAGAGAGCCTATGCCTGCGGGGACGTTCCTTTGAGAGGAATGTCTATGGTCATGCTGCTCGCATTTACAGGAACCATCACCAGCAACAGATCATTCTATTCCATTCTGGGCTCAACACATGACAGGCCAGCTGATTTCACTCCACAGGTCCCATATCCACCTTCAGGAGTATCTTTACTCTATTAGGCCGGACCCGTACCCAGGCATGACACCTGAGCAGTTCAGAGATTACATTCAGTGGCCTGGGGACATGCCTATTACTCCGGGAGAGGGTAGAGCAACTGCAGATGGAGCTGAGGATGCTGAGCCTGACCACATGGACCATGAGGACTGGTTTTTTTTTTTGTGCTTTTCTTTTCTTTTTCTTTTTCATTTTCTTTTATTTTCTTCTTTTATTTTTTCTTTTATTTGAACACTCTGGATACAATACACCCCACTGATACATTATATTGCTATGCAGTGCATTTTCAGCAATTTCTTTCCTTTAATTTCTAGGATATTTAGGATTTTTTAAAAAAATTTTAGGAATTAAGAATTAGGGATTTAAGGGTAAATTTTTCAAAATTCTCTAAAATTAGGCAGTTTAACTAACCAGATTAGGAAAGAAAAAAGGGTTTTGTGATTAATTCCATAATCAGTTAGGATTAGGATTTTTCTCAGGAGAACCTATCAGGGTAGTTTATTAAAACCAGTAAGTGCTTTATCAAGGAATGTAGCCAAAAAGCCGATGAGTTGTGAGTCCAAACACTTAAATTGAGAGTTTTTCACCGCTGTTTATCAATTGTTATTGATTGAGTTTTTGGATTTTACTCTGTTCATGGAAAATATGGAAGTGACAAAGGCAATTTTTGTATTTAAATTCTTTGCTCAGTGCCAAGAAGCCAACCCTTGATAAAATTTTTCCAATTTTTTTTGGTAACCCATTTGAGCTTTAATGTTTCTTCTTATGCACCCCAACCATAATTGATGTCTATATCCTGTCCCTTACACACTTGGGATAGAGAGCAAGGTGCAACTTGATATAATTGGAAGAAAAGGTTGGTGATTTGAAAGTCAAGAAATACAAAGAGCAGGCACAAGAAAGAAAGAGAAGATCACCCCCTCAAAAATCAAAAAGAAAAAGTGAATCAATTGAATAAGTTGGGGGGAGTGCATCTTTAAACAAAGAAAGAGCCAAGCTAAAATAAGACAAATCAAGAATGAGATGGAGAATGGAGAGAAGTTCCAAGTTCAAGAAAAATCAAAAGATGCTATCTATTCTAAGTGTTCTTTGTTTATCCAAAAAAACCATGATTTCTTGATAACCCAGCCTCATTACAAACAAGAAAAGACCTTTTGATCCATATTAACCATGTGCATGTTTAGAAACTAGAAACGACTATCAATTCTAGTTGTTCAACTGTGGTGGAAAAATTGAGGGAAACACTTACCCGTAAGCATGAGAGAATTCCTTGGTTTATCATTTATTGCTTTAATTGCTATTTCTGAGAAAGTTTAACTGAATTATTGTATCCTGTTCTGATTGAGCATTGGTAACATCTCTTAATTCTGATTTTTTCTGATATTTGGAAAGTGACTTCTGCCTAGTAAAGAGATGATGTAAATTTGTCCTTATTTCTGAGAATTGTAACAGGGGGATTGAATCCATTTTTTGATTGCAAAAATGTCTCTTGCTTGAGGACAAGCAAGAAGTTAAGTTGGGGGTATTTGATAAGTGCCAATTATATGATTTATTCTTGTATTTTTACTGCACTTATCAAGGGTAAAATAGTACTTTATGCCCCAAAAAATCCATTTTTATTAATAATTGTAATAATTGTGTTTATTTAATTTGAATTTGAATTTGATGCTATTTTAATGGAAAATTGTTGATTTTGCAGATTTATGAGAGAGATTTAAATGAGAAAAGAAGATAACATTATTTGAGGAAAGAATCTGCAGATAAGGAGTTTAAATGAGAGCAAATAAAGATAAGATCAGCAGCCATTTAAACAAGGATTCTGCGGATAACTTTCCCCATCTGAATTCAAAGATAGAATAAACACAAAATCAAGCCAAAAAGAAGGAAACAAGGAAAGCCAAGCAAACAAGGATAAGATCAGGAAGAAATCAAGCTGTTAAACAAGGAAACAAAGAAGGTTGCAGCGTGTTTCACGCTCCATCCACCTGCGCTGAGCGCAGGATGGAGCGCAGCACTCTGGAATCTGCGCTTCACTTGCGCTGAGTGCAGAGTGAAGCGCAACAACACGAATCAGTTTTTCAAATACAAATTCAAACAGATTCCTTCCAGATTTCAGATAGCTTTCCTTCATCTATAAATAGGACCTTTTGCAAAGATAAAAAAAGAGCAGAGTGAGCAGAGTTAGAGCTTAGGGCTCAAAGTTCCAGTGGAGACACCGAAGGGCTTCCGAGATAGCAACACTAGGATTGAAGAAAAGTGTGACAATTTCTTCATTGGTCTGTAATGGCTACTGTAGGAACACAGGGAAACATTAGAAGGGGGGTTGAATAGTGTTTCTAAATATTTTAAGAAGCTTTTCGAAAATAGATTTACAAAACAGACTTTCAGACAGGTTGCTAGAGGGCTGTCTGAAGTTTTTCAGATAGCTGTCTGAAGTTGGTTTCAGACGGCCTTAAAATGGTTCTAAAGAAGTTTCTTCCTTTTTAAAATATTAGATTAAATATTCAGTCCCCTTGATTAGTGTAAAATTGAAATGATAAAGATAAGGGAAAGAGAAACTTAGCCACAGAATTTATCCTGGTTCACTCACTACCACTTGTGAGCTACGTCCAGTCCCAATGCCAATTAGCACTTGGATTTTCTCTTAATCTTGCAAGATTACAAGTATTCTTTTCTATCAAGCCTCTTCAGGCTCTACAACCAAGTATTCTTTTACAAACAAGCCTCTCCAGGCTCAACAACACAAGTATTCTTTTACAAACAAGCCTCTCCAGGCTCAACAACACAAGTATTCTTTTTCAGACAAGCCTCTCCAGGCTCAACAACAATTACAGTTGAATGGAAAGTGCTTAAGCTCACAAACTATGACAGTTTTGAGACTTAAACAAATACAAATGTACAAAGAAAAACTGAGGTATGCTCAGGATAAATAACTTTGTTTGTACAAAATGTATGAAATAAATCAGAGTGTTGCAGCAAAAATCTTGCAGAGTTTTTGTTCTTTTTCAATTCTTCTCTCTGTCTGCAGGTCTTCAAATGAGGGGGTATTTATACCCAAATGATTGGCCCGTTGAAGACTCTCATGCTTGTGAAATCCATGCTAGCCGTTGTGAGACAGCTGCTGCAGTACAGAATATTCTCTGACATATTCTGATATTCCCTGACAAATTCTGACACTTTTACAAGGTTTGCTCCTGCCAAAAAGGTGCTCTTTGTTGCTGCTGCAATTGCTGCGTAGCAGAGGACACGTTGTGACAGAGAACGTGCTTGAACTGCATTGCACAGGTGCCAGCTGTTTGTAGCAAAGAACGTGCGTGAAAAACGAGCAGAGGTACAAGGATTGTCACAGCTTCAGACAAGAGATGCCACGTCATCAAA
Source organism: Sesbania bispinosa (assembly GCA_026901365.1). Lineage (NCBI taxonomy): Eukaryota > Viridiplantae > Streptophyta > Magnoliopsida > Fabales > Fabaceae > Sesbania > Sesbania bispinosa. The sequence goes on from QLOH01000684.1 coordinate 398,931, forward strand.
TGCTTTCAGACGGCTTTGATGCTTCAGACGGGTTGATCATCTTCAGACAACATCAGCTTCTTCAGACGGATCCAACACTTAGTCTTATATAATAGGCTTCTTGCTGAAAATCATAGATAAACAATTAGACAATTGTATCTATGAGAAACAACTTAAGTTGAATTTGTTGATCATTAAAACTTAGAGAAATTTCAGTCTTTAAAACATCATAAACCTCTTTATGATATTTTTGAGACTCAACATTCTCCCTCTTTTTAATGATGACAAATTTAACTTAAATTGTGCAAAATTGACATATAAAGATTAGCTCCCCCTAAGACAATTGTATCCTTTTACTGATACAGGTTAGGATAAAATGTTGCTTTTCTTTCACAAGATTAGACATCTTTGATCTTTTCCAGTACTCCCCCTGAATCCTGTAATCACTCCATATTTTTGTTAGAATTTAATACTCCCCCTTTTGTCATCAATCAAAAGGGAGCCACAGAGCAATAACAGCAACAGTGCAATCATGCAGACAGGGTAATACAGGAAAGAAGATAAAACAATTATCAGAGCAACACATGAGATAACCAAAAACTGATTGGATTAAAAATGTAAGGATGTGAAAATAACAATCAGACACTTTGTAGAAATTAACATGGACAAAAGACATAGACAGATAATCAGTCCTTCTTCTTCAGCAAAGCTTGAGACAGAAAGGAGATCAGTTCTTCCTTGGCCTTGTCTATGGCAGCTTCAATAGATGACTTCAACTCTTGTTGACCACTTCTTATCAGCTGTTGTTCATGGAGAATTTCTTCTTGATTCTGAATAACCTTTTGTGATTTCTTCTCTGAGACTTCACATCTCCTCTCAGATTCTTCACACCTCTTCTCAAGGGCCTTGACCTTGGATTTCAGCTCCTGGTTCTCTTCATACAGGTCAGGTTCAGACTCAATAAAGATGAGCTGAAGGTAGGGACATACAAATCTCAAAACTCCAAAACCAGGCTGCAAGCCATATTCTGAAGGATTGTAGACTGGACAGAAAAGGTCCCAACATACTTCAGAAGCACCGAAGTTTTGTTGAATGAATCTGCCTGTGGGGGAAAGTGATCTCTTAAGAAATGGTACTGAACATTTGTGGAATGTCCAACACCCATTGCAGACTCAACATCAGGACCACTACACCCAGAAGAAGACCCAGCATCTTCTCTGATCTGCCAATAAGAATCCCACATCCAATTTTCAAGCAAGTGATTCAAGCCTCCTCCTTCTGAGATGATGAACTCAGGTAGACCTTCCCATTCTGAAGCAGTCATGGCTTCAGACAGGGGTGCTGATACAGAGTAGATCTTAGGACCCTTGTATTTCTCATTTTGTCCTTCCTTGAGGGGATACCTAGGAACAATCCTATCGGGTTTCACCAAGATTTTGGTTGAAGGCCTGATTGTACTTGTTCTAGGGGGCCTGTAGCCCATCATTCCAATTCCTCTAGCCAAGTCTCTTTGGAATAACTCAACTTCAGTGTTCAGCTTCCTTACCATGAGCCATTCCTCATTGCTCAGCTTCCATGAGTCTTCAAAAAATGGGTTGATAAGATCCCATGTATGACCAGGAGGGACAACACCCTTCCTTATCTTCTCCAATCCATCAGCATCATTGGAGTATAAAGCTCTTTCATCAGTCATAGTCCTCTTAGTGAGACCATGATGTAGTGAGACAGCAGGGGTTGTTCTAAAGTGTTGCAACTCTTCAGACAGATGCTGGAATTTTGGCAAAGGGCAAGAGCCAAAGGAGGTTCTTGTCAGTTTCTTACAAATGGCTGCTATCTCAGATGAAAGGTTGACTTGATGAACAGATGGAGGTGGTGAGGGGTGGTAAAGGTGTAAGAGGTGGGGATGAGGATGGTGAGGATGGAGATGATGGTGTGGAAGATTGAGGTGAAGGTTGAGGTGGGAGTTGAGATAGTTGTATGTACTGAGGTGAAGGGGGTTTGGATGGTGAAGGTATGGGTTCAAGAACTTGGTTTTCTTGAATTGCAGGGGGTTCAGATAGCAGTTTGTCTGATGGTATGATGGGTGTAGGTGATGAGGGTTTAGATGGTATGAAAGGTTCAGATGGAGATGTATTTATCTGTAAGGTTGGTAATGGTTGAGAAGGAGGTGGAGATGGTTGTTTTTCTGGTGAGGTGGGTTTTGATAAGGGTTGAGGTTGCTTTTCTGGTGATGAAGGAGGTGAGGGAGTTACATTATCAAATCTCACCTTGATCCTCTTGTAAGGTTTGGGAGCAGCAACTTCTTGAGCCTTAGCAGCTCTTTCTCTTTCTTCCCTTTCCTTGGCTTCCCTATCTTCCCTTTCTCTTTGCTCAGATGAAAGAGCCCTTCTTCTCTTGAAGTAATGATCAGCCTTTACAAATTTCTGATATCTTCCAGCAATATCTACTTCTTCTAGTTGAGAAGCAATACTTCTGGTAACCCTTCTTCCTTTTTCTTTGAGGTGCACTTGACCTCTTTCTTTTCTTTGTAGCCTCAGCAATGGCTGCTTGCTTGTCATCCTCAGCATAAGCAAGTTGTGAAGCTATTGCAAGAGCTCTGTCAGTCCTCTCTTGCTCTTCCTTCTGTTCTAACTCCTCTTACTCAATGGCAGTAGCCAAAGCAGCAACCTGAATCAATTCAGGGTCAGAAGGGCATGCAGCTAGTGGTTGAGCAGCAACTGCATCAGTATAAAAACTTCTTCAGCCTGTCCTTCCATTATAGAAGTAGGCTTTGAAGATTGTGCAGGTTCAGACACCTGACCCACAATTTCAGACAACCTTTGAGAAGGTTTCTGAACAGGTTCAGATGTTTGATTCTGCACAGATGCAGAAGCTATCTTAGCTGAGCTTCTCACAGGAAGCTTCTTCAGCTTAGGTTAAGGAGATTCCTTTGAAGGCTTGAACTCATGTCTTCTGATATCACCCTTGAGTTCATTTTCCAGAATCTGCATTGTAGTATTCCTCCTCTGAGCTTTCTCCATCAGTAAGCTTTCTTTCACGGTGGGAGAGGGAGGCCTTGGAGTCAGCTTAATCTTCATGCTCTTCAGATTTGATTCACCAAACATAGGGATTGAGTGGTGATCATAGAGCTGGTGAACTGGAACTTTGAAGTGCAACAACACCTTGGTGATGATGGTGTTGTGAGGAGAACTCCCAGCAGAGTCTCTCAACCTCTTCTGAAGGTGGTACATGATGATATTTGGGAGGTTGATCTTCTGCTTCTTCAGAAGGTGGATGAGACAGAATCTCTCCAGTTCAGACACATGGTTTCTGCTGCCATTTTTAGGGATTACAGAGTTCCCTAAGATAGCATGCAGAATCCTAGCCTTGTCTGACATGTTCTTAGCATCCAGACTTGCAGGGGAAGAAGTTCCATACAAAAATTCTGTAAAGTGCTTCTGACCTCCATTTCTTGATTCCCATCCAGGTGAGAAGACAGCACCTTCAGTCTTGACACCACAGACGATGGCCAAGATGTCTTCATCAATAAAGATAGGCGTACCAAGCACAGTAGCCTTGATGGTGGTGTAGATGCCTTGAGGGTTAGGGATTCCTCTGGCTGTGGCCCAGAAGTCAAGAATACTCTGCTCATGCCACTGTGAACGATTTCTGTTGAAATATTCAAGCCACCCAGCTGCTTGAAATTCTGCATAAAGGTCCATCCCCAGTGCTTCAAGATCTTCCAGAAAGACACCCTTGGTCTTCACAATGTTATCAGCTCCAGACTTCTTAGGTGCCATTGTTGAAGGTTGGAAAGAACTTGAGAGAAAAATGCTTTCTTGAAGATGAAGAATAGCAAAGGTTCTGAGAGAGTAGAGAGCTGTAACGTATCAAGGACTCACTGCCTTCTGTACTTATAGACCTCTGAGTTAATGATGGCACGAACTGGCTGCGCAGACATAGGGAATCGTGCGAAGTGGAAGAGACAAATTAAATGAAATTTAAACCGTCTCTTTATTGCCACGTCATTTGTTCATTTCAGACAAGTGATAGATTTCAGACATCCAGTTAATTTCAGACAACCAAAACTTCAGACAGGTCACATGTTTCAGACAAGCTGAAGTTTCAGACACATCATTTTTCATACACACTCAAAATGCATGAATGTTAAATTTATCTATGATGAACTTAAATCTATCTTCAGTTAGAGGTTTTGTGAATATATCAGCCCATTGATGCTCTGTATCAATAAACTGAATATCAAAAACACCTTTCTGAACATAGTCTCTAATGAAATGATGTTTGATTTCTATATGTTTAGCCCTAGAATGTTGAATGGGATTTTTAGATAAATTAATGGCACTGGTATTATCACACAACACAGGTATAACAGATATTGCAATATTAAAATCTTCAAGTTGATACTTCACCCATAACAGTTGTGAGCAACAACTGGCTGCTGAGATGTATTCTGCTTCAGCTGTTGATAATGCAATTGTGCTTTGCCTTTTGCTTGACCAGCTGATCATATTTTCTCCAAAGAAGTGACATCCACCACTGGTGCTTTTTCTTTCAACTCTGTCTCCAGCAAAATCAGCATCACAGTATCCTACTAACCTGCAATCCTTACTTTTCTTATAGCATAGACCAAGATTAGTAGTACCTTTAAGATATCTGAAAATTCTTTTTACAGCTTTGTAGTGAGTGATTCTTGGATCAGATTGAAATCTAGCACACAGGCACACACTGAACATGATGTCAGGCCTGCTTGCTGTTAGATACAATAATGAACCAATCATCCCTCCATACAAAGTTTGATTCACTGGTTCTTCATTCTCATCTTTATTTAAAGATGCAGAAGGGTGCATTGGAGTTGTCATGGGTTTGAAATCACTTAGGTTGAACTTCTTAAGCATTTCCTTTGTATATTTCTCTTGATGGATCCATATACAATCAGAATCTTGCTTAATCTGAAGTCCAAGGAAAAACTTTAGTTCACCCATTAGGCTCATTTCAAATTCAGATTGCATTAACTCAGAAAACTCTTTGCACAATGAAGAATTAGTTGAACCAAAAATAATGTCATCAACATATATTTGGACAAGTATAAGATCCTTGTTAGACTGTTTTCTAAAAAGAGTTGTGTCAAATTTTCCTCTTTCAAAACCATTGGTTGCAAGAAAACTGCTCAGTCTGTCATACCAAGCTCTTGGGGCTTGTTTCAGACCATAGAGAGCTTTCTTAAGTTTAAAAACATGTTCAGGAAAAGATACATCTTCAAAACCAGGGGGTTGTCTAACAAAAACCTCTTCTTCAATGAAACCATTGAGGAAGGCACTTTTGACATCCATTTGATATAGTTTGATGCCATTATTTACAGCATAAGATAAAAGAATTCTAATTGATTCTAACCTGGCCACTGGAGCAAATGTTTCAGTGAAGTCAATACCTTCTTGCTGGTTATATCCTTGAGCTACTAGCCTTGCCTTATTTCTGATAACTTTGCCTTCTTTAGACAGCTTGTTTCTGAACACCCATTTGGTTCCAATAATTGTTTTCCCATGGGGTTTAGGAACAAGGGTCCAGACATCACTCCTAGCAAATTGATTTAGCTCCTCTTGCATGGCTAGGATCCATCCTTCATCATGCAGAGCTTCATCAATGTTCTTTGGCTCAATTTCAGACAGGAGAGCAAGAGAATTCAAATTTCTGAATTTTGATCTTGTCGTAACTCCTTCTGAAATACTGCCAATGATTTTCTCTTTAGGATGATGTGACTTGTATCTCCAATCAGGTTTATGAGGAGGTATCACATCCGTCTGAGACTCAACATTTGTCTGAAGAGGTTCAGAAACAGCAGGAACTTCAGACAGTTGCTCATCCTTCAAGTTGTTGTGATCATTCAGCTTCATACCTGCAAAATCATCCTCTAGATCTGATAGTTCCCTATCAGTCTCTTTGTTAACATTGAATTTTACATGAATAGTTTCTTCAACAGTTAAAGTTCTAGAGTTGTACACTCTATATGCTTTAGATGTTTCAGAATATCCAATGAAAAATCCATTATCAGACTTTGCATCAAATTTTCCAAGATCATCTTTGGTGTTAAGTATAAAACACTCACATCCAAAGGTGTGGAAATATGATATGTTGGGTTTTCTTCCTTTCCACAATTCATATGGAGTCTTTTTCAGAATTGGTCTTACCAATATTCTGTTTTGAAGGCAACAAGCTGTGCTAACAGCTTCTGCCCAGAAGGTTCTTGGTAAGTTGCTTTGAGTTGAGCATGGTCATTGCCATCTCTTGCAAACTTCTGTTCTTTCTCTCAACAACCCCATTCTGTTGAGGTGTTCTTGCCACAAAGAAATTGTGTGAGATCCCATTCTCATCATAGAACAATTGAAAATTTGCATTCTCAAACTCTCCACCATGATCACTTCTTATGACAGAAATACAGAATCCTTTTTCATTCTGTACCTTCTTACAAAATATTGTGAAATTCTTAAAAGTCTCATCCTTGTTTCTAAGGAATATCACCCATGAGAATCTAGAATAGTCATCAACAATGACCAAACCATATTTCTTTCCACTAAGACTTTTTGTTCTAATAGGACCAAACAAGTCAATGTGTAAAAGTTCAAGTGGTCTGCTGGTTGAAACAACATCCTTACTCTTGAAAGAGTGTCTTGTTTGTTTCCCTTTCAGACAACTATCACACAAAATATCAGATTTGTATGAAAGCTTGGGTAATCCTTTAACAAGGTTGTATTTTGCTAATCTTGAGATTAATCTCAAGCTGGCATGCCCAAGTCTTTGATGCCAAATCTGTTTTTCATCTTCAACAGAAATGAAGCATTTTACATTTTGACTTGCTAGATCCTCTAGATCAATTTTATACACATTGATGTGTCTCTTAGCAGTAAAAAGTGTTTGATCAGAGGAGTCTTTGACTATACATCCTTCCTTGGTAAAGGATACTACATAACCACTGTCACATAATTGACTTATGCTCAATAAATTATGTTGTAGTCCTTCCACAAGAACATTTTTAATGAGGGATGAAGGAATTATACCTATAGTCCCTATGCCAGTGATCTTCCCTTGCTGATTTCCACCAAAGGTGACCACTCCTCCTTCCTTAGGTCTAAGGTTTTGGAACAAAGACCTTTCTCCTGTCATGTGTCGCGGGCACCCACTGTCCAGGTACCATTTGTGGGGTCTCCTTTGTCCTGTTAAACACGTCTGCAACAGGAATGATCAAGTTTTTAGGTACCCATGTTCTTTTGGGTCCTGTTTTGTTAGCTTTGGGTCTTGCTTTTCTCTTGTGCTTGCACTGAATCACATTGTGTCCAGGCTTACCACAGTGAGAACACCCAGTAACCTTCTTTTTGCCTTTAGAAAAATTTAAGACAGTAGGAGGTTCAGACATGTTGTGATCAAAAAAACCTAGTCCACTTTTGTCAGAGGAATGTCTTTGATTTCCAAGCATTATGTTTAAATTTTTAGTTCCTTTGACAAACTTGGCTAAGTCATTTGTCAGTTCTACAATTTGTTTCTGAAGTTTTTTATTTTCTTCAGACACAGCTTGTGAACTATGGTTTTCAGTCTCAAGGACCTTTTCCTTGAGCATAATATGTTCTATTTCAAGAGACTCATATTTGTTACACATTTCTGTGTGAGCCTTGGATAGATTCTTATACTCTAGGAACAGTTCCTTGGAACTTTCCACCAGATCATCATACATTTCTTGCAAAGTAAGAGGGAATACCTCAGCTTCAGAGCTGTCTGAAGATGGTAGGCTTGCCATGAGGCACAGATTTGCCTCTTCTGAGGTGTCTTCCTCCTCTTCTGAAGTTGATTCATCCAGGTCCTCCCATGTTGCCATGAGACCTTTCTTTTTCTTGAAAACTTCTTCTTCTTGAAGATGTTTTTCTTCAGTTTTGGACACTCAGCCTTCGTGTGCCCTGGTTGCTTACACTCAAAACAAATAATTTTGTCAGTTTGTATGTCTTTACCTGACTTACCTCCTTTTGAGGTTGAGGGTTGATTCTTTCTGAATCTTCCTCTGTTCTGCAGCATTCTCTTGATCTTCCTACTTAGAAGAGCAAGATCATCATCATCTTCTGAGCTATCTTCAGAGTCTTGATCTCCCTCTGAAGCTACCTCAGCTTGCATAGCCTTGATGTTGCCATGCCTAGACTGTTTGGTCTTGGAGTTTAGGGCTAGAGATTTTCTCTTGTTGTCATCTTCTCCAAGCTCAAGCTCATAGACCTTAAGAGATCCCAACAGTTCTTCCACTCTAAGAGAGTTCAAATCTCTTGCCTCTTGAATGGCAGTAACTTTGGGTCTCCAGGACTTAGGCAAGCTCCTTAGAATTTTTCTGTTATTATCTACAGAGTTGTATGTTCTGCCTAAGGACCTGAGTCCATTTGTTATGGTCTGAAACCTTCCAAACATTTGGTCAGTGGTTTCAGATTCTTCCATCTTGAACATCTCATACTGATGTATGAGCATACTTATCTTGGATTGCTTGACAGTCTCAGTTCCTTCATGGGCTGCTGCAAGAGTATCCCAAATTTCCTTGGCAGAGGTGCATCCATGAACCTTCTCATATTCTGATTTGTTCAAGGAACATATCAGATAGAGTTTGGCCTTAGCATTCATCTGGACTCTAGCCTTTTGCTCCAAAGTCCATTCAGTCTTAGGTATAGGCACATCATTTAGCATAGGCACATAGTCTCCATCAGTGACCACATCCCAAACATCAATGTTTGTGCTTTCAATGAACAGCTTCATTCTATCTCTCCAGTAGTGATAATCTTCTCCATTGAAAGCTGGAGGTCTTGTGATAGAGGCTCCTTCTGTGATGTATTGCCTGTTACTGTTTGAAGCTTCCATGTGGATCTTTCAGTCCTCAGACACTTGTTAGGTGTTTCAACCCTGAGTAGAGCTCTGGTACCAACTGTAGGAACACAGGGAAACATTAGAAGGGGGGTTGAATAGTGTTTCTAAATATTTTAAGAAGCTTTTCGAAAATAGATTTACAAAACAGACTTTCAGACAGGTTGCTAGAGGGCTATCTGAAGTTTTTCAGATAGCTGTCTGAAGTTGGTTTCAGACGGCCTTAAAATGGTTCTAAAAGAAGTTTCTTCCTTTTTAAAATATTAGATTAAATATTCAGTCCCCTTGATTAGCGTAAAATTGAAATGACAAAGATAAGGGAAAGAGAAACTTAGCCACAGAATTTATCCTGGTTCACTCACTACCACTTGTGAGCTACGTCCAGTCCCAATGCCAACTAGCACTTGGATTTTCTCTTAATCTTGCAAGATTACAAGTATTCTTTTCTATCAAGCCTCTTCAGGCTCTACAACCAAGTATTCTTTTACAAACAAGCCTCTCCAGGCTCAACAACACAAGTATTCTTTTACAAACAAGCCTCTCCAGGCTCAACAACACAAGTATTCTTTTTCAGACAATCCTCTCCAGGCTTAACAACATTTACAGTTGAATGGAAAGTGCTTAAGCTCACAAACTATGACAGTTTTGAGACTTAAACAAATACAAATGAACAAAGAAAAACTGAGGTATGCTCAGGATAAATAACTTTGTTTGTACAAAAATGTATGAAATAAATCAGAGTGTTGCAGCAAAAATCTTGCAGAGTTTTTGTTCTTTTTCAATTCTTCTCTCTGTCTGCAGGTCTTCAAATGAGGGGGGTATTTATACCCAAATGATTGGCCCGTTGAAGACTCTCATGCTTGTGAAATCCATGCTAGCCGTTGTGAGACAGCTGCTGCAGTACAGAATATTCTCTGACATATTCTGATATTCCCTGACAAATTTTGACACTTTTACAAGGTTTGCTCCTGCCAAAAAGTGTGAAGTCTATAAATCTGTTTAAGTAATTAAACATGATTATATGACATAACATCCTTTAGTTTTAATGATTAACAAATAAGATTATATAAGATTATATAAAGAACAAATAAGATTATATAAGATTATATAAAGAACCAATTAGATTATATAAACAGGTTCTACTGAGAAAGGTATTTGTTTGTTAATTATGTTTCAGGATGAAATACTCTTTAGAAGAAGAAGAAGATTTTGTGATCAGAATCAGAAGATCAGAATCAGAAGAACAAGAGTGCATAATCTGAAGAAGATTAATCCTTAATAGACTTGAAGACTGTCTGAAGAAGTGAAGACTTGAAGACTGTCTGAAGAAGTGAAGACCTGAAGACTATCTGAAGAATTGAAGACCAAGAATACTATCTGAAGAACTGAAGGCAAAAGATATGAAGAAGTACAGATTCAAATATACATCTGTCTGAAGAACAACATTAAACTGAAGAAACGAAGAAGAAGAGATAGAAGAAGAAGAAGATACAAAGAAGAATGAAGCTACAATTCTATTATCATAAGGAAGAAGGCTTCTGAAGTTTCAACCAGTATGAAGAATTGAAGTTGTCTGAAGGACGCAACCCGTCTGAAGTATTGAAGCTGTCTAAAGCAATGAAGCTGTCTGAAAGACTTGAGCTGTCTGAAGTCATCAACCTGTCTTAAGTGTTGAAGCCGTCTGAAGAGCCAAGCATGTCTGAAGACTCGAACCCGTCTGCAGACTAGAACCCGTCTGAAGTTTGAAAGTTGTCTGAAGCTTTAGTAATGACGTGGCATCTTTGCTGAAACCTTGCGTGAAGACTTTTCTAAGTCTCTACTGCTAGTACGTTTTGGAACACATTTATGGCAACAATCACAGAGACCTTTCCCGGTGCATTTAAACTTCATACACCACTGAGGAAATCTCTGCAACGCAGCATTCGCAGCAACAATAGTAGCAGCTTTACTGCAGCACCAACGTTGTACTATGTCAGAAGTCTCAAGAAGCGTGTCTCGCAACGGATTAAAAGAAGACTATTTGTTGTCTCTAAACAATAGTATTTCAACGAAACATTTCTTCATTTGTGCAATCTGGAACAAAGCAGAAGAAAAGCTCAGGAGACTAAGCAGAAGCAACAAGGAAGATGTTTGAATAAAATATATTCAATTCAACATCTTTATCTAAATCCCAAAAGAGGAATCTGCAAACAACGACTATTGATCAAGACATCTCATTCAAAGAAGTAATGGTGTCAGGAGCAAGTGAAAAAGGAGTATATGCAGAATAAGCAAAAAGGGCAAATTCAACGGATACATACTCTCGAGAAAATCAGAGGAATTCTGAAGAAAGTAGATGCAAGCCGGACAAAACAGATAAAGGCAGATGCAAGCAGATGCAAGATAATGCAAGCTGGATAAAGCAGATAAAGCAGATACAAGCAGATGCAAGCAGATGCAAGATAATGCAAGCTGGAGCAAGCAGATGCAAGCTGGATAAAACAGATGCAAGAAAGCAGAAGAATTCAAGAGAGAGAATACACATAATCATCACATCTCTCAAAACAGAGCTCATCAACAGAAGTGTCAGAACGGGATTATTCTGAACACTCAATATGCTTAAGGAGAAGCAACCGTTTGAGAAGCTATTACACAACGGCTATATGAGCCACATCATCAAAAGCTCAACGGTATTATGAATCATCTTCAACGGCTATATTCAAGCAGAACATATAAATAGCCTCAAGATTGAATTTGAAGATGTTGGCATGCTGAGCATATTAACCATGCTGCTGACCTGCAGCTGCTGTTGCAACCAAGATAGATCAATCAGGATGAAAATTGTTAACTAGGCTGAGTGTCTTACAGTTAACAAGAGTTGACTCGAGTTAAAATACATCATGAAAGTGTCAACAACGATTGATCCGAGATTGAATTCTCAATCGGGCTACTGATCAGCTGGTCAGTTAGTTAGATTGTACAGTTGGTCTGTTGATCAAGTGAGTTGGTAGTCGGGAAGGCAATCATGCTGTACAAATGACTATCAAACCGGGTACAGTTTGAAGCTTTGAAGATACTTTGGTATTCCAATGATACGGGTGAGAATGTAGCCCATGGAAACCAATGGTTGGAGAATAAGGCTGAGCTTAATTTCACATTCTTAGTTAGCCTACTCTCAGAGGATGGAATTCCTCAAAAGGACAGGGATTGCGCTTAATTCAAATATTGGTATCATTGTCTATTCCTTGTATTTAGTTTGTAATGACTGTATCCTGAGTATGTACTCAGTAATCTCTAAGTACAAGAAGAATCTGAGTTGAGAGGTTCTAGCGAACATCTAGCTTAGATTGAGTAGTAATACTCAACACTTAGTTAAGTGTCTGAGAGCCTGGAGAGGCTTGGTGGAAGAAAGAATACTCGTGGTAGAGCCTGGAGAGGCTTGATAGAAAAGAATACTTGTTGTGTTGGCCTGGAGAGGTTAACATATGTATCTGTGGTTTCAGATAGTGGAACATATATGTGGCTACAAGGGTCTGGGGGATTCGGAGTGGCACATATGTGTTGTTGTTATTAAAAGCTAGTGGTGGTTTGCCACTAGGACTGGATGTAGCTCACAGGGTTTGTGGGTGAACCAGGATAAATTCTGTGTCTAAGTCTTCTTTCCCTTAATCTCTTTTACTTACAGTTTTCATATTTACGTTGGGGATTGAAAAGTACTTTTCATAATAATCTTAACACAACGATTTCAATAAAACAAGTTTTCATACAAACATAACGTTAAAACGTCTCTAGTGTAGGTTGAAGTATTATAGAAGAATATATTCAGAGGGATGTCTGAAATACCTGTCTGAAGTGAGCCCAACAGGAACTCAGTTCAGACACATGATATAGATGGTCTCTGATCATCTAAAGTATTTCAGAAACAGTTCTGAAGGTACTCTTAGTTATATTCTTCAGAAGACACTAAGAGAAGTTTGTTTAAAATCAAAACAATCTTAAGTGTAAGAGAAAGTTTTTAATCTAAATCTTGTGAAGTCTATAAATCTGTTTAAGTAATTAAACATGATTATAAGACTTAACATCCGTTAGTTTTAAAGATTAACAAATAAGATTATGTAAAGAACAAATAAGGTTATATAAAGAACCAATTAGATTATATAAACAGGTTCTACTGAGAAAGTTATTTGTTTGTTAATTATGTTTCAGGATAAAATACTCTTTAGAAGAAGAAGAAGATTTTGTGAACAGGATCAGAATCAGAAGATCAGAATCAGAAGAACAAGAGTGCAGAATCTGAAGAAGATTAATCCTTAACAGAGTTGAAGTAACTGAAGAATAGAAGTGAATACTTGAAGACTGTCTGTAGAAGTGAAGACTTGAAGATCGTCTGAAGAAGTGAAGATTAGAAGACTATCTGAAGAAGTGAAGATTAAGAGACTATCTGAATAACTGAAGGCAAAAGATATGAAGAAGTACAGATTCAAATATACGTTTGTCTGAAGAACAACAATGAACTGAAGAAACGAAGAAGAAGAGATACAAGAAGAAGAAGATACAAAGAAGAACGAAGCTACAATTCTAAGGAAGAAGGCCCCTGAAGTTTCAACCAGTATGAAGAATTGAAGTTGTCTGAAGGACGCAACCCGTCTGAAGTATTGAAGCTGTCTAAAGTAACGAAGCTGTCTGAAAGACTTGAGCTGTCTGAAATCATCAACCTGTCTTAAGTGTTGAAGCCGTCTGAAGAGCCAAGCCCTTCTGAAGACTGGAACCTGTCTGAAGACTGGAACCCGTCTGAAGACTGGAACCCGTCTGAAGGTTGGAAGCTGTCTGAAGCTTTAGTAATGACGTGGCATCTTTGCTGAAACCTTGCGTGAAGACTTTTCTAAGTCTCTGCTGCTCGTACGTTTTGAAACACATTTGTGGCAACATACACAGAGACCTTTCTCGGTGCATTTGAACTTCATACACCACTGAGGAAATCTCTGCAACGCAGCATTCGCAGCAACAACAGTAGCAGCTTTACTGCAGCACCAACGTTGTACTATGTCAGAACTCTCAAGAAGCGTGTCTCGCAACGGATTAAAAGAAGACTATTTGTTGTCTCTAAACAATAGTATTTCAACGAAACATTTCTTCATTTGTGCAATCTGGAACAAAGCAGAAGAAAATCTCAGGAGACTAAGCAGAAGCAACAAGGAAGATGTTTGAATAAAATATATTCAATTCAACATCTTTATCTAAATCCCAAAAGAGGAATCTGCAAACAACGACTATTGATCAAGACATCTCATTCAAAGAAGTAATGGTGTCAGGAGCAAGTGAAAAAGGAGTATATGCAGAATAAGCAAAAAGGGCAAATTCAACGGATACATACTCTCAAGAGAATCAGAGGAAATCCGAAAGCAAGCAGATGCAAGATAATGCAAGCTGGATAAAGCAGATAAAGCAGATACAAGCAGATGCAAGCAGATGCAAGATAATGCAAGCTGGAGCAAGCAGATGCAAGCTGGATAAAACAGATGCAAGAAAGCAGAAGAATTCAAGAGAGAGAATACACATAATCATCACATCTCTCAAAACAGAGCTCATCAACAGAAGTGTCAGAACGGGAGTATTCTGAACACTCAATATGCTTAAGGAGAAGCAACCGTTTGAGAAGCTATTACACAACGGCTATATGAGCCACATCATCAAAAGCTCAACGGTATTATGAATCATCTTCAACGGCTATATTCAAGCAGAACATATAAATAGCCTCAAGATTGAATTTGAAGAAGTAGGTCGGTCCAACTAGTTGTTGTTGGCATGCAGAGCATATTATCCATGCTGCCGAGCTGCAGTTGTTGTGCTGTAGAACAAAGCTGGCCAGAATGATCAACCAAGATAGATCAATCGGGATTGTTTTTCAAGAAGGTTCTTGAAATCAATCAGGATGAAAATTGTTAACTAGGCTGAGTGTCTTACAGTTAACAAGAGTTGACTCGAGCTAAAATACATCATGAAAATGTCAACAACGATAGATCAGAGAGTGAATTCTCAATCGGGCTACTGATCAGCTGGTCAGTTAGTTAGATTGTACAGTTGGTCTATTGATCAAGTGAGTTGGTTGTCGGGAAGGCAATCATGCTGTACAAATGACTATCAAACCAGGTACGGTTTGAAGCTTGGATGATACCTTGGTATCCCAATGATACGGGTGAGAATGTAGCCCATGGAAACCAATGGTTGGAGAATAAGGCTGAAGCTTAATTTCACATTCTTAGTTAGCCTACTCTCAGAGGATGTATTCCTCATAGAAAAGACAGGGATTGTACTTAAATTCAAACACTTGTATCACTGTCTATCCTTGTATTTAGTTTGTAGTGACTGTATCCTGAGTATGTACTCAGTAATCTCTATGTACAAGAAGAATCTGAGTTGAGAGGTTCTAGCGAACATCTAGCTTAGATTGAGTAGTAATACTCAACACTTAGTTAAGTGTCTGAGAGCCTGGAGAGGCTTGGTGGAAGAAAGAATACTTGTGGTAGAGCCTGGAGAGGCTTGATAGAAAAGAATACTTGTTGTGGTAGAGCCTGGAGAGGCTTGATAGAAAAGAATACTTGTTGTGTTGGCTTGGATAGGTTAACATGTATATCTGTGGTTTCAGATAGTGTGACATATATGTGGCTGCAAGGGTCTAGGGGATTCGGAGTGGCACATATGTGTTGTTGTTATAAAAAGGCTAGTGGTGGTTTGCCACTAGGACTGGATGTAGCTCACAGGGTTTGTGGGTGAACCAGGATAAATTTTGTGTCTAAGTTTTCTTTCCCTTAATCTCTTTTACTTACAGTTTTCATATTTACGTTGGGGATTGAAAAGTACTTTTCATAATAATCTTAACACAACGATTTCAATAAAACAAGTTTTCATACAAACATAACGTTAAAACGTCTCTAGTGTAGATTGAAGTATTATAGAAGAATATATTCAGAGGGATGTCTGAAATACCTGTATGAAGTGAGCCCAACAGGAACTCAGTTCAGACACATGATGTAGATGGTCTCTGATCATCTAAAGTATTTTAGAAATAGTTCTGAAGGTACTCTTAGTAATATTCTTCAGAAGACACTAAGAGAAGTTTGTTTAAAATCAAAACAATCTTAAGTGTAAGAAAAAGTTTTTAATCTAAATCTTTCATTTATTCCCCATGTTCTTAAAATAACTCTGATCTTAAGATTGATTTTGTACAATGATCACTTAGCGTGATTGTTTATTTTAAAGATTTCCAAAATTGTCTTAAAACTTCTAAAACACTATTCAACCCCCCTTCTAGTGTTGCCTGTGGTTCTAACAAATCTTTCATATATTCCGCATGTATTTAAAATAACTCTGATCTTAAGATTGGTTTTGTACAATGATCACTTAGCGTGATTGTTTATTTTAAAGATTTCCAAAATTGTCTTAAAATGTCTACAACACTATTCAACCCCCCCTTCTAGTGTTTCCTGTGGTTCTAACAATTGGTATCAGAGCTCACCTTCGGGTTGAGCATCTAACAAATGCAGAAGGAGTAGATCCTCAGAAGATGGAAATCTCACCAGGCTGAAGCAACTCTGAAGAATGATAATGAGAATAGGAAAATCATTTTTCCAATACTCATCATTCATAAGGCTAAAGCACAGGACGCAACAGGAAAAGGAAAGTGAATCTATCTCTAGATCACAAACTGGTA
The DNA here is from genome assembly GCA_026901365.1 of Sesbania bispinosa. Lineage (NCBI taxonomy): Eukaryota > Viridiplantae > Streptophyta > Magnoliopsida > Fabales > Fabaceae > Sesbania > Sesbania bispinosa. The sequence goes on from QLOH01000684.1 coordinate 415,480, forward strand.
ACACCTTTCCTATCTATACTTAAGTTATACTTTTAAATATAGTTATTAATCTGATGCATGATTTGTTTTATTGAAATTGTGAAAAATATGATTACATGGTACAATTGTTTCATGTTTTTAAATTATGTTAAAATAAATCACTGCGTGCTATGTGTTTTACTATGTTTAATGTGTGAAATGTATGATTCATTTTATGTATGCTTTACTTATTTAAATATATGTGTTGAAGAGTCACACATGTTTAGTAAAGTAATAACTGCATTTTTAAATTAAGTAAATGAAGAGTCGTGTGTGTTAGTCATAACTGTTTTTGAAAATATGAAACGGCACGATGTGAATCACTGAATCATCAACCGGTTTCTCTCAATGGACACGATGCACATCTCTCCACAACTGCTTAGTGGATGAAACCGCTCCTTTCATAAAATGAAGCGACGCTTGATTGCCTATTTAAAGGATTGGAAGATCATCAGAAGAACCTCACAGTTTATTTCCTTCCAATTCATCTTAATCTATCTCAATGGCATCAAGATCAGCAATCTCATGTGCTCAAAGTCTACGCAAGTATGATGAAAGAATTATTCCCACAAGGGGAGTAAATTTAAGCGACTTTGACAAAGAAGGACTAAAAATCTCTGAGTATTTCAAGGATGCTGGCTGGATTTCCTTTCTTGAAGAGGCATCGTTCCCCTGGCATGAGCAGAGTGTTCTAGATTTCTGGAACAACTTAGAAGTGTTTCTTGAAGAGACAAGTGGTATAAACACTTCAGTAATGGGAATGCCTATCAGAGTGGACTTCAAGGTTCTGAAGGAAATCATTAGGGTTGAAGCAACCGGAAAACAATTCTCTTCAGATTGGGAAATCAATGATAGAGAGAAAGAGATGCATGATCAAATGTTATTTGGTCACAGAACTCTTGAAACACCAGTTTGCTCAAACTTACTGGAAATTCCCAGAATTCTGCTGACAATCATTAATTGTTGTATTCTACCCAAAAGGAAGGATACAATCATCATCTCTGATATGGAAAGATTCGTGCTGATACATCTCCTTCAAAGGAAAAGATTAAATCTTCCCAGAATCATCCTCTACCATATGATGAGAAGAAAATTAGAAGAAGTCAAAGTCTTTCCCCATACTACACTGATTATGAAAATCCTTCAATATAAAGGATTTCCTATTGAAAGATTCTTTGACCAGGAGCCATCACCCTTGTTCACTATAAAGGAATATGAACATTCTAAGGGGATACCAGCAAAGATAAAAGAAGAAAACAATTCTCCGTCATCAACTCAGAATCGTATGGAGTCATCTGATTCTCTAAGAAATCATGGAGATTTAAGAGAAATTTTCAGAAGATGTAATATAAGGAAGTTGAATGAACGCATCGGACGGCTGGAAGAAACACTCAGATTCTATCAACGTGAACTGCAGATGCTGAAAACACAAAAGGAGAAAGTCAGTGCCAATGAGAACAAACCTGTTGAAGATCAATGATACACTTGTGTTCTGAAATTTTTTTCTGTGTATCTATGTCTTTCTGTTTTGAGTCCATTTCACTTTCTATCTTTGTTTATATGTTTCTCTTAATATTAACATTCTATGTGTTCTATTTGTTTATATGTGTTTCCTTTTGTGCACATTTAAGTCTATCAATAACATAACTTTATCCTTAATTGATTAATAAATTGTATTTCTAAAGGATAAATTTAATTAACCTAATAAGATAATTTTTAAATTTGATGAAATGTTATCTGTAATTCTAAAATGCTTAATTTAAATAATTAGACAAATTACAATCAGGTGCTACTGAAAGGTACTTCTAGTTTGAATATTTCAGGAAACAGGTTTTAAGAAGACCATCTAAGAAACATCATCTAAAAGGACATAATGTGATAACATCTTTATTATCTGAACCTATTCAGGAAGTTCAAAATGAACTCTCTGAAAGTGTGGGTCATCAATATTAAAGATAGTTAACACTCTATGTTCAAACCTAACTCAATCTCTGAGTGGATTATACTAACTTAGTAATATCTCTATTCATCTAACCCGTTCAGAAGGCTCCTTATGGACTGTCTGAAATCGTGGGTCTAAAATGTTAAGGGATAGTTACTCAAGTCATTAGAATCCAACTCAATTGTAAAGGGATAGGTTAAGATGACTGTTCAAAGATTCTCTGGGAGCACAAAAGACAAAAGCATACTGAAACGTGCAGACATCAAGCAACCTCAGATGAAGAAAAAGTCTTCAAGGCAAGAAGCAATGTCAGTTAACACCGCTTCACCCAGATAACAATAAATGGATTATGTGGTAACATCTCTTCTTTACCTAATCTAAACTTTCATGATCCTATATTCAATGCATTGTCCTCTGAAAAGACGTGTTGTTTTAATAAGGGGGTCTCTTGGAACCATATCGGCTAATATCTTTAAAGGTCGCGGCGTTTCACTTATCTATCAATCAACGCACTCTTCCCAAGAACGCGCTGTCAGTGTCATAATTAATTGCTCTTGTATATACTCTCAAACTTCTATTTGCTCTCTTCATCTCAACCTCCAAATCTCTCTAGGAAACCTCCAAAAGATTTCTCACTTCCATCTCTCGAAATGTCTTCCTCTATCTTTCAAACTCAAATTGTAGACTTTCAGAAACTCTCTAAGGTTGGTTATAATGTAACTGCCTTTTTCGAAGCCGCCGGATGGTTACCTTTCTTTGAAGCCATTGACAGTCAATGGCATGAAGAAAGTGTGTACCAATTCTGGAACACGCTTTGTCTGGAAAACTCAGGGGAAGAGACCTGCCTCAAAGCCCAAGTTATGAATCAAAAGGTGGTTGTAACTACCAATATCCTTGAAAAAGCTCTAGGAGTAAAAGCTGAAGGAGAATTGTTCTCCATAGCTTGGAAAGATCTGTTTGAGGAACAGTTTAACCATCTAATCTTCAATAGGCAAGGAATGAAAGTCATTCCCAAAGTTCTCTTCAATATTCTGAAATATTGTGTGATCCCACGTATTAAGGATAACCATAACCTTGAAATGGAAAGGTTCTGTGTTATCAATCTTTTGCAAAAGAAGAAGATTAATCTTCCGTGGATCATTCTTTTCGATATGGCAAGAAGAAAACTGGAAGATTCTACTATCCTACCTCACAATACTGTGATCATGAAGATTCTTATGGTAAACAATGTGTTCATTAGCCACCTGTACGATCATAGACATCCTGATTTTCTTAAGGTAAATCATCGGAGCACAGAGGAAACCGATGACATTCCTGAGATTCAAAGTCTAAGGATGGAGAATGCTCAACTGCGTCACAAGATAAAGAAGATAAGGAAGAATGTGCTCAAGATCTCTAAAAATATCTAGTGTCTAATGAGCAATCTTATGGAAATTGGTTCCCTCTATCGTCTTTAAAACTTATCTGATGTCAGTTTAAGTGTCTTTGTTCTTCTGTCTCCATTATCTAATGTGTTTTTTTCTGTGAATTTAGATTGTTCTCTTTTAATTTCAAATCTTCTTTGTTTAGTTTCTTTTATGCTTCATAACCTCTTGATAATTGCTTAACAAAATTTTAACCATAACAAGTAATCTAAAACTTCTCTCTGTTTAATGGAAGATAAGTAGGGGGAGAAATTCTTAAAAGATTGTAGAAAACTAATCAACTTAGGGGGAGAAACCTCAGTTTTAAGAAGTAGATCTTTAAGCGAAACATCAAAACGATACATTATTTAACATTTGGTATAGGATTACATTAACTTATAATATAAACCTTTTTAATTAATGACAAAAGGGGGAGAAATATAAACTAACAAAATACTAAAAAGAATGTAACAAAAAGGGAAATATATAGGGAGATTATAGGAAGAAGAAATAAATAGCAAAGAAATATAAATTACAGTAAGGAAGGATAACAAACTAAGAGTTCTAATAATAAGTAACAATAACAATAAGTCATAACAATAGGTATCTGAAATTTCAACAAGAAAATTTTAACAATCGTTTATCTAAAATTTCTGAAGTATTATATAACAATAGGTATCTGAAGGGTTCTAATAACAATAGGTATCTGAAATATTAAAGATAAACTTATAACAGTTGATTAATAAAAGATTTAACAATTAGAATTGATTAATTAAAGACTTAATTGTTTCAGAAGATATCTAAAAGAATCAATGCATGTCTCAGGGGGAGTAATATAGATAGGGGGAGTAATAAAATCTATTATCTTATTTTATTATCTCTCATTTCTTTTTATACCCATTTTGTCAGTAATATATAATTTATTTGTCATCATTAAAAAGGGGGAGATTGTGAAGTCTATAAATCTGTTTAAACATGATTATATGACATAACATCCTTTAGTTTTAATGATTAACAAATAAGATTATATAAGATTATATAAAGAACAAATAAGATTATATAATATTATATAAAGAACCAATTAGATTATATAAACAGGTTCTACTGAGAAAGGTATTTGTTTGTTAATTATGTTTCAAGATGAAATACTCTTTAGAAGAAGAAGAAGATTTTGTGATCAGAATCAGAAGATCAGAATCAGAAGAACAAGAGTGCAGAATCTGAAGAAGATTAATCCTTAATAGACTTGAAGACTGTCTGAAGAAGTGAAGACTTGAAGACTGTCTGAAGAAGTGAAGACCTGAAGACTATCTGAAGAATTGAAGACCAAGAATACTATCTGAAGAACTGAAGGCAAAAGATATGAAGAAGTACAGATTCAAATATACATCTGTCTGAAGAACAACATTGAACTGAAGAAACGAAGAAGAAGAGATACAAGAAGAAGAAGATACAAAGAAGAATGAAGCTACAATTCTATTATCATAAGGAAGAAGGCTTCTGAAGTTTCAACCAGTATGAAGAATTGAAGTTGTCTGAAGGACGCAACCCGTCTGAAGTATTGAAGCTGTCTAAAGCAATGAAGCTGTCTGAAAGACTTGAGCTGTTTGAAGTCATCAACCTGTCTTAAGTGTTGAAGCCGTCTGAAGAGCCAAGCATGTCTGAAGACTCGAACCCGTCTGCAGACTGGAACCCGTCTGAAGTTTGAAAGCTGTCTGAAGCTTTAGTAATGACGTGGCATCTTTGCTGAAACCTTGCGTGAAGACTTTTCTAAGTCTCTGCTGCTAGTACGTTTTGGAACACATTTATGGCAACAATCACAGAGACCTTTCCCGGTGCATTTGAACTTCATACACCACTGAGGAAATCTCTGCAACGCAGCATTCGCAGCAACAATAGTAGCAGCTTTACTGCAGCACCAACGTTGTACTATGTCAGAAGTCTCAAGAAGCGTGTCTCGCAACGGATTAAAAGAAGACTATTTGTTGTCTCTAAACAATAGTATTTCAACGAAACATTTCTTCATTTGTGCAATCTGGAACAAAGCAGAAGAAAAGCTCAGGAGACTAAGCAGAAGCAACAAGGAAGATGTTTGAATAAAATATATTCAATTCAACATCTTTATCTAAATCCCAAAAGAGGAATCTGCAAACAACGACTATTGATCAAGACATCTCATTCAAAGAAGTAATGGTGTCAGAAGCAAGTGAAAAAGGAGTATATGCAGAATAAGCAAAAAGGGCAAATTCAACGGATACATACTCTCAAGAAAATCAGAGGAAATCTGAAGAAAGCAGATGCAAGCCGGACAAAACAGATAAAGGCAGATGCAAGATAATGCAAGCTGGATAAAGCAGATAAAGCAGATACAAGCAAATGCAAGCAGATGCAAGATAATGCAAGCTGGAGCAAGCAGATGCAAGCTGGATAAAACAGATGCAAGAAAGCAGAAGAATTCAAGAGAGAGAATACACATAATCATCACATCTCTCAAAACAGAGCTCCTCAACAGAAGTGTCAGAACGGGATTATTCTGAACACTCAATATGCTTAAGGAGAAGCAACCGTTTGAGAAGCTATTACACAACGGCTATATGAGCCACATCATCAAAAGCTCAACGGTATTATGAATCATCTTCAACGGCTATATTCAAGCAGAACATATAAATAGCCTCAAGATTGAATTTGAAGATGTTGGCATGCTGAGCATATTAACCATGCTGCCGACCTGCAACTGCTGTTGCAACCAAGATAGATCAATCGGGATTGTTTTTCAAGAAGGTTCTTGAAATCAATCAGGATGAAAATTGTTAACTAGGCTGAGTGTCTTACAGTTAACAAGAGTTGACTCTAGTTAAAATACATCATGAAAATGTCAACAACGATTGATCCGAGAGTGAATTCTCAATCGGGCTACTGATCAGCTGGTCAGTTAGTTAGATTGTACAGTTGGTCTGTTGATCAAGTGAGTTGGTTGTCGGGAAGGCAATCATGCTGTACAAATGACTATCAAACCGGGTACGGTTTGAAGCTTTGAAGATACTTTGGTATTCCAATGATACGGGTGAGAATGTAGCCCATGGAAACCAATGGTTGGAGAATAAGGCTGAGCATAATTTCACATTCTTAGTTAGCCTACTCTCAGAGGATGGAATTCCTCAAAAGGACAGAGATTGCGCTTAATTCAAATATTGGTATCACTGTCTATTCCTTGTATTTAGTTTGTAATGACTGTATCCTGAGTATGTACTCAGTAATCTCTATGTACAAGAAGAATCTGAGTTGAGAGGTTCTAGCGAACATCTAGCTTAGATTGAGTAGTAATACTCAACACTTAGTTAAGTGTCTGAGAGCCTGGAGAGGCTTGGTGGAAGAAAGAATACCCGTGGTAGAGCCTGGAGAGGCTTGATAGAAAAGAATACTTGTTGTGTTGGCCTGGAGAGGTTAACATGTGTATCTGTGGTTTCAGATAGTGGAACATATATGTGGCTGCAAGGGTCTGGGGGATTCGGAGTGGCACATATGTGTTGTTGTTATTAAAAGCTAGTGGTGGTTTGCCACTAGGACTGGATGTAGCTCACAGGGTTTGTGGGTGAACCAGGATAAATTCTGTGTCTAAGTCTTCTTTCCCTTAATCTCTTTTACTTACAGTTTTCATATTTACGTTGGGGATTGAAAAGTACTTTTCATAATAATCTTAACACAACGATTTCAATAAAACAAGTTTTCATACAAACATAACGTTAAAACGTCTCTAGTGTAGGTTGAAGTATTATAGAAGAATATATTCAGAGGGATGTCTGAAATACCTGTCTGAAGTGAGCCCAACAGGAACTCAGTTCAGACACATGATATAGATGGTCTCTGATCATCTAAAGTATTTCAGAAACAGTTCTGAAGGTACTCTTAGTTATATTCTTCAGAAGACACTAAGAGAAGTTTGTTTAAAATCAAAACAATCTTAAGTGTAAGAGAAAGTTTTTAATCTAAATCTTTCATATATTCCGCATGTATTTAAAATAACTGATCTTAAGATTGGTTTTGTACAATGATCACTTAGCGTGATTGTTTATTTTAAAGATTTCCAAAATTGTCTTAAAATGTCTACAACACTATTCAACCCCCCTTCTAGTGTTGCCTGTGGTTCTAACAAAAAGGTGCTCTTTGTTGCTGCTACAATTGCTGCGTAGCAGAGGACACGTTGTGACAGAGAACGTGCTTGAATTGCATTGCACAGGTGCCAGCTGTTTGTAGCAGAGAACGTGCGTGAAAAACAAGCAGAGGTACAAGGATTGTCACAGCTTCAGACAAGAGATGCCACGTCATCAAATGCTTTCAGACGGCTTTGATGCTTCAGACGGGTTGATCATCTTCAGACAGCATCAGCTTCTTCAGACGGATCCAACACTTAGTCTTATATAATAGGCTTCTTGCTGAAAATCATAGATAAACAATTAGACAATTGTATCTATGAGAAACAACTTAAGTTGAATTTGTTGATCATTAAATCTTAGAGAAATTTCAGTCTTTAAAACATCATAAACCTCTTTATGATATTTTTGAGACTCAACAGCTACCATGCGTAGCTAAACTCTCCAATAGGATTGAATGTAGTTGATTCAATCCCCAACTGTATGTGAGTTCTCTTTATTGTTTATGAATCCCTATTCTATGATATCGGTACTTTTATACTTTGCTTAATGCGTAGCTTCCGCCTGTGTGTCGGAGTTATAGGTTGCTTTTATAAAATACATTGGAAAATGGTTTTGTGAATTCAATAGAGAATTTGGGGGAACCGATACTTAGGAAACTTGAACTCTGATTGGTAAAAGTACTCATAGTAGTCGCTATAAGAATATAGGATGAATTGATAGTGTTAACGAACGGAATGAAGGGAATCAAGCATGTGGTCAGGGTGCAGCGGAAATAAATGGATTCCCTCCCTTGTTATAATCGTTTTTGCGAAAACACGAATCAAGGCATAAAAGGTATTAAAACGAAAGGTCGTAACTTATTAAGATTATGAACGAGGCAATAGCAGCCACGTCTCTAGTGGTGTCCACGCCAACAGCCGAACTAGGAAACCCTCCTCAACTATGCTAGTAGCCTTAGAGAGTAAAAAATGATTGCTCATGTGTATAGGGTAGTGCATCTCATGCTCTATTTATAGAGTGGTGGCTAGGGTTTTACCCCCTCACTCACTTCACACTTATGGGCCTGGCCCATTATGTTATAATTCTAATTAAATTAAATTAGAATTATTATCCTTTCCTAGTGGCATGTTGTATGCGTGTAACCCAATAGGCTTTTAATATTTGGTTATGATATTAAATAAAAAAATCCTTTTTATATTTAATATCATAAATAGTGAGCGGTATCTAGCAATACATCACTATCCAAATATTGAGATTATCAACAACCTTGACGAATCCTATTTTATGATAATTTATATGATTTGTCCCTTTGTCAAAATATCTAATTAAACACAAGGGCATGAATTGTGTCAACCTTGTATAGTTTAATTTATATTTTCTTGATCCCCAAGTAGACTGTACAGAAAATAAACATCTCATGTTTATCCTCCTGAGCATGGCCATGCATTTTGCAGTCTCACTTTATCAAGAGGCCTACAGATATAACTCCTGTTACATAGGAGGGACAAATCCCATCTAGGTCACTCACATCCCACCACATAATTTATTATATGTCCAAATACCAACTTTATGATCACCTTGTTACAGGCAACGTTTGATGATATTCAAAACACATAACTCCTTATGTAGGAATCGTAGTGATTTCAGGTCGAAGGACTTCATATAACATTTATCAATATAAGAAACGTTCATGACACTTATGTAACAATCCTTGCAACGTTCTTAAGGTAGGTCTGTCCAGTACACCATTACTCTTAATGTGTACCTATGTGAGCAAATGATATCTCATATCCATGATTTGTGAGATGTGATCATCAATGAACTCACATACTAGTCTAAATGCATCTTTGTCCTAAGATGATAATTGACTAGGGACTATTTAAGAATAGTTCTTCAAAAGCTCTCACGATCAAGTCATCTACTTGATTCCTTATGAAGTTTGAGCTTACTATTCTAAGGACATTAATTATATTCTAAAAGAATAAGTTTCCTTTATAAAATAATATGATACAAGTGATGGATGTTCATAAATATATATAAGTCTCTAGTGCATATTCCTAACACGGAAAAATAGAGCAATCAAGCCGGGGTAATTTGTCGCCTGGGAGAACCCGCATGGATTATCTTCGAGTATTTTACTACTGGTGACTCAAGGTAAAATAATATAGTTTGGCTAGGGTATCATAGAAATATATTCATAAATAATCTTGAGGTTCACATACAAAAGGAGTGCGAAGATACGAAGTTCAATCCTTATCTAAGTAACGTTATCTTACTCTACTCTACTCTCCATATTTCCTTTTATGCATTTAATTTCCGCAACACAAACATCAAATACTGTTTCTTAATTGATAGTCTGATCACTAATCATTACGAGTTGAACCGTTCCCTGTGGATACGATACTCTTTACTTACTATTATACTGCTGGAATTTTGGTACGCTTGCCTAAATCCCATCAAGAGAATAGTCTTTGATTTAGGATCTAATCTCTTAGATTCTGAAGATTGCAAGGACAAGATGGTTCAAACTTAAATGAGGGAGTTTCTTGATCCCTATCCTAATTATCACTTGTTCAAATCAAATATTTTTAAACTATTGCTCTTTATGATTCCCAAGTTATTTTACTGTGATTTCTAGATTTCCTATGCTTGGTAACCATGCTTATGGTTTCTTATTTTTTCCTTTGACCGTGGGGAGCTTGCTAAGGAAGGACACCTTGGGTTCCATGATTCTAAGGGAAGTAAACTCTTAACTCGTAATCTATTGTCATCCATCCCACCTTTTTATTCTTCGTCTATTTACCCCTTCCTATATTGGTTTATTATAGGCCCTTATCGTTGAGATTTGAGGTCAAATCCTTTTCAAGTGGGAGGGAATGATGGAAAACGAATTAAGAACATGAAATGATGGATGGGTGTATGGGACTATGTCCTTAATTTTGAGGAGTTGAATTTCCTTCATGGGTCATCTTGACCTTCCAATTTGATGGCCAAGGTATAAAAAATATTATTAGATAATTTTTCTTTTTAATTTGATTTATTTTAATTTCCTTAAAAGGCCACATGGTCGTGGCCTAAGTTCTTTACTTTGATAGTTTGTATTTTATTTGAGTTGTATTTTCCACCTTACTTTTCCTTTAATGAGGCACCTAGTTTAAGGCTTAGGATAGTTTAGGGGGTTGAGGGTTCAACACCCACTTAGGATAGAATTATAATTTTCCTTACCTTTTTCCACTCATGACCACTCCTTTAGGCTATAAATAGGGTGGGTCTCCATGTATACGTTTTTTAATGATCATTTTATGAAAGCTTAGCTTTATTTCCCTCTTTTTGTGTGAGTTGAGAAGGCTTGGTGGTTCTTTCTTAAACCATGGCGTGGATCTTATCTGGCTCCATGAGCTAGTGACAATTCTACACTAAGACTTATCTGCAGAAGGGGTTGACTTCTTCAGTGGCGTCTTCGTCATCTTCAATCCTCTCCACTTTTCATTATATTCTTCTTTGTTCTTTCATTTTCAATTCGTTACAGCTACTGCCATGTCAATTTATGCGCTAATTCTTGCTCTTTTGGTTCTAATCTTGATCCGTACTCGTATTGCTACCTGCAAAAACTCGCGAAAAGAGTTCGGGTACTTATTTTAGAAGTCTGAATAAATCTTGAGTTTTTTATTCCAACTCAATAAAGACTGCTACCTGTTTTGGGTCGGGTAAGGTCGTAGCCCAAATTGCCAACTCTAAAGACAAGTAGGTCAGTCGAGTAGGAGGGTTGGTAGACTAGTGGAGCGCAGAAAGGCTGGTAGCTGGACAGTAAGACTGGTAGGCCATTCGGGATTGAGGCTGGTAGACCAATAAGGCAGTAATACTAGTAAGTCACTAGTTCATCCGAGCTAAATACGAGTTAACCTCCACAACAATAATAAATAAAAACTAGTCAATTATGTTATTGTGCAATTATATATTTGCATTAATATTTTTTGAGTTGTAATTTATAAAAAAAAACATATCCTTAAACCGACAAAAATAATGTCTAATGAAACGCACGGTATATACAACTAATAAAAAGTAGAGGGAATGGTGTATGGATCATTTTCTTGATATATATCCATCTTTGAAGTGGGAGGACAGTGCACTTGCGCATTCTACCAAGAAAACAAACGGGAAAGATTTTGTTTGCTTTCGAGAAAAGCTTTCGGCCTTTTAGATGGGATTTTCCCTTTTTGATAATAGATTCCAATTCTCACAAAAGCATTTTTGTGGCTTGATCTTCTCCATATCCCTGTGATTATTATTGCTTATCGACACACGTGTTTTAGGCCTCTAAGTTTGAAATTAATTATAATTAAAACGTAGTCGCCGTCTTACCCATTTACATATGCCACACTTATCTAGTCATCCATTGTTTCTTTACATGCTGGTTTGTTTGGACTGTACTTCTAGCTAGCACATCTATAAGCTCATCACAAAGTCAAAACGGAAAGTAGATAAGCAGAAAAGCACTTTCGTTATATGACATCAAAGAATAAATGCAGATAGGGCCAAATATCATGCATGCAAGTACCTTTATCCATTCTTCTTGTGTAGTTGACTTTTAATTTGATGTGCTAATGTGGTTTCCACTGACCCATCACTATCATCTAAGATTATATGTATAGAAACTTAATTAAAAATATGAAAATTGTCCCCTTGAACAAAAAGTATTTGGTTTAACAAGCTAGATTAGCTATGATTTGGCTCCTCTCTTTTTAACATGTGTCGTCGTATTGTGCATGTAGTGATCAATTTCAGAAGTGATTCGTCTTTATGACATGTGATATATATAGAGGTGATGAGTGCCTAATTAAGTTTTTAAATTTACACGTAATAAAAGAGAATATATGATATCCTAGTGCTTGTGACGATTGGCCGGCAACGCGTGCAATCTGTTTATATTGTGTCAACTTTTTTGTCATCTTCGTGATTGTATTTATCCAAAACCACCACATGGTGTCATGATCATATAACCACGAGTGAAAAGGTAGTTAATTTGTATTAAGGTCAAAATGACATTAGTTAACCTAATTTGTTGATTTTTTCATTAATTTGTTTGTTTTAAAGTGGATTAGAAAGCTTAAAAATTAAGATTATTAATTAAAAGATTTAACATTTCGTTTTTATATTATATTAAAATAGAATCTATAATTTTAATATTGGGATAATCTAATTAATATTGACTCTTTTAATTTGTTAATGGTATTATTTGATTGATAATCCTCACAAGAATAAATGTGAAATTAATTTGATTAGCTCTTTGATTTCTATTTTTAAAATAGCAAAACTAAAAAGCCTATTTAGGTGATTGTTTTTTACTAGTTTAAAGATATTTCCGTTTTTATTTTCAATTTAGTATAAAAATATCCTGTTTAATACATAAGAATAATGCAATATAAATAAATTTATAAAAAAGTTTTTAAAAATTAATTTTAAAAAAACTATTTCAAACAAAACTTTAAATACTAATAGTTAATCCCTTGATGACATTAAACATAAAATTTGTCAACCAAACAGTGGTTGGTCACAGTTGTAACATCCCAAAATTTAGAAATTTAGAAATATAATTTAAATATATATAATTATATTTCGATGACATTAGTTATAAAATAGAAGTTACATAATAATAATGACAAATATTAATATACCTGTATTTATGAGATAATAATGATATAATATTATAAATAATAGGAGAGACGTCAGACTATTAGGATCTTAATCAAATATGTTATATTGAATATAATAATAATATTATTAAGGGATAAATCATAAGATTGCAAATAACATTAGTTGTTATAAATATAGTAATTGTTATATTAATAAAATAATATCAGGATTAATAAGGACAGTCTTAGGAGAGAGATATGATTTAGTATTTTAAATTAAGATCAGATTTTAAAATAAGGATAATGAGATCACAAGGATTAAGGATAAGAATCAATACAAATCTAGGATAAGATTTAATTATATAATTTGAATTTAAATTTGAATGTAGGCGGATAAGGATTCTATAATATCCTAATAATTCTTAATGAATAAATAAAATAAAATAAGACTTATGAAGAAAATAATAATAATATCATTATATTATTATATTTCAGAAAAAGATATTATTTAATTAAAAAGGGTAATGGGTGGGTAGGAGTAGGCCCAACTCAGTTAGATATTTAAATAGGGGGAATGTTATCTATTTCACCCTATTAGCTTTCGAACATCAAGTAACCAAACCCTAGGAAGAGAGAAGCAACTTCACAAGGGGAAGGTGTAGCAGAGTAGATCATCAAGGGAGTGGACTGCTACTATTTATTTTCTAATCGTCAACTCTAAGGTACGGTGGGAGAGAGGGTATTGCTTGTATGTGCATGTAGGGGTGCTTGGGTAGTAAGAATAACTTCTAAAATTTAATAATTGAAATCAATATGCGAATATGTGTTGTTTTGAGATGAAAATCTGTGATTTGATGCTTAAGTGTGTTAATCTTGATGAATATTGAGTGGATGGAATGAGAATAATGAGAATAGTGAAAATGGGTGAATGAAGGGTTTAATGATTTGGGGTTTTGAGGGGAAAACTGTGTAAAACTGTTAAAGATTGATGCTTTTGTTGAATTTGATGAATATAATCGACCATGAATGATGTTTTAACAAAGATGAGTGATTAAATACTGAATAGAGTGATTTAGAAGTGTTAGAAATCGTGCGAACTGTGATCTGCGTCGCGGGTAATCGATTATCAGGGGTGGTAATCGATTACCAGGGTGTTCTGGGCAACCTGGGAGTGCTGTTTGTTCGCTGGTAATCGATTACAGGATTATTGTAATCGATTACCAGAGAGATTGTTTGCAGGTAATCGATTACAACGATGCTGTAATCGATTACCAGTGTGTTTGCTTGCAGGTAATCGATTACAGAGGGGTTGTAATCGATTACCAGAGACCTTGTTTGCAGGTAATCGATTACTGGAGGCTGGTAATCGATTACCAGTGTGGATTTTGAGATCCTGAGTGCTTGATGATGAATGATGTTAATTGATGATGCTTTATAATGATTATGGTGCTGATGATTGATGATGTTTGATGATCTTTATGCTGATTATGATGATGGTGATTGATGTTGTTATATGATGCTTATAATAACTTATGATGATGATGTTAATGATGATAGTGTATATCACTTTATGATGATGATGTTAATGATGATAGTGTACATCACTTTATGATGATGATGTTAATGATGATTGTAACATCCCGCATTCCAGGAGCTTGATTATTCATTAGGATTCAGATATTTTAACCATGTGTTAGAGATTAAGAAGAAGATAAGTCTAGAACTTAGAAGTTAAACCTTAGTTGTTAAACCAATCTTAGGACTTGTGTAGCATTCCAACTCTTGGCTTAGATAACATGTGTGTTTGGTAGGTCAAAATCTTGAAAGATCACTAAGGATTATGAGTAATAGGTAGAGAAAGGGTAAGTTATGAGTTTGGAACCTTAATAGAACCAATTTAGGAGTTTTTGGTCCCTGGTAATCGATTACCAGGAGTTGGTAATCGATTACTAGAGAGGTTTGCTGATGGTAATCGATTACCAGAAGTTGGTAATCGATTACCAGAAAGTTCTGTCGGTGGTAATCGATTACCAGGGTTTGGTAATCGATTACCAGGTTTCTGGGTTCATTGTAATCGATTACCAGAAGTGATAATCGATTACCAGACCTCCAGGAATGCATTTTGGCCTCTGGTAATCGATTACCAGGGTTTGGTAATCGATTACCAGCAGTATATATATATATGCTGGTGCGAAAATTCAGCAGAAACTCATTTCTCCCTCCCCCTTCTTCGAACCCTAGAGAGAGAAAATGATAGTTTTAGAGAGAGGAAGCTAAAATTGAAGCATTGAAGGTAGATCGAAGCTAGAATCAACATTTGGATCATCTCTAATCTTCAATTTCCCTCTTGGATTCATCAATTTGGTGAGTATGACTCACCCTTAGGTTAGGATTGGTCTCCTATGCATGTCCTCTCTTCTCCCCTCCCTTTCTTGGCTGGATAATTGAATTATTAATGATTGTTTGATTGTTTTGATTATTGATTGTTTGATTGAGCTTAAGAGTTGAAATCGAGAGTCGAAAACCTTAGTTTCGAAGTTATCGAAAATGTCGAAACTTACGAAACTTACGAAACTTACGGAACTATCGTATTTCCCTCGATTTCGATTCATATAAGCATTCCAATAAGTTTATACTCTTTGTCTTATACTGATAGTAGTTGGATTGTTGGTTGGAATGAGAATCGAGTCGTAAGTCGTAAAGTCGTAAATAGCGGAAATGTCGATATGTTCCTTGT
Source organism: Sesbania bispinosa (assembly GCA_026901365.1). Classification (NCBI taxonomy): domain Eukaryota; kingdom Viridiplantae; phylum Streptophyta; class Magnoliopsida; order Fabales; family Fabaceae; genus Sesbania; species Sesbania bispinosa. Next base: position 431,367 of record QLOH01000684.1, read on the forward strand.
ATGACCCCGAACACTCGAATCCCTTTCTCTATGATTAAATTGATTGAATTGTAATGTTAGAAATGAGATTGATAAGAGGATATTTGAATCGAAGGTGAAACGAAGGAATTTCGAAGTTACGAAAGTTACGAGACTTGCAAAAGTATCGAAACACTCGAGGCATTCGAAATCCTAGTTTTTACCACCGATTCAAGTAAGCCTAACGTGTATATGGTTATGATTGTTAGATTGTATTGTGATTGATGTTTGAAAGATATGGGATAATTCTAGTTGGTTGGAGCGGTTCTTGATATTCTTTAGTTTCGGAACTTTCGAAGCTATCGAAAGTTTTGAAACTATCGTAACGTCAACACGCTCTATTCTCTCCAATTATACTTGATCCGGAATTGAAATTAAGGATTGGTGACTGATTATGATATAGGAATTGATGGGTAGTGGATATGAGTTCACATAGAACGTTGATTCTCTTTAGTTTCGAAAGGTTCGAACTATCGAGAACGAACTATTCATCAATTCGTATGTCTAATTAGTTATTCGGTCAAATACTGGGCTTCGGCCTAAGTGATTCAAGGGCTTCGGTCAAATAAGAGGGCTTCGGCCTAAGTAAGGGTGGGATTCGTCCCCGGGGGAGATATCCCCCGTAGTTCGAGCTCGAGTCTAACTCTATAACGTGATGTGTACATGGCCACCGGCAAGCATTATAGTGCATCTTAAAGCATATGATTAGTTTGAATGTTAAGCTCTAGTATATGAAGTGAATTTGATTATGTTTGAATTGATATAATTGTTATGTGAATGAATACCCTACTTAATTGAATATGATGAGGTGAATATAGGCTAGTCCTTCATACATGTATGTCCCCTGCATTCATGCATAGAGTTATACTTGCTGAGACAATAGTCTCACCCCACGTTTCGGGGGTTTCCTTTAGTGTGCAGGAAGATTCAGATGACGTTAAGGATAAGAGAGAAGATGATGAAGTTGATTAATGTTAGAATAGGGACCCTTGTATCATTTGATTCAGATGTATAGTTAATTATTGTTAGGTATTGTTAAATGCTTATGTATGTAATTCTTAGCCAAGGAGGCTTGTTTATAATTAAAGTTTAGTTATCCATTTTTAAGGAAGATTCTTCCGGACCTCCGGTATGAATTTATGGAATCCTATTACTTTAAAGTGTAGGTTTCTTTTCCTAAGCTCCATTAATGTGTGTGAATTTGTGTAACTTAAACTAATCGTTGGAAGGTTTAAGTAATTTTGATTGACGATATCGGAAATATAACGAAGTGATTTCAAGGATACCAGGAATAGTGTCTCCAACGGGCACTATTTCTAAGTTCTAGAAATTAGGGCGTTACAGTTTGGTATCAGAGCAGTTCAATCCAATTGGATTGTGGTTAGGTTAGTTGACCGTGACTTACTATGATCTTCTAGTACGTATACTCATCATAGGAACTGATCACTCTTATGATGTGTGATGTATGAGAAGATTATAGTTTGTTATGTGAGTAGGATGCTTTGGTTCGGAAGTTAGGACACTTCCCTAACAAACTTAGAGCCACCTCTTTTCTTATATAGGAAGGGAGATATGTTAGGTTAAGTACCTAGGGAACCCTTTACCCTAGGAGCCTTATAGAATGTGACCTTAAAAGCCTAATTAAAGTTAGGCACCTTTGAATTAGTTAGTGGTGAGCAGTTTAATATTTGAAGGATGATTGTGTATGGCTTATTGTGTAATTTCAATTGTGTGGTGTACATGATTGTATTTGATGAGTTGTCATATGTTTCTGACATTGGTTGTGATTTGCTTTTGTGAGTGCTTGATATGGGTTGGACGTTTGTTGTGGCTTGTTAATGATTGATGATGTTGAATTGTTGAATAATTGTGTATCATGTATGGATGTGTTGAATGCTTGATTGATAGTGATATCCATAGTTAAGATTTCTTTGGGTTTAACCCTTGAGAGGTCATGGTAGAAGTAGTGAAAGACTGTAGCTTAAGATACAATAGGATTTCCATTTAGAGGAAAAGGGTATAGAGGGCTTTACCTCAAGTAGATTTGAGACCTTACCTAAAGTTATTAAGCTTAATAGGAGTACATCTATACATAGGCATTTAGACTCAACCTTAGAAAGGGGATTAGTAAGATGAGGCCTTCCTTTAAAACCAATGTAAGACTAGATGCATCCTTTAGGCCACATTAAGGGTAGTCGGGAGTCGGTCGAGAGAGTAAAGATTCTCTCCGCCACCTTACCTTGTTTTGTTCATGGATTACATGAACGGATCCTTAGACTTTTCCAGTAGAGTGTGTGGTCATGGCGACCACCACCATCTCACCCTGTTCGTTTGTGAATAGAAAACTCTCTAGTGACCTTAGGAGCAATGCTTTGGTACCCTAGCAATTTAAGAGACCTTCAGGGAAGGAATACACTATCATTAGTAACCGCTAGGAGTTAGGAGTATGTTTAAGAAAATGAGCAAGTTAGTAATTCTTAGTAAGAGGTAGTGAGACTCCTATTATTTAGTGTTAAAACTCTTCTAGAATTTATCTTGGTAATATCTTTAGCCCTAGCCAGTGGGTAAGTTGTGGGAGAAAATAGTACTTCGAGTTTCTCTTCACCCTTAGGAGAAACACTCAAGAATATTCCACCCAAACCTTTAGATTAATTATACTAGTGGTAACGTCGAGGGTAGTAATCAAGAATAGAATTGGGTAATGGCCTTAGTCAGGGGAGTTAGTAAGAATCAAACTTCTCAGGAAATCCAACTTAGTAGCTCCATCGTTCTAGACCACCTATTTTCACTTATTGTTATCAAGAGAAGAGAGAAACCCTAGTATTAGCCCCTTAAGGAAGAGGAACCAAATTTCAAGCAAGCTAGATAACCCCGGTGTAGGTTGTTTTAAGATAGGGTAGATTTAACCTCGAACCCAAGAAAATTTCACCTAACCTAAAGTTTTGCCTTGATCATGTATAGTTAAGCTTAGCTAGTGTGCTATTAGAGGGTTGATCTGTTAGTAAGCGCGTGCACCGGGTTAGAACTCTAGAGCATTAGGAATCCTTGCTTATTAGAGGACTAGGAAGTGACTTAGATTAGATCACTCTCCCTTTTCCTTAGAACTCCAAACTTAAATAAGTTCAGCCTATCCGGTAAGGTGATATGGAGAGAGCGATCCCCGTAGGGGATGGTAGGAGAATAGGGAGAGCCTCGTGTTCATGCCGTGACCGGGAGAGGAGACCTCTAAGGTTGTGGCATGAATGTTATTTCCTTTTCGTGTGATGTGTTTGTTTATATTATTATGCAAACTGAATTTCTCGAAACACGGCGTGAGTGTTGAATGTTTGGGTCAACACAAACTTAGTGGTTCGAGAGATTGGGTTATTCTGTGTTCATAGCTAAGTACTAGTAATATAAGTGGAAACTTAGAAAATATAAGAATTTAAAAGAAAACAATAGGAGAATGTTGGATTAGGTAAGGAGTTAAGAAATCTTAATTAGAGGTAGCATGAGACTTTGTTCTCATGGTTCGATTTTTTTCTAGTGTGTGTCTTTTCAAGCACCGTTTAGAGAACTTAGAGAGGGTAGAGAGTCCTTTCTTATGTCTTTAGTATGAATACAGGGAGAGAATTATGATAGGAGATTAGAAACCCAAGTTTAGATGTGACCCTGGAGAGCATAGTGCCAAGTACAGTTAAAGGAGATCCTTGATGAGCTAGGAGCTCTAATCAGAGAGACTTTGAGTTTGGACTCAAGTCTCCAAGGGGGGAAAGCAACAGTTAGCGTTTTTGGAGCAGGGAATGGGATGATTCCTTCTAAGAGGGAGTCAGTATCTCTAAGGGGGGTAGTCTCAGGCACCCAGTGTTAGAGGAAGTTATCAGAAGGGAGTCATAGTAGATTGTGTTTTTCAACCTATAGGATGTCGACGAGTCAGTATGGGACTTCAACCAACTAGAACCCCTTCTGCCATTAGAAATCCTGAGTGGAAGTAAGAGAGTTTAGCAGCGGAAGCATAGTGGGATTGCCTCGAATCCAAGCTAGATTGGAGGCCATCCAAGTGGTATTAGACCAATTACACAAGTCAGCCCATTTTCTACCTACTAGAAGTACCTCCTTTCTTAGCAAGTTAGAAGTTTTGTATGTTAGGACGAATGTCAAATCCTTTAGTTTTCCTCCAGTATCGAGTGAGATAGCAACCCTAAGTTCACTCCTAAGTATTAGAATGTTCTTTATCAGGCCTATGGGGAGGATTTCTGTAAACCTTCTAGTTGAAGTTAACCTTAAGTTCCTTTGCCTTAAACAAATTTTGAGGACAAAATTGTCTTAAGGGGGGTAGAGTGTAACATCCCGCATTCTAGGAGCTTTTTTATTCATTAGGATTCAGATATTTTAACCATGTGTTAGAGATTAAGAAGAAGATAAGTCTAGAACTTAGAAGTTAAACCTTAGTTGTTAAACCAATCTTAGGACTTGTGTAGCATTCCAACTCTTGGCTTAGATAACATGTGTGTTTGGTAGGTCAAAATCTTGAAAGATCACTAAGGATTATGAGTAATAGGTAGAGAAAGGGTAAGTTATGAGTTTGGAACCTTAATAGAACCAATTTAGGAGTTTTTGGTCCCTGGTAATCGATTACCAGGAGTTGGTAATCGATTACCAGAGAGGTTTGCTGATGGTAATCGATTACCAGAAGTTGGTAATCGATTACCAGAGAGTTCTGTTGGTGGTAATCGATTACCAGGGTTTGGTAATCGATTACCAGGTTTCTGGGTTCATTGTAATCGATTACCAGAAGTGGTAATCGATTACCAGACCTCCAGGAATGCATTTTGGCCTCTGGTAATCGATTACCAGGGTTTGGTAATCGATTACCAGCAGTATATATATATATATATGTTGGTGCGAAAATTCAGCAGAAACTCATTTCTCCCTCCCCCTTCTTCGAACCCTAGAGAGAGAAAATGATAGTTTTAGAGAGAGGAAGCTAAATTGAAGCATTGAAGGTAGATCGAATCTAGAATCAACATTTGGATCATCTCTAATCTTCAATTTCCCTCTTGGATTCATCAATTTGGTGAGTATGACTCACCCTTAGGTTAGGATTGGTCTCCTATGCATGTCCCCTCTTCTCCCCTCCCTTTCTTGGCTGGATAATTGAATTATTAATGATTGTTTGATTGTTTTGATTATTGATTGTTTGATTGAGCTTAAGAGTTGAAATCGAGAGTCGAAAACCTTAGTTTCGAAGTTATCGAAAATGTCGAAACTTACGAAACTTACGAAACTTACGGAACTATCGTATTTCCCTCGATTTCGATTCATATAAGAATTCCAATAAGTTTATACTCTTTGTCTTATACTGATAGTAGTTGGATTGTTGGTTGGAATGAGAATCGAGTCGTAAGTCGTAAAGTCGTAAATAACGGAAATGTCGATATGTTCCTTGTATGACCCCGAACTCTCGAATCCCTTTCTCTATGATTAAATTGATTGAATTGTAATGTTAGTAATGAGATTGATAAGAGGATATTTGAATCGAAGGTGAAACGAAGGAATTTCGAAGTTACGAAAGTTACGAGACTTGTGAAAGTATCGAAACACTCGAGGCATTCGAAATCCTAGTTGTTACCACCGATTCAAGTAAGCCTAACGTGTATATGGTTATGATTGTTAGATTGTATTGTGATTGATGTTTGAAAGATATGGGATAATTCTAATTGGTTAGAACGAAGCGGTTCTTGATATTCTTTAGTTTCGAACCTTTCGAAGCTATCGAAAGTTTCGAAACTATCGTAACGTCGACACGCTCTATTCTCTCCAATTATACTTGGTCCAGAATGGAAATTAAGGATTGGTGACTGATTACGATATTGATGACAGGAATTGCACAGGATCTAGAATTGAGCAAAACAAACCAATTAGAACAAAAAAATAGCAAGTAATTCACGTAAATTAGGTGCTGGGCAGCAGCTAATTTAGCGTGAGAAAGTGCAAGAAAATGAAGGAAAATGAAAGAAAAAGTGGAGAGGAAAGAAATGGAGGGACGCCACTGAAGCAAAAATCCTCCTGCAGCAGATAAGTCCAATCGCCAGACGCCACTAATTTAGGAGAATTAGATAAGTCTCACCATGGTTTAAGCAACAAACACCAAGCCTCACTCAACTCTCAAGAGAGGAGAAAATTTGGCATAATGCCTTTACTCTAAAAATGATGTGTGAAAATACAAGAGAGGGGGGCCCATTATATAGGAGAGGGGAGTGTGGGGGGCGGCCACTTACATGAGGGAGTGGGGGAGAAAATAAAAGATGAGTAAAAACTCATCCACAATGGGATTTGAACCCATGCTCCTAATGGTATTTGGCTAAGCTAAGCTTTTAGCCACTAAACCCACAAAAATGCGCCCAAAGCTACATAGGAAAGAAAAGATGAGCTAATTTTCTATCCTATGTGGGATTAGACCCCATGACCTCCTACACCTTGTAGCAAGGCAACCTACTAAACCAATAAAACCCCTATATAGGCGCCCCTAATTAAAGAAAAGACAAATATATCCTAATTACATCATAAAGTCCTAATTACATCATGAATTATTAATTACATCACAAAATCCTACTTAAGTTGAGTCTTGCATGTGACTTAGGGTTGACCCTCATGAAGGAAGACTCATGCTTGGTTCAGCTCCAAGCACTTCAAGTAGCTCCAAATTGGTCCTAGCCATTGTCAGTCCAGAGGTCCACTGACAGGTTGTCATCATCCCCTCCCCCTTGGAAAGCATTTGTCCTCAAATCTAAAGAAGGAAATGAGAAGATTATCAGGGGTAGAAGAGAATTCAAGGGAATGGATGACAAGAAGGGAAAAGGTGTAAACTTCCCTTTAGTGAATCCGAGCTAGGCCTCAATCTTGGACATCCTTGCGCACCCTAGTCAACAAGAAAGGAGACTCATTATTCCTAAGCATATAACCTCTAATGCTCATAACAGTAATACTTAGGAATCATGTAGGGAGCTTTAGTGAAAGAAAGAAGAGTAGAAGAAGGAGATGAAGAAATAGGGGAAAAGGTTAGAGGAAACTCCCTTGTAGTGTAGCCACTTCCTCCTTCCATATCCAGCAGCTCCTTTTCTTGAATCCCTTCAAAACAATCAAGGTCAGCAGTTTTAAATTGGTGGAATATTAGCATAGCTTCCCCTTTATTTTTTTGTTTTTCCTTGTTTTTCACCTTTTCTACCATCACTTTTGATGCTTCTTCTTTCTTTTTCTTTTTATCCTCACTCTCTATCTTAAGCCTTTTTATTCTCTCAAGCTCTATCTCTCTCTTCATGTGGGCTTGAGCCTCACATATTTCTTGAATTGACATTGGCATTAAAGTGATTTTTGTTCCATCTTGTTTGAAAGTGATTTGATTAGAGTAACCATCATGAATGGCCCTCTTATCAAATTGCCAAGGTCGACCCAAAAGAATATGTGTGGCATCCATAGGTACAACATCACAAAGAATATTATCATCATAATCACCTATGGAAATAAAGATGAGAGTTTGCCTATTTACTTCCCTTTCCCCATCATCACATATCCAAGATAACTTGTATGGTCTGGGGTGGGGTGTGGTAGATAAACCAAGTTTTGCTACCATTCTTGAACTTGCAATGTTAGTGCGACTTCCACTATCAACAATTAGGGAACAAATGCGTCCCTCTATCATACATCTAGTGTGGAAGACAGTTTGCCTTTGTTCATCTTCTCTAATCATTTGATTTCCTAAGGCTCTCCTAACCATGCAAAGTTTGCCTTCGGCCCTATACACTTCTTTCTTAACTTCATTTTCATCTTCTTCACTAGTTTCTTGTTTATCATCCTCACTATGTTCATTCTCGCTTTCACTAGTGTATTCACCATTTTCCTTAACCAACATTGCCCTTCTATTTGGGCATTGGGAAGCTATGTGTCCCTTTCCATCATACTTGAAACATTTGATGTTTCTTGTGGAAGTAGAGGGATCTTCCTTTTTAGTAGAAGGAATGGGGTTAGAGGTAACCCTAGAACCCTTAGGTTCTTCCTTCTCTTGGCTCTTTCCCTTATCTTCTCTTAGGGTTTCCTTGTTCCTAGTTGTAAAACTAGTGTTTCCTCTTTTATAGTTTCCCTTTCTTTTAAGTTGAGTTTCAATTTTAATGGCTTGATGTACCAAGTCCTCTATTTCAACATAAGGATGCAACTCCACTATGTCCCTTATGTCGAAATTTAGGCCATTGATAAACCTAGCCATAGTTGCTTCACTATCCTCAACTATGTTTGCCCTAATTAAAGCAAGTTCCATTTCCTTAAAATATTCATCTACACTTTTAGACCCTTGCTTAAGAGTTTGGAGTTTAATGTGCAACTCCCTAGTGTAATGTTGAGGTATGAACCTCTTTCTCATGATGGATTTCATTTCCTCCCAAGAGGAAACTAAAGGAGCATTGCACCTTCTTCTATCAGCTTGAAGCTAATGCCACCAAACCAAGGCATAATTCTTAAACTCAAGAGAGGCAATTTTAACTTTTTCTTCTTCCCCATACCTATGGAAACTAAAGATTTGTTCAATTTTAAGTTCCCATTCTAGGTATTGTTCTACATCATTTCTACCATTAAAGGTTGGGACTTCTATCTTTACCCCTCTAAACCCTTGTTCCCTTCTAGGTTCCTCTTCTCTCCTATGTTCCCTTCTATTCCTCCTAGGGTTTTCCTCATAGTATTCTTCTCTTCCTCTCCTAGGGTTTTCCTCATAATACTCTTCTCTAAACCCTCTATGTTCCTCACGCCTCCTGGGCCTCCTATTTTCCCTTCTCCTATAGGTATGGCTAGAGTGTCTCTCTCCCTCACTACTTTCTGGATGGTACCTATCTTCACTCCTAACCACACTATACCTATCCTCACTTCCTCCTTCTTGAGAAGAATGTCTTCTCTCCCTCCTACTTCCACTTAGCTCTTTCCTAAGTTCACTCATCTCATGCCTCATCATTCGAGTCATATCATGAATTGCACGTTGCAACTCGGACCTATACTTCAAAGTTCTAGGAGAAGGAGGTGGTGAGTTCCTACTACCCATTGTTTTAAAGTTTTTGATTTAAAATTTGGACCTTACCACTCAACTAAGTGTATACACTCAATGGAATGCAACACTCGTGTATGTCACTCTTTTTTGGCTTTTTCTATAATGAGACTCTCTTGCCTCTTCTACTCGGTTGGAGGTTGATTGAAGTTGCAAAGACTAGATTGAGTCTAAGTCTTAACCCTTACCCAAAATAGAAGCGCGCTAACAAAAGAAAAATATCTACCGGAAGAGAATTAGAAATCCTAAGACAAAACACAAGAATTGATATGACAAACAAGAAAAGCTGGCACTCAAACAAGCTTATACACAAGAGCAGACAGCAAACAAGAAATGACGGAAGAAATTGCAAAGAGAATTGTTTTTGGTGATTTTTGAAAAAGAGTTGCCAAAATTGTCGTTTTAAAGAAAAACAGTAAATACAACTCAATTACAGTATACAGGGAAATGAAACAGAAAAATTACAGCAAAACTGTCACTGTATTGTTGGGATATCTCTTTGTTTTGAATTTTCTATTTTTCTGAATTTTTTTTGAATTTTTTTGAATTTTGACTCTTTTTGGGTGTCTTTTGTCTTTTTCTTCGTTTGCACCCTTTTTTTACTTTTTACACCTCTTTTTCTATTTTTAGCACGTACGTACTCTTTATATTTTTTGTCTTCTTTTTCTTTTTTTTGACTTTTTCCCCAACAGAAAATTACAGAAATTTGTACACAATGAAAAGAAAATATACTGAACCTACTATAATATTTTTGGATTTTTCTGACAGTAAACTGGTCCAAATGGCCCAGAAAAGCAAAAATAATGAATAAACTGATTTCTAAAAACTGTAAAAACGTGATGGCAACTTGATTTCAAAATGGCCAAAAAAATTGCTTAGCACTTCCTTGTTGATTATACAAGACCAGTGTGGTCACGAAAACGCGCTTGGTTCAATTTTAAGTTTGGAATTAAATTTGAAGGAAAATCAACAATTAGAATTTGTTGATCTTCTTCCAATACTATGAACCAAAAAATAAGTCCTATAGGTGAGCGTTTTGCACAATCAAACAGGGGAAGTTCTAGGTAGAGATAACAGTCAATCCAAATTTGCAATCAGAATGCCAATCAAACAGACATAACAAGAGTAGAATATGAACAAAACATAAGCCCAAAAATTGCGCATAAAATGGCAAAAAGAAGGAGAAAATTGCGCAAAAATAAATTGCAAGAAAGTAAAGGGGAAAACTGAAATTAAAAGGATGGGGAGGACAAGAATGTAAATGACTGAAATGTAAAGGGGGAAGCGGAAATTAAAAGGATGGGGAGGACTGAAAATAAATGACTGAAAGTAAAGGGGGAAGCTGAAATTAAAAGGATGGGGAGGACTGAAAGTAAATTGCAGAAAGTAAAGGGGAAGCTGAAATTAAAAGGGATGAGAGAAGCGGAAATTAAATGGCGGAAATTAAAAGCGGAAAGTAAAGAGATGAATATGGGGGATGAACAATTAATGGTGAAGGGAGAAAATGTATGTGAACGATCTTTGGAAAAATGAAGACAACAATGCCTCCTCTTACCACACTTCACCAATAAACAAGCAATTTATAGCAATTACATGTAGAAATCACTCAAGAACAAGTATGAGCAATTAAGAGACAATTTATCAAACACCTAGGGGGTGGGAATTAGCGGCCCAAAACAGCCCCCAACTAGCAAGATAATCACCCAATTCAATCAAGCAGACAAGCACAAAGTAGTAGTAGAAAGGCACCTCGGGCCCGGGAAACAATCCAAGTCCAAATTACAATGAAAAGAGGGATTGAATTACACTAAAATGAAGCAAAATTCTGCACAAAAGAGGTGCATCCACCACGCCCAAACAGCCACCAAAAACAGCCCCAAATTGCTCAATCCATCAAGCTCTTGATACCAAATGATGACAGGAATTGCACAGGATCTAGAATTGAGCAAACAAACCAATTAGAACCAAAAAATAGCAAGTAATTCACGTAAATTAGGTGCTGGGCAGCAGCTAATTTAGCGTGAGAAAGTGCAAGAAAATGAAGGAAAATGAAAGAAAAAGTGGAGAGGAAAGAAATGGAGGGACGCCACTGAAGCAAGAATCCTCCTGCAGCAGATAAGTCCAATCGCCAGACGCCACTAATTCAGGAGAATTAGATAAGTCTCACCATGGTTTAAGCAACAACCACCAAGCCTCACTCAACTCTCAAGATAGGAGAAAATTTGGCATAATGCCTTTACTATAAAAATGATGTGTGAAAATACAAGAGAGGAGGGCCCATTATATAGGAGAAGAGAGTGTGGGGGGCGGCCACTTACATGAGGGAGTGGGGGAGAAAATAAAAGATGAGTAAAAACTCATCCACAATGGGATTTGAACCCATGCTCCTAATGGTATTTGGCTAAGCTAAGCTTTTAGCCACTAAACCCACAAAAATGCGCCCAAAGCTACATAGGAAAGAAAAGATGAGCTAATTTTCTATCCTATGTGGGATTAGACCCCATGACCTCCTACACCTTGTAGCAAGGCAACCTACTAAACCAATAAAACCCCTATATAGGCGCCCCTAATTAAAGAAAAGACAAATATATCCTAATTACATCATAAAGTCCTAATTACATCATGAATTATTAATTACATCACAAAATCCTACTTAAGTTGAGTCTTGCATGTGACTTAGGGTTGACCCTCATGAAGGAAGACTCATGCTTGGTTCAGCTCCAAGCACTTCAAGTAGCTCCAAATTGGTCCTAGCCATTGTCAGTCCAGAGGTCCACTGACAAGTTGTCATCAGATATAGGAATTGATGGGTAGTGGATATGAGTTCACATAGAACGTTCGAACTATCGAGAACGAACTATTCATCAATTCGTATGTCTAATTAGTTATTCGATCAAATACTGGGCTTCGGCCTAAGTGATTCAAGGGCTTCGGTCAAATAAGAGGGCTTCGGCCTAAGTGATTCAAGGGCTTCGGTCAAATAAGAGGGCTTCGGCCTAAGTAAGGGTGGGATTCGTCCCCGTGGGAGATATCCCCCGTAGTTCGAGCTCGAGTCTAACTCTATAATGTAACGTCCTAATTTCTAAATTCGGAAACAATGCTGTTGGAAGCACTATTTCCAAATTCGTGAAATTATTTCATTCATTTCGCGTATCGACATACAATACCATCGCTTAAGTAACCCAACAATTACTAAAGCTTCAACAATACTTATATAATTCAATGAAATAATAACATATTGTCGCCATCAAGGCTCCCATACAAAAATATGAAAATATTAAACTAACATAATGATTCCTAAAATAGCTTCAACAAATAACACTAATGGTTCTAAACAACATGAAACATCGAGTAAAATAAACAATAAGACTAATGGTCTTCACATGCCATCTACTACTCGTCATAGCTTTGATCAGTATCCTGCACCACTGAAAATATCGTTCCCATAGAATGGGGTGAGACCAACGTCCCAGTGAGTGTAACCGTGTGTGCAGTGTGGGGGAAAGCAACCAAGAATCATCATGGCATACATACAATTTTTAATAGACATAAAAGGGGATAATAATACATAATTCAATACAAAGGAAATCAATCATCAAGATGCAATGCATGGCTGTGAGGTGTTATTCCCGACACCCGGGGTCTTTACACTGTAACGTGACTGTGATGAGCGCTCGGCCATGTAACCAAGGACCGTCGTCCAAGGTTACCTATGATTAAATTTTAAATGACAATTAAATACAATTCTGTGATTGGGGACCTCATCTCCCTCTTGGCCATGAGTTCGATGTGGTTACCCCGTTGTTATAAATTAATTTGCCCGAAGGCCTGTGATGGTCAAAGACCCTGTGATAGCCTGAAGGCTCTATGATTTCTCAAATTCATAATTTTCATGACTATGATGGCCAAAGGCCCATGAATTGCAGAATAATACAATCAAGAATCACCAAACATAATCAAGAATTATCATACAGAATCATCCAATCATCTACCCTAGGGTTTTGGCAATCCAACACATACAATATTCAGTACATTCACAATTCTTATGTTCCTACTACACATATATCACTAATTCCTAGAAGGAAAGGGGAAAAAAAAGAATAGGGAGCATACAATGGTAATCATTCAGAACAGATAAGTGAAAGTCCACCCACCTGTGAGTTGAGAAAACGGAGAAAGAACGGAGAACGGAGGGTCTTGAAGGGAGAAAGATTGAGGCAAGACTCGTTCTTGGTGAGTAGAATTCGTTCTTGGCCTTTGCTGGGACTTTCTCTCACTAGAACCTCTCTCTCTCTCTGAAAATACGAAAGAATTGAAGAAGGAACGGACAAAAACCGTCCACAAACGTGTTTTAAAATGCAGAAATCGGACCTGCGCTCAAGCCTCGCTTGAGCGCGAGTTCTCGCTCAGGCTGCGCTTGAGCTCAGCTCAAGCTGAATTTCCTCGAATTGCTCTCTGTTTTTCTGCGCTCAGGCTGCGCTCGAGCTCAGCTTGAGCGAGAAAAACCAGATTGCAATTTTCCCTTTTTACTGGTATCCTCGCTCAGGCTGCGCTTGAGCTCAGCTCGAGCGAGGAAACCAGAGTGAAATTTCCCCTTCTTGTTAAGGTGCAGTTTTTATCCAAACCCTATCGTATGACCTATCAAACTGAAGCCCCGGAAATGAGCTTTCTAATGAGAGTGGAATCCTCTCCATCGGACATCCACAACTCTAGATATTTTCAATTTAGTGCATCAAGGCCATTAGGCTTAGAACCAACATCAAGCACAACCTATATTTCTTGATTCTACTTTAAGTTATGATATTCCTATGAATTAAGGTATTAATTAGCGGGATGTTACATATAACGTGATGTGTACATGGCCACCGGCAAGCATTATAGTGCATCTTAAAGCATATGATTAGTTTGAATGTTAAGCTCTAGTATATGAAGTGAATTTGATTATGTTTGAATTGATATAATTGTTATGTGAATGAATACCCTACTTAATTGAATATGATGAGGTGAATATAGGCTAGTCCTTCATACATGTATGTCCCCTGCATTCATGCATAGAGTTATACTTGCTGAGACAATAGTCTCACCCCACGTTTTGGGGGTTTCCTTTAGTGTGCAGGAAGATTCAGATGACGTTAAGGATAAGAGAGAAGATGATGAAGTTGATTAATGTTAGAATAGGGACCCTTGTATCATTTGATTCAGATGTATAGTTAATTATTGTTAGGTATTGTTAAATGCTTATGTATGTAATTCTTAGCCAAGGAGGCTTGTTTATAATTAAAGTTTAGTTATCCAGTTTTAAGGAAGATTCTTCCGGACCTCCGGTATGAATTTATGGAATCCTATTACTTTAAAGTGTAGGTTTCTTTTCCTAAGCTCCATTAATGTGTATGAATTTGTGTAACTTAAACTAATCGTTGGAAGGTTTAAGTAATTTTGATTGACGATATCGGAAATATAACGAAGTGATTTCAAGGATACCAGGAGTAGTGTCTCCAACGGGCACTATTTCTGAGTTCTAGAAATTAGGGTGTTACAATGATAGTGCATATCACTTTATGATGATGATGTTAATGATGATAGTGTATATCACTTTATGATGATGATGTTAATGATGATAGTGTATATCACTTTATGATGATGATGTTTTACTGATGAGCATGATGATGCATGATGATGATGATGATAATGATGATGGTGTATATCACCTTATGATAATGATGTTACCTAAGTTGTGCGGGCCCATAGAGGGGGTACAACTTAGGAGAGATGCTTTGTGCATATGTGATGTACCTAAGTTGTGCGGGGCCCATAGAGGGGGTACAACTTAGGAGAGATGCCTTGAGCATATATGATGAGACCTGAATTGTGCGGGGCCCATAGAGGGGGGTACAATTTTGGGAGGTGAACTGAGTTGTGCGGGACCCATAGAAGGGGGTACAACTTAGGGGATCAAGATGGGGCGTTCGATGCACGGGGCCATAGAGGGGTGCAACCTAGGGATGATTTGTGCTGGCCCATAGAGGGGGTGCAACCTAGGGTCGAATGTCGTTGTGCGGGCCCATAGAGGGGGGGTACAACCTAATCGGATTGTGTGTGGTGACACCGGTAGACTATCTTGGTACTAACTAGAGTGATTGACGAGGTGCACCCATTGTGCGGAGTTCCAAGTCATGATCTTTGGTTGCATTTGATGATGTGTTATACTCGATGATGAATTGAGTTATATAATGATGTTGATGAGTTTCGGTGCATATAATGATGGATGTATATGTGTTATATTTGATGATGATATTGAGTATAAAATGATGTTATGAATATTAATGATGAATGAGGATTATGTGTGAGAATAGAGTATGTGATTCCTTGGGTGAATGATGGTATGAGATTTATATGATGATATAGATGAATAGTTATATGCTGATTATAGATGATTACTATCTAAAGAATTATTTGATGTTGGGTATGTGGTGTGATTAATGATGATGTTGTTTATATGTGGGTGAGGATAGGGTAGCCTCTTATGTGTATGTATGAGTAGTATTCTTTTCCTCACCGTTACACTGTGGATATTTTACAGGTGATGATGATGACACGACTGGTGTCGAGTTTGATTAAAGGGAGTGTTGTTCTGATACATGTGACATCAGGGCATATTCTTGGGGTTCTTTTCTTTATGTTTCTAGTTAGGAAGGTTTTTGTAAACTGTTTTGGATGCCTTGCACGACAAGTAGGATGTCTAGTTATTTTTATTTTTGGAGATTCCGCTGCTTGAGTATTTGAATACATTTGAGTGATATTTTATTTTAATTAAGTTGTTTTTGAAATAATGAGGTTTTTAATAAAGGAGTTATGTGAACCTTTTACCCGTTGTAGGACGTTACCTTTTCTGCACTTCGATTTTATTAAACGTATAAGAGTTTGGGGTAGAAGGGTGTCACAACAGTGGACTGTGGTCTTAGACTAACTTTACATGTAAAGTCAGAGGTTCGAATTTTGGAGTCACCAATAGGCATGACAAACAACCCCGAACCTGTGGGGTACCAACCCGCCCCCATCAAGACTTTGACGAAAAAAACCTGCTTCGACTTGACCCCGACCCGCCTTTAACGGGGGAGCGCGGAGGCGGGTTTGGGAGTGAAAGAACCTGCCCCCGCCCCGAAAGAATAATTAAATTATTATAATATACTAATAGTTAAACAATAAAGGTAAACTTATATATTTTCCTTAAAATATAATGGGTGAGATCAACTTATTAGTAAAGTTATTCCTCTTAATAAGTACTTATAGAGTGTGAATTTAAACAAATCTAAACTGTTGAATAATGTGATATTAATATAATGATTATGCACACCAAATTTTAGATCAATTGGACATTCATGGGTATCTAATCTTATAGTTGACATTTACTTATATTTTAAAAAGTATATTGTACGTTAAACTGAAGTGATTCGATGAAACATCAAATAATTTTAAAATTTTATGAAATTTTGTAGGATTGATCTAGTTAATGAAAACTTTTAATATGATATTGGATTGATGAAATTCAATGTTTATAAGAAGTTATTAAGCGGAGTAACTTTACCAAGAGTTACTTCTGAAGTAAGTTGATCCCCACCCAAATATAATATAGTTCTTAAATTCTTAGGATTATCAATATATCTATATTTACGTATTATTTGAATTAGAATATATTAGATATATATGAATTATTTAAGACATATATTTAAGTTATATAAAATAGAGAAAAAAAAATGAAAAATAGAGAATGTTAAATCCCTGCGGGTTTCCCGAACCTGACTCGGACGAGGTTGTGTTTCATAATTTCATATCCGATCTTTTAAACTTGAACCCGCCCTAACTTTTAAGGGGGTGGGGATGGGGAGAGCAAACTTGTTCTTGACCTGCTCTGTTGCCATGCCTAGTCACCATTCTAGCTTTGAAGGGTTTTACCTAACTATCACCCGACCCGAGGATTAAACACACAACTATGTCTGTGTGGGATTTCCGATCAAAGAAAAAAATAAACTAAAATTTTGTCTAAAGTCACAACTCACTTTAATTATGGCCAGGTTTTTTGATCTCTTGTTGACTCTTCATTTTATGAGACAAACAACTCTATTAGCTTATTCTTCATATTTGTGAAAAATCTCAAATTATTAAATGCTAGCTTTTAAAGTTTTCATTACATTAACTTTTTCATCAAATCTCTAACTTTTTATATTCTTTAAAAATACTTCCCTACTCTTTTTTTTTTTTTTTTCCTATATATTAAATTTCTTATTTTCTCCCAAAACATGATGAATTTTTATTGTCCTATATTAGTTTCTTTCAAAATGTCTTTCCCATTTAAAAATTTCTTTTTCTCTTCCTCATCTAATTAAAATCATTTATTCTCTCATATCTCCGAATGAAATATATTACTTTATAAACATTTAATTCTTAATTTTTTATTGTTTAGATTTAAATTATTTTAAAATTTAATATATGTCCTCAGCCATTCTTCTTGACAATATATGTACGTAGTGTGGAACATCCCAAGATTGAAATTCCGGTTTTACAAGAAATTAGAAGTATAATAGTTTTTTATAAAAGTAAGTGGGTAAAAGAGAATTTAAAACTGAACTAGGAAGAGTAGGTATGGAGCTTGGTCGCTCAAGCGAGAGCCTCTCGCTTAAGCGAGCATATCAGTAAAAACCAGCATTTTGGTTACTGATATCCTCGCTTGAGCGAGAAGCGCAATTAATCCAGAAACAAAGGGTTGCTCTCATACTTGCTCTCGCTCAAACGAGAAGACTATCGCTTGAGCGAGACAAAGTCGGAGAGGAGTGGGAGGGTTTTCCTGAGAATTGCGCTCAAGCAAGGAAGTTCTCGCTTAAGCGAGAACATGAATCTCCCAGAGTGTATTCCCCTCTTGCCCAAGTGAACAGATCCTCGCTTGAGCAAGATTAATGCGCGAAAAACTTTTAATGTTATTTCTGTTTTAGGGCTTCTCATTTATGGTTCCCCTTCATTTAAAGATAGAATTCTAAAGAGATGGAGAGAAGGAAGCACAAGGAGCTTGGATTGAAGCCTCAAACTAGAAGAGCTTGGAATCATCATTCTTCCCCTCAATCATCTTATTCCCCTACTCTGAGGTGAGTGTGGTTCACCCACTCACTCCCATCTTGCTTGAATCCTTGAATGATCCCTATTCTCTTCTCCCTTGCTTGTTTTGTGCCTTGCTTGTGATTGATTGATTATTCTTAGGCTAAGGATTGTTGTATGTGATCCTTTTCCTTGATGTTGCTTAGTCTTAGGGTTTACAGTTAAGGTTCCAAGTTATTTGGGTGGAGATGGTATATTTCATGAAAGGACTCACTTATGCATAATCATGTTCAACTAATAACACAACTCATGCTAATGAACCCTAGTCATGTAAGAATGTTCATGGGCCTTTGGCCAATGAGGAATTTTAATTGATTCGTGGTAAACTTTATGCTATTCATATTTGTTAAAATCTATCATATTTTAAAGGTAAGGTCCTAGTGGCCTTCAATAATGACGGTTTCCGTTAGTCAGAACTCAGTCTAAGCATCACATAAAAGTGGAAAGACCCCTAGGGTGTTGGGTTAAACACTTCACTGCTATCATGTTAATGTCTTATGTTATCCATGTATAATGAATTGATTTGATTTTGTATAATGACTGTTGGATCTCATCTGCTTGTATTATCCTATTGCATGCTTTATTACACTCACTGGGATGTTAGTCTCACCACACATTGTGGATTTCACGTTCAGATAAGGTTCCCGACCGGATGCTTGACTGGGGCTAGGAGTTTATGGTTAGCTTGTGTGGCCTGATCCTTTGACTTAGGACTATTTTGTATAGGCTAGACTTGTATTCTTTTAGATGGGATATTTTAGTACATGTGGATCCCTTCGAGACCTGGTTCTAGTATGTCAAGACGCATGTATAATTGTATCCCATTGATCCTATAGATTTACATTATATTTGTAAGGTACCAATGTTGGCATTTGACTGGATTTATTGACCGAATGTATTGATTTTGAACTTAAGTAACTATTGGATACCTAAGGGATCGTTGTGTTATTGTATGACGATATCGATAATGCGCAAAATAGTTTCAGAAATCTCGGGAGTTGTGTCTCCAACAGACATAATTCTTGAGTTTAGAAATCAGGACGTTACATAGTGTCCCACTTCTCCTGCATGTTTTCAATTCTTCTGCACATAATTAAGATTAAAAATTGTCTAGGTTGAAGGTTGATTTCTACAACTATAAATATATATCTCAGAGAATTAATCCCTTG
Source organism: Sesbania bispinosa (assembly GCA_026901365.1). NCBI lineage: Eukaryota > Viridiplantae > Streptophyta > Magnoliopsida > Fabales > Fabaceae > Sesbania > Sesbania bispinosa. Next base: position 450,768 of record QLOH01000684.1, read on the forward strand.
CTAAACCATTAGCGTAAGGCATAGGGCAGATGTCCTGTCAGATTATGTCCATTACACTTTTATTATACAGTTCTCGGCTATCCATTTTCCATGTCTGACCCTCAAAATCCATTTTAATGATAGAAATGTACATGAACTCCTTCAGTTAGGAGAATTATTGGGGGAAATAAAACTCGCATCTTGTCTGTCATGTTTTTACCTACTTTATTTTGTGGGAGATGTTGACATTATTAATTAACACGATTATATATTTAAAATAATCACTAGAGATAATTTTTTCTTACTTGTGTATACTGGCAAGCAATAAAGTTTAAATAATAATGTAAACTATCCAAACCCCGACAAGTCTAATCCCTATTTAATGGATTTTCTTTCTTCTTATATGTTGTTCGTATTTTTAATTATCTTTACATGTTTATTGTATTTTCCATTGTATAGTCCTAGGACAATGAATGAAGTAAAGTCTATTTGTTATAACTTCTAATGAGAAAAGAAAAATATATTTATAAAAGAGCATAAGGGATATTTTAATTTTTAATCTTATAGAGTCCACTATTTCAGTATGGATTTAAATGATATACATAAATATTGTGAAGGAGTTGAGTAATCTTGAAATCAGAAATAATGGAAGATAAACAGAAAAATATTAGGATTCATATGCTTGAGAGGTGTATAATGATGGAAGAGGAAAGGGAAGGTTGGGTTTTCGCTTGTGTAGCTTGGTGATAAATAAGATGGGTCATTACAAAATCTTCTTATAGGTTGAAGGGGATTTACAAAGTACACCTGCGTCTGGGTAAGTGTTTCTTACTTAGTGTCCAATGATTTTTTCATTGTTTCTAATGTTACATAACAAGGTCTTTTATAAGCATTCAATATGGTATGGTATATTGGACTTAAAGATTGATAGTGACTTATGAGGGTGTTGGGTTGTGTGTTTCATCAAAAGCAAGGTGGCATGCGCATGTCGTTGAGACAAAACAATGACACATCACTATCACAGTTGGACATTGTAGGATTGCAACAACATGATAGTTTTCTTTGTGTCGGGTAAGGAAAAAAAATCTAGGTTAATGTTTGTGTTAAGCAAGTTAAAATGAGACGTCATAATGGTAAGGGCGTAATGACAACAAAGGTGTCAAATTAAGGCGTCATGGTCGGGTTGTCTTTAAGCAGGGCGTACTTTAGATAAGCATATATATTTTGTTTGGGCGTCCTTTACATGTTAATCATAAGATTATCCACTTCTATATCGTAACCATGATGTCTCCCACTTCAAGGTCTAACATGCCTTGGTGAGCATTTCCCATCTAAAGCCTACCAAGCCATTTACTAGCCAAAGTTCCTACATCCAAGACGCCTTCTCGTCGGTCTCAGGCGTCATCCCCTCACCTTGGTCCAGTGGTTTTTAAGACAACTTAATATTTATCATTTCTATTTGAGACTACCTTAAAACTTGATCCAGAACATTTTCCCATTATGGGGAAAATAATAAAGAATGATGCCTTTTTGAATGTAAATGAATGAAGCATCAAAGTGTCTCAACAATAATAATCAAGACTCTAAATACGCCTTTAAGATGAAAGAGAGAGAAGCCTTCTAGATGAAAATGATTAAGCGTGAAAGTAGATTCAATAGTAATAATCGTGGCTCTAAAGATGCCTTTGAGATGAAAGATTCAAACGCTTTCAGAAAGAGCATTTTAAGATGAAAGAAAATGCATGACGGCCTTCCAAAAATTCCTTTTGATATGTAATTCAACATTATGTTTGAGAAAAACACATAAGTTGAGACAAAACATGTCAATTTCATTCTCATATCTTGGGCTTCCTAACTTTTTCAATTGGTGAGAAAGTTGTTGGGCGTGTTCCTGAAGACGCTTTTATTTTTGTTCTTTCATGATAAGGTAATAATATACTTTTGTAGGATTGAGATCTGTACGTGAATTCTAGGAAGGTTACACCTTTTAACTTCCTACAAATATTTAGAACACCTAGTGTATATATTATTTATAGTGCACTCTAGTTCCTCCAGGAATTCTCAAGGAAGGTAATGCCTCAGAACCCCTCCCATAAATTATGCACGAAGTCATATGTTTTAGAGTGCATTAGTAGTTCCTCCTAACGCTCTCAAGGAGGGCAATGCCTCCAAACTGCTCCCAAGACTTACACCTGAAGGCATATGTTTTTAAAGTGCATTGGTATTTCTTTATCTTATTTGTTTGTATGTACTGTTAATATCTTTACATGTATCTTGTATTTTCATTGTATAATCATAGGACAATGAATAAGTAAAGTCAAATATGTTTTATAACTTCTTAATGAGAAAAGGAAAATATATCTATAAAGAGCGTGAGGGATATTTAATTTTAGTTCTTATACAATCCAACAATGTGACATCATTAAGGAATACTAACAACACACACTTTGTAATTGGATTTAGAATTGGTAAAATGGACTAACCTGATTGGGCTGACCTACAAAAGCCTGTAAAAAATAGTGCTCGAGCCTTTGTTTTAGAAGTTTTGAATAATTCTCAGGCTTTTAAGCCCAACATGATAAAGCCTATTGCCCTAAAAACCCGTAAAAGATTGGGATGTCTACTAAAATCCTGCAATAGGGCTCAAAGACTTTATTTTAAAGCCTGAATTAATACCCCAGATTTTCTTGGCCCAACACGCAAAAAAGCCGCTTCCCGTATTGGACTGGGCCGGGTAGGCCGAATTTCCAGATTTAATTAGACTAATTATAAAGAGTGTGTTGAAGAGTATATTTACAAACCTATTTTATATATTGAATAGGACATGAACACTAATTAAAAAATTCAAATCCCATTAAAATCTACTAGAAAACTGAGGTTTAACGCCGCCAATGTTAGTGAAGGATGGAGCAGTGAACAGAGGATGGAGTGGTGAATAGGGAGAGTGTGAAGCAAGCAGATTAACAAGCCATTGTGAATAGAATAGAGAAGCACTCGCAAAGGAAGGGGAAATAACGACTCTGGTGGCTGATTGTTAGTGAAAAGACTTGTAGGGAAGGGGCAAATAGTTGTTGTTGCTAAGTGTCAAGAGTGGGAGATGTTGCAACCATGACTCATTTTCTATCTTTGTTTAGGGTTTCTATTAGTTGAAGATTCAAAACATTTTTTAAATGTTAATTTTTAAAAAAGACGGGTTGGTCCAGCTCAACCAGACCCAAGCTCATTTTGGCCTCGCGGGTTAATGAGTCGGGCTAGATTGTTCTAGGAAATTTGAGCATCTATTTTCGTAACCCCAATCCACCACGCGAACTAGGTTGAGCCGGGGATAGCTCAACGGATTGGGCTCATTTTCACACTTCAGGTTTAGTTGTCATCAGCTACATAGGGTGCCACGGAACATCACAATAGTCTTTATCTCCTCCTTCACAAAAGCATGACGTTGACCTTGGTGCGGATGAGAAGGAGGACGTTGATCAACAACCTATGGGTAATGAACTAATCTCCATGAAGGTTAATGGAGGTGGTTGTTTGAACGTTCATCTATCAGGTAGAGGGTAAGTTATTAAATGATCCCAATTTCCAATTTTTCAATTTTGTAAAGTTAATTCATTAATGACGCATTTAAAATTGACCATTTATGTCTTTTTTTGTAGATTACTTCTTATATATAAGGCTACACACATACAAACACATTTAAATTTGTAAAGTTAATTCACTAATGACGCATTTAAAACTTTACAATATTTAGGTGGGATTTGCAATATGTAGAGCATTTGGGGTGGGGTGTTTGTATAAAAAATAATTGTTCTGGAGTAAACTATACTCCAAATCGACATGACATGGTGGCATTTCACGAGCCACGCTGTCGTCCTACTACAATGACATTCTGACGAGGAATGTCAAATATGGCAATCGACAGACCAGTCGAGATATGAGCTCAGATACCCCATTTATACTATCAAGAAGTATTGACGAGATGGTGCGGCATATAGCGCCGACATACCATGTCGACGTCTATATCTGAAGATCTAGCATTAAAGATTCCACTAGCGCGTGCTCGAACGACAGAAATGGCGCGTGAACCCGTAAATCACGGGGACGGTTACACGCGCGTAACCAACTTTCTCGCCCAAATCACCACTATAAATACAGGTGATTCAGAGAGAAAAGGTACGCATTTCCTATTACAATCACTACTATTCTTACCTCTCTGAGACACACTCTTACGTTAAGCATCGGAGTCCCTTGCAGGTACCCCTGCACCACCGTCTCCAGCTTTAGCCTCCCAGAGATCGAAGCTAACAGTGAAGAAGATTCACTCGGACTTTCCAGAAGTTCAATAATTATAAAAACATGTTATTTTCCCTAATCTATAATGATCAATGACCAAAATATATAACGAGAGAGGGGAGAGAGAGAAAAATGGGGCTTTTACCCGCTTGCCACCTTAGAGCAGGTAGACAACAAAGAGGGAAAAAGAAAAGGTTTGATATAGGAGGGCAACTTGCATAGGGAGTGATTCGCAAGATGGAACACCAACTGAGGTTGCAACGGAATGCAATCAGTGGCATGAAGGAGAACAATAAAGTTATGCAGAGGTGAGAAGAGAAAAAGGCACTATTGATTTGATGTCGTGAGTTTTGGTTGCACAATGTGACAAGGAGCATAGTGAAGGTCTGTTGTATAGGTTTATAGTGATTGCGCAAAAGAGGGGACAACAACGATGGTGAGTATAATTTTTGTTTCAACTTAAAACTCCATGGATTAGTTCTCTTAAGTTTATATAATTGAAGATGGAGGTGGATTTTGGGTTGGTTTTGTTATATTTTTAAATTCATAAATCGGTTTGGTTAAGGCTTCTCAGTTTAGGGCTTGATTTTATGATCCTACTATTATATTTTAGTTCTATATATACTGAGAATTGTGATTTGATATTGGTTGTGAATTGTTGAATTTTGTGATTATTTTTGTATGTCAATTATAAACATGATAGATATGTAAGGATATGTGTGTATATATCAAATAATTATATTATTATCAAATAGTTATCAGCAATATGCAATAATGTGGATAACACCAATGGACAATACCCCATGCGGACACAAGGTCTCAATAGCTTTTTAGAAGCTTTTAGCTAGTAAGAGACAAGACAAACATGGTAAAGATAAATAGAGTAAAACATAATGCCTTTTATTTCATAAGTAAAAGTGAGAGAGACTATTCAATGTCGAGAAGTAAATTCAACAGTTTTTAAAGAGGATGGGTGCAAAGAATGGGTGTTGATGCTAGTTACTCCCTCTGTTTTTTTTTTATTTGTCATTTTAGGCGTCTCAAATTTATTTTTGTATAAGTGTCATTTTCAGATATTTTTCAAGTCATATTGGATATAATACATATATGATACTCTTACCGGATGTGCAACTCAACCCCCTCTTCCTTCAACTTTGTAGAATGTTCAGTATTTATCTTTTATAAAGCTTATAATATCTTTATATTGTAAGAAGCAAGGTAATCAAAATCGCGATTTTGATCATAAAATCGTCGATTTTACGATCTTTGAGCAGTTGGGGCTATTTCGATCCTACCAAAAATTGGACTGGGCCCTAGATCGGTGAAATCACAGATTAACATCGTGAAATCGGTGGGATCGTGCGATACAAGACCAACGTTCTGACCCGTTCTGCTTGCCAAAATATCCTAATGCGATGCATTTTTGCTAGTGAAGAGCTCTTTGTTATTGCGTTTCTGCCTCTTCTGTGAGTGATCCTCTCTCTCTCTCTCGCCATTCTCTCTCTATCTCGTCCTTGTTATTATGCTCGTCTCTGCTCATTCTGTGCACGACTGCTTCTGCTCACTTTGACCTTATTCTGCTTTTGAATCTCTCTCTTGCATGATCCATCTCTCTCCCTCTCTATTTGATTTTTTTTTTGCTATTGCTGGCTGCTTAAAGTTAAAATTTTCTTGGGCACATGCCATGATGCCCAATTATCAAGTTGTTGACAAAACGTGAAAACAAAATTAAAAAAATATTTTAATATATAAATAACTATTCTCTTATTTTTATTTTTACTTTATGTATATACATGGAAAGAAAGGAAGTAAAGAACATAATTGTTGTTTCTTTATGCGTTTTAGTTTTAAATTTGAGTTTAGTGAAGCTATTATAGTGATTTGATTTTTTTATTTATACTATTTATATGCATATGTACAAACATTAAGTGATTTTTATAAATTTTATCATCCGAGTTATATGATCCCACGATTTACGATCTTTGGATCACTTTGAAGCAATCTAGAGTCCTAATATAAAGGGCATTAGAACCCCGTCGATATAGTTATATCTATCAGCAAATTTGCAGAAATATGATATGATATGTTGTTCTAAACCCCCAGTGCATACAATTCGGCCGGCCACTTTTCTGATAACAAAATAAAATCTAACTGCTTAATTATGACCATCCCATATCTGCTTCACACCAATTTAATAATGGTGAAATCTAGCAGCTCAGAATCCGTAATGAACTCATCAAACTCCATCACTTTAATTCTCCATACATTTCATATATTTGAATTGAAAAACAAAATTACAGAAGACAAAAGAGAATGTTAGTATATACACATGAGAATCAGAATTTTATACTACTAGCTAGCTAGCATCATAACCAATTTTTAACAGAAACTGAAGAATAGAGAGAAAAGTGAACTTTGATATTATTTATATATCTTACTTGAATATAATTTACATCAATACAGTCTCCTTATATAGGAAGTGAAAGGAAAACAGAAAGGGAAATAACAGAATGTGTGATGAAGTGTGTGTCAGTTAAGTAACTTAACTTACTGATTTAAGTATAAGAAATGCTAGGAACACACTCTTTGAACACTCTCTCTAACACACTTTATGTGATTGGTTAAAATCCACATGGATCCCACCACTTGGGAGTGGGACCCATGAATTTGGTGGGACCCATGTGAATTTTAACCAATCACATGGAGTGTGTTTGAGAGAGTGTTCAAAAGAGTGTGTTGATAACACTCCTCTCTAGGTATTTAACAACTAACTGACTACAGTTACAGTTAGTCGATGTGGGACACTTTCTTCTTTGATGATTATTATTTCAAGTTCAATTAAGAACGATCAGAAGGTTATGAATAGTTTTATATCTAACAGCTGCTAATGATGATGAGCGTCAGGTCCTCCGGACTCAATCTTTGCTTATCATGCTGTCCACCATCTTCTTCTTCTGCAACTGGTTGTATAGGTGTCAGATTCGAGGTTCCTACCATCTCGCTTACCATTGTTGGGTTCAAAGGCCGTGTCTCACTTCCATCACTTAGAAGCATTAGTACTATCAAAATACATCCCAAAGATCTCGTCAGGTTGGCCATCCTGCTCACGATCCAATGTTCGCTAACTAAATTAAGTACTATATAATTTGGATGTTATTTTTGTGTGGGAAAGATTAGAGCAACGTAGATGGTATTTATAGTAAGTTGTAGACATTTATTAAATATATGTATCGTACCTGTATTATATCACTACTGAAATTAAGTGCGGTTGATTGTATCTGATCGAGCTTAGATCATGTTGTCTTTGATGCCAATGCCATCCCAACGAGTGAAATGACTGCAATTTGCCCAAGAAAGAGAGGTCAGCCAATGGGTATTCCAGGTTGATGTGTCTATCCACTTTACAGGGCCAGCAATGTATGAGAAACCAGTAATATGCAGATGGTTTTCTAAGTGCACAATTCATATCTAATGGCTTGCAAAATTTTTGAATTTAATCCTTGAAAAGGGGAAAAAGATAAAGTGAGCGATTTTTTTTGGTATTAATTAGATATATCCTTACACTGTCTAAGATGGACCATGACCCACGTGATTCAGAACAGAAAAATATATATAATAAATAAATTACTCATCATCAAATTCAACATTCATTTTATTAATGATTGACATTAAACTATTTTTTAGTTACTTTTATTGGTTAAAAAGAACTCAAATCGATAGTACATGTAATATAAAATTTTTCCCCTTCAACTTTAAATTAATAGATTCTCGATGAAAATATAAATATGTTTATATTGTAAATTCATTTTTCCTTAAATTAAACTCAAATTGTTCTATAAAAATCATTTAATAAAAGTGAAATTATTCATAAAATTTTAATAATAATAAATATAAATTGGACTAAATTGGTCCACCCTAAAATAATCCTTGATGTAATTATTGTAATCAAATAACTCTCTTAAAAATATATTTGGTGAGAATAATCTTTTAAATCCTATCTAGTAACACAATGGTCATAGATTAAATTAATTAATTAATTAATTTATTTATTTATTTTTATAAAATAACTTTTTGCATGATGACGACAGTCAGACCCTAAAATGCAAAAACCTCTAGTAGCTAGGTTGGTATAATATAGTATATTGCCAAGCTTATATAGCTTTTAATACTAATAATTTTCTAATTTATTATAAAGTGAAATATCATGTTAATCTTTTTTTAGACTTATGTCTCATGTTAATCTTATTATTAATACAGAATGAATCAATTATACTGAAATCAGCATAAGATTGGATTCAATAATAAATATATAAAATATACTAATTAAAGAGAAAGTATAAAAATGAATTGTTAAATTTCTCATGCTAGAAAATTTACCTGCTTGCAAATGAATCTATTTATTAGTTTCAATCCACTTTCAAGATGACGTATAGTTATTTGGTAGTTATCCTTTATCCTTAGCCAGTGTCAGCAAGCAGCTGATTGTGCATTTGTGCTAAAGAATTCCGATCCATTAAGGATAAAATGATTCTTATAGATAAAAGCTTTCGTGTTGCAAATTTTATCCGGCTATTAAATTAGTGGTCACAACTGACACATCATCCATGTTAGCTAGCCATATCTTGGATAACTAGTTATTATACAATATTTTAAATTAAGATTATATATGGTCAATTTCTTTTACCAATAGTGGTCGATTGGAGTGAAAGTAGACCGTGATCCATGCAGGGACGGATCCAGAAATTGATCTAACGGGGGCCGAAAATTTTAATGAACAACTTACTTAAAGAATTTTATTAACTTTTTTTACATATAGTATACACTATTTATAGGTGATTTTTACATAGTACTATTTGTTGAGTCTCAAAATATCATAAGAGATTTTATGATGTTTTAAGACAGCAATATTTCCAAGTTTTAATGATTAACAAATTTACAGTATTTATTTTCACAGATACTCTTAAGTGTTTAATTATCTATCTGTGATTTCAGTAAGCCACAATACGCTTTATAAGTCTTTAAGAAGTGCTTCAAGTCATCTGAGGGAAACAGGCCTTCTGAAGTGGTCAACCTGTCTTAAGTGTTGAAGCTGTCTGAAGAGCCAAGCCCGTCTGAAGACTGGAACCCGTCTGAAGTTCGGAAGCCGTCTGAAGCTTTAATAATGACGTGGCAACCTTGCTGAAACCTTGCGTGAAGACTTTTCTGAGTCTTGCTGCTCGTACGTTTTGGAACACATTTATGGCAACAAACACAGAGGCATTTCCTGGTGCATTTGAATTTCATACACCACTGAGGAAATCTCTGTAAACGCAGCAACGCAGCAATTCCTGAAGCAGCCTTTTTTGGCAGATGCAACCTTGTACTGTGTCAGAGATGTCAGGATGCTCAGAAGTATGTCTCACAACGGATTGAATAGCATTTAATGCTATCTCTAAACGGTGGTTTTTCAACGGATTAAAGTCTGGGTATAAATACCCCTTATGAAGACCATCATGAGCTAGCAACAAGAACAGAGAAGAGCATATAGAAAAAGAGAATCATCGCTGCAAATTTCCTTCAAGAAAATCACTCTGATAAACTTCTTTGTACACTTTGTATTTTCATATCCTGAGTATACCTCAGTTTTTAAGCTGTACATCGTAATAGGTTTGAGCTTTAAACTTGTGTAGTTTAAAAGCTTAAACTCCTTTTAACTGTAATTGTGTTGAGCCTGGAGAGGCTTGTCTGGAAAAGAATACTTGTGTTGTTGAGCCTGGAGAGGCTTGTCTGGAAAAGAATACTTGTGTTGTTTGAGCCTAGAGAGGCTTGTCTTGGTTGTAGAGCCTGAAGAGGCTTGATAGAAAAGAATACTTGTAATCTTTGTGAAAGATTAAGAGAAAATCCAAGTGCTTGAGGTAGCTCACAGTGGTGGTGAGTGAACCAGGATAATCCTTGGCTAAGTTTTTCTATCCCTTATCTCTTGTCAATTCGTTTATATTAATATCAAGGGTGTTGAAAAGCTATTCTAAATATTTTAAAAGCAAAGAAACCTTTTAAAATATATTTTCAAGAACCATTCAAATACTTCAGACAGCCTTGATAAACCTATCTGAAACTGTTTATAACTTGTTGTTTTCAAAAAGCTTTCAAAATACAAAGAAACACTATTCAACCCCCCTTCTAGTGTTTCCCTGTGCTTCTACAGTTGGTACCAGAGCACTCAGGGTTGAGCACCTAACAAGTGTTGAGGACTAAAAGATCCAGATGGAAGCGGCAACAACAACAGGCAATACATCTCTGAGGGTGCATCTATCACAAGACCCCCAACATTCAATGGAGTAGACTATCACTACTGGAGAGAGTATGAAGCTGTTCATTGAAAGCAACAACATTGATGTCTGGGATGTAGTTACTGATGGAGACTATGTGCCCATGCTAAACAATGTGCCTATACCTAAGGCTGACTGGACCTTGGAGCAGAAGGCTAGAGTTCAGATGAATGCCAAAGCCAAACTCTATCTGATATGCTCATTGAACAAATCAGAATATGAGAAGGTGCACGGTTGTACATCTGCCAAGGAAATCTGGGATACTCTTGCAGCAGCCCATGAAGGGACTGAAACTGTCAAGCAATCCAAGATTAGTATGCTCATACTGTAAGGTTCAAATATCCCCTCAAAGTGGTTTTAATTATGACAACTAAATCAAATGGAACTTAGTACAATTCTGATTTCAAAGGAGACTAATCATTTCATTTGAGTGTGTATTCAGAAGAACAGGTCTTACTTTGGAAGCAGGAACCATCATATAAAGAAAAGGTTGAGAAGCATGATTCATTACTTCTGGACTAATAAGGAGTAATACAATTTAAAGGAATGATGAATCATAAAAATCAGAAGCTGTCAAGCATTTCTCTGAATCTCCAGAAGCATGAAAGAAGCTTCTAAGAAGAACTACAAATGAAAGCATATTAGAAGGAGATTCACTAAAAGAAGAAAAATCATTAGCTGCAAGTACAACTCAGAAAAAAGGCTTCAAATATATCACAGAAGCATAGCATTACAGCTGCAGCCCATCAGAAGCATTCACAGCTCATCAGAAGCAGAATTCTGCAGAAGTAACAGTTGCAGCAGAATTCTGCAGAAGCATAGATCAATGGCAGGATCTGTAATTACTTCATCTGATGAATCAGCTAAGTTAAACAAGTCTATTTACACTTGAATTCATCCAGAGATCCTCCTCAACATTGATCAGAAGCATAGGTGAAGAGAAGAACCAGTATGCTGTCTGCAGAAGCATGGTTCTGCAGAAGCATGAAGCTGGTCAAACAGCCAGCTGCACTTGGCAGCTTTAACAGCTGTACCTGAAAGGGACTTGTCAAAAGGCACAGCTGGACCATTTGGACTGATCCCCAACGGCTACAAGGCTCCTCACCTATAAAAGGAGGTGTTCTCTTCACAATGAGACACACCTCTCCCTCCAGAAGCACAATAGAATTCTGACTCAATACTTCCTGCTTCTGGAACACATTTTCTCTCTCCTCAGATTTCTTTCATCAGCTTGAATATCTCATTGAGGGGGAGTTCTGCTCACTAGAAGCTGCTAATACTGTTCTGATTGTAATCTAGTGAGCTTTGTTCATTTTTACACTTTACCTTGTGCTGTACTGTGCTTTGCAAGGTCCAAGTGATTACTGAGTTGTAAAATCACTTGGACAGGTTCTGTAAAGTGTTTGAGAGGTTGTCAAGGCTCTGTAGTGAGTCTGTGTGAGTTTGTAAAGGCTTGAGTGCAAGCCTTTGTTAGTGTGAAGTCTGCAGAAGCAAGTTCTGCCGATTTCTGATCCTATGCTTCTGCAGAAGGTTTTGCAGTAAGACAGGAACTGTTATTCAGTGTGTGTTGTGTTTGTGTGAAGCTGAAGAGGCTGTGGGAAAAGAATACTAGTGTGTAGTGTGTACCCAAGGTTGTAATTGAGATTGTTAGTGAGAAAATCCTACTGGAGGTAGGGACTGGAGGTAGCCTTTGGTTGGAAAAGGTGAACCAGTATAAATCCTTTGTGTCATCTCTTTCTCTCAACTCTTAATTACTGCATGAGCATACAAAGTTTTTAAAACTACCTAATACCTAAGTAAGTGTTAACTAAATTGGTTCCATCAAAGGAATCCTACTTTCTGCATAATAAGCATTATTCTAACAAGTATAGTTTTGAAGATACATCTTCTAATAAAGAGCCAAGAACAATCTTGAGCAGACTTTTATTAAAAGATAAACTTGCGAACAGAATTTTAAGAGATCACAATTCAACCCCCTTCTTTGTGATCAAACCATTTTACTTCAATTGGGTACCAGAGCTTGCCTCTTGGGTTGAACTCACTTACAGTGAGAGAGGAAAAAGATCAAGGGATGGCAAACCATGGAGCTGCAATGTTCATTCCAGATGGATCATCAACAAACAGACCACCACCTTCAATGGAAAGGACTACTACTATTGGAAGGATAGAATGAAATTGTTTATGGAATCCCAAGATATTGATCTATGGGATATCATAGAAAATGGCAACTTTATTCCAACTGTGAGAAGAACCAGAGTTCTAGGACTCTTACAGATGGTGACTTTGATGTTGTAGAAGAAGCACCAAAACCAAAGCCTAGAGAAGAATGGACACAAGATGACAAACAAAGGTATCTTCTAAACTCTAAAGCTAAATTCTTTCTTCTTTGTTCATTAAGCAGGGGTGAATATGATAAGGTTGCTGGCTGAACACAGCAAAAGAAATATGGGATACTTTGAGAATTGCTCATGAAGGAACAGATCAAGTTAAGAATCCAAAATAAATATTTTAATTCACCAATATGAAATGTTTAACATGATAGAACATGAATCTATAGATGAAATGTTCAGTAGATTTACTATTATTATAATGATTTAAAATCTCTTGGAAAAAGCTATTCTAACCAAGAACAGGTGAGAAAGATATTAAGAAGTCTCCCAAGAATATGGAGACCAAAAGTTACAGCTATCCAGGAAGCAAAAAGATCTAGCTGTGCTAAAGCTAGATGAGCTTCTTGGATCTTTGAAAGTTCATGAACAGGAACTAATGGATGAGCTACCAAGAAAGGATAAAACAATAGCTCTAAAAGCAAGCACATCCAGAAGGAGGGCTTTGCAGAGAAAAACCCTCAGAAGCAGAATCATCATCTTCTGAAAATGATGATGAATTAGCCTTTATATCAAAGAGGATACAAAGGTTAATTAGAAGAAAGAAAAGGAAAGGCAAAAAGTTCTTCAACTTCAAGAAAGAAGGACCTAGAGGAGAAAGCAGCAAGAGTCCATAATTTGCTATGAATGCAACAAACCAGGACATATCAAAGCAGAATGTCCACAGCTGAAGGAGAGTCAAGGCCATTTCAGAAGAAAAGGCCATGATGGCTACATGGGATGATTCTGAAAGCTCCACAGAAGAAGATGATGAAGCTGAAACTGCACAGCTATGTTTTATGGTGGAGAAGCAGAAGAAGAAGAGGTAATCACTTATACTCTTTCTGCATATAAAGAACTTGAAGAGGCATTTGAAATTTGTTGTCAGACCACACACTTGCACAAAAAGTGTTGTTCTTAAAGAACAATTAGTTAAAACCAAAGAAGAAATGAAGCTCTCAGAGAAGACAAAATATGTTAAATAGAACTAATCAGTTTCTGCAACAATCTCATTTTGAATTATCTGAACAAGTAAAGAAAGTAAGAATCAACTCTGCAGAAGCAGAAAAATCTGCAAGTCTGCAAAAAGAAAACATGCTTCTGCAGAAGAAAATGATGAACTTCAAAATGATTTATGCAAGTTTTGAAGTTTGTAATAGCACTCATAACTTGAATCAATTAATAGAAACAACATTAGGGAAACCACTGATAAAAGAGGATTAGGATTCAAGTTGATAAAAATAAAAACACACATATAAACAGTTTTTGTTCCAGCCAAAAGGAAACCTCCTATTGCTCTTGGTGTAACAAATTTGGACATTATGACCAAATCTGTTACAAAAGAAAAAGGAGTACCAGAAGAAAGGTATCTAACATCAAAGGACCCAAGAAAATTTGGGTACCTAAATCCTTACTATCTTCTGATGTAGGTACAAGCAAAAGGATCCAAGAAGAAAGAGCTATGGTTCTTGGACAGTGGCTGCTCCAGACACATGACTGGAAACAAAAGCAAATTCACTCAACTCCACATGATGGAAGGAGGAACAGTAACTTTTGGAGACAACAACAAAGCTCAAATCAAAGGTATTGGAAAGATAGGTATGCAAGGTTCTACCCAAATTAATAATGTATATTATGTGAAAGGGTTAAAACATAATCTTCTTAGCATTAGTCAGTTATGTGACAGTGGCTATGAAGTTATGTTTCAACCTACATTCTGTGAAATTAGAGAATCATCTACAAAAAGGGTATTATTCTCAGGCATCAGAAGCAAGAACCTATATAGCATAAGTCTAGAAGAGCTTCCACAGCAAACATGCCTTGCTTCTTTTGAAAATGATAAATGGATTTGGCATAGAAAAGTAGGACATTTAAATATGAAGTCCATCTCTAAGCTATCTAAGCTAGAACTAGTAAGAGGACTACCAAAACTGAAATTTGACAAAGATAAAATGTGTGAAGCATGTGTGAAAGGAAAACATACCAAATCTAGTTTTCACCCTAAAAACATAGTAACTACTCAAAGAACCTTAGAATTGCTGCACATTGATCTTTTTGGTCCTACCAAAACACCTAGCCTGGGGGGAAAGAAATATGGACTTGTAATTGTAGATGATTACTCTAGATTCACATGGGTATTATTTTTAGTAACCAAGGATGAATCTTTTGAATCTTTCAAGATCTTTCTAAAGAAAGTTCAAAATGAAAGAAATCAAAAGGTTGCTTCTGTAAGAAGTGACCATGGAGGGGAATTTGAGAACTATCTTTTCAAAAACTATTTTGATGAAAATGGAATTTCCCATAACTTCTCCTGTCCTAGAACTCCACAACAAAATGGAGTTGTAGAAAGGAAGAATAGAACCCTCCAAGAAATGGCAAGAACCATGTTAAGTGATAGTGGCATTCAAAAATACTTCTGGGGAGAAGCTGTATCTACTGCATGCTATATACTTAACAGGGTCTCTATCAGAAGCATCCTAAATAAAACACCATATGAACTTTGGAAAGGTAGAAAACCTAATATTGCTTATTTTCATATCTTTGGAAGTGAATGTTATATATTAAACATCAAGGATAACCTAGAGAAGTTTGATGCTAAATCTGAAAAGGGAATATTTCTTGGATATTCCACTTCTTCCAAAGCATACAGAATCTACAATATAAAAAATCAAACAATAGAAGAAAGCATGCATATTGTTTTTAATGATGCTAACTCTCCTTCTCAAGCATGTGATAAGCAAGATTCTGATGATGAACATCAGCCAAAGAAAATTTCTTCTGAGAATCACAGTTCTACAGAAAAGAATGCAGAATCTGCAGAAGCTGCAGATCCTGCAGAAGCAGTTGATGCTTCTGGAAGAGATCCTGATAGTCAGAAACAGAATCTGCCCAGAAGCTGGAGATCTGTGACCTATCATCCTCATGACCAAGTAATTGGAAATGTTGAGGAAGGGGTTAGAACAAGAAGACAACTGTCAGGATCAAATGACACTGCATTTCTTTCTCAAGTTGAACCAAAAAATGTTCAAGAAGCACTTGATGAAGAATCATGGGTTGAAACCATGAAAGAGGAACTAGACCAGTTTGAGAAAAACAAGGTCTGGACACTGGTACCTATGCCAAAGAATCATACCTTAATTGGCACTAAATGGGTATTCAGAAACAAACTGAATGAAGAAGGTAAAGTAATTAGAAACAAAGCAAGATTAGTAGCTCAAGGCTACAATCAACAAGAAGGTATTGATTTTGATGAAACTTTTGCACCAGTAGCCAGATTAGAAGCTATTAGAATCCTTCTTGCTTTTGCTGCATTCAAAAATTTCAATCTTTACCAAATGGATGTGAAAAGTGCCTTTCTAAATGGTTATATAAATGAGGAGGTATATGTACATCAACCTCCTGGTTTTGAAAGCAAAAAATATCCTAACCATGTTTTCAAACTAACTAAAGCACTATATGGTTTGAAGCAAGCTCCTAGAGCATGGTATGAAAGACTAAGCACTTTTCTATTGCAAAATCAGTTTTCAAGAGGACAAATTGACACCACTCTTTTTAGAAAAACTTTCAAGAAGGACCTTCTAATAGTTCAAATCTATGTAGATGATATTATATTTGGATCTACAAATTTAAAAATGTGTGAAGAATTTTCTGATCTTATGAAAGGTGAATTTGAAATGAGCCTCATGGGTGAATTGAAGTTCTTTCTAGGACTTCAAATCAAACAAGAGAAGCATGGCATTTTCATAAATCAAGAAAAATATACTAGAGATCTCCTTAGAGATATAAAATGGAAGGTTCAAAACCCATGGGAACACCTATGCATCCTTCTGCTGTATTAAACTTAGATGAAAATGGGAAACATGTTTCTGAAAAAGAATACAGAGGATGATAGGATCCCTGCTATACTTAACTGCTAGTAGACCTGACATTCTTTACTCTGTAAGTCTATGTGCAAGATTTCAATCTTGTCCCAGAATCACATGTTGCAGCTGTGAAAAGAATTCTTAGATATCTTGCTGGAACTACAGTCTTGGATTATGGTACAAGAAAGGCACAGATTTTGAGCTCACAGGTTATTGTGATGCTGATTATGCTGGAGACAAATTGGACAGAAAGTAGTGGAAGCTGCCAATTCTTGGAAATCATTGATCTCTTGGTCTTGCAAGAAGCAGCCCACAATAGCTTTATCCACTACAGAAGCAGAATACATATCAGCTGCAAGCTGCTGCTCTCAAATGCTGTGGATTAAGCACCAGATGGAGGACTACAGTCTAAGGTACACAAATATCCCCATTTTCTGTGATAATACAAGTGCAATTAACTTGTCTAAAAATCCTATTCAGCATTCTAGATCTAAGCACATTGACATTAAACATCACTTCATTAGAGATCATGTCCAGAAGCATGACATTGAATTGAAATTCATTGAAACTGAACTCCAAATTGCTGATATATTCACAAAACCTCTTGTGGAAGAGAGATTTGTGTTTCTAAGAAACAAAATTAATATGAAATGTCTTGATAATTAAGGTGTGTATTAATTCTTAAGGTGTGTATTAATTCTGTGAATATATTGATTGTGTATATGCCTTAGAAGCACCATCAGTTGCAGAAGCACCAATCTGCATAATGGCATAGAGAAACTAGTATGTTGCTTCTGCAGAAGCTTATCAGAAAATGAATCCTTCTGCAGAAATAAATTAGTTGCAGAAGCATCAAGTAGCTTCTGGAAAAACCACCCTACTGCATAAAATTAAGTAATGTGCTTCTGCAGAAGACATTAGTCTAGCTTCTGCAAATTTCCTTCTTCAAGGAAAATGGCAAAGATGCTTCTGCGCACTTGCCTGATAGAGAAACAATACAACAGTGACTGTTGACTAACAAACCTAGCTTAGTCACATCACTGATACTAGGAAAGTCCCTGTCAATGCTCAGCTTATTGTTCTCCTAGGCAAAGTCAAAGGCAAAGCTCATATTTTTTAAGAGCTACAAAAGGAATAAGGGAAAATGACCTTTGTCCCTAGCTGAGAGAAAATAGATCATTTAATGATCATTTAGGAATTTAAAACTAGTGACCGTTGGTCACTAACCAACCCTAGAAAGCTGCGCATGCTTTCCTCTTTCTCTCTCCTCTCTCATAGCAACGGCTAGTTAGGGGCTTTGATACTTAAGCAATCTCTCAGCTGAAAGAACCATTTCAGCTTACTCTCTGCCCTTCACTCTCCCTCACGATCTCTATTCCTTGCCTCATCCTTGTCTCTGTTTTCATCTCAAAACCTGAAAATGAGAATCAAGCACGCTGCTGTAAAGAATCCTGGCTCTCCACTCAATCAAGAAGAAGAAGATTTCATTGTCTTAGGGAATGAGATTGTACTCTATGAAGGACCCCCTTCTTCTGAGCCCCAAAATCCAGAAACAGAGCAACCCCCTGTTTCTGATGATCCCTCAGCTTCAAGCCACCAAAAAGAACATGCTGCTGTTCCCTGTGAATCTCTACCCCAAGTAGAACCCCAAGAAGCTGAACCTCAACCAATGGCTGATGAACCAGTAGCTGCTGAACCTAAGCCTTCATCTTCAAGACCTTCTTCTACTCCAAAATCTAAGCCTACCCCCTCTGTAGTATATGTTCGTAGGTCTGAAGAAACAAGGCAAACTTCAAAACTATAGGAAATGACCCCAATAAACCCATAGAAATTGACCCTCCTATAGCTGAACCTCCTTCTGAAACACCTGCCCCTCCTTCTCCTACAGCTGCCTCTCCTTCTCAAACAACTGCTTCTTCACAAGATAAAGGGAAGAGAATATTTTCAGAAGAAGAAAATGATCCTTCTGAAACCACTCAAGACTCCAACCATGACCTCTTTGGAGATGAGGAGCTGCTGAAGATCTTTAATGAAAAGTGGGAATGGAAGGCTGTCATTCCAGGAAAGATGTTTCTGCTGAAAGAAATTAAAAAGTGTGGATGGGATCTTGGACACTTTGTCCAGAAGCAGGATTGGGGGGATTACTTACTGATGAAGGAACCTGTTTATGACAGGCTTGTAAAGGCCTTTTATGCTTCTGCAAGCAAATACAACAGTGATGGGAACTCACTTGTTGTAGATATGAAAGGATCAACCATGGTGGTCACTGTTGACACCATAGCAGAAGCTTTGGGATGTGAGAATGATCATCCACACCTGTATGATGACTGGTTTGCTGCTGCAAAGATATCCAAGGAAGAAGTGAAGAAGAAGGTGTTTGCAAGTTCCTCCTCTCAGCCTCAATCAAGTAAACTCAATCCCATCTGCAGGCTGTTTCACAAACTTTGCTGCTACTCTATTCTTCCTAGAGCTGGAACCCTAGAAAAGGTCACTGATCTAGATTTGCTGGTCATCTATCACTTGCTCACTGGGAAACTCTTTTCCTTACCTTATCTCATCCTCAGAAGCATGATTGCTTCTGCTAATCCCCAAAGAGCATATGCTAGCCTACCTTATGGCATGCTTCTGACCAGGCTCTTTCAGCAGAACAACATCTCTTTAGAAGATGAAGTTTCCACTGATCACTGCAGCTTCTTTGGCAAGATGAATGTCCAAAGAATGCTCATCAAGCTTCAGTCTTCCCAAGACTATTCTAGCCCCAGTGAGTCAGATGAAGAAGAAGAAAGAAGTTCTGTGCCTAGAACTAAGAAGAAGCTCCTGACTTTCTCCAGAAAGAGAAAAGATATTCCTGTTGATGCTTCTGGAGAACCATCAACTAAATCCTTGAAGGAATCCTCTCTTTCTCCTGAACCAGCACAATCCCCTGAGCCACAATCATCTGATAAATCTTCATCCTCAACCTCCCTCTCCTTAGATCCTTTGATGGATGAAGAAGCTGTTTCTCAGCTAAAACGATTTCTGCAGAAGCTGAGAAGGAAGCAGAATCACAAGGAGTGAGCACTGCTTCTGCAGAAGGCATGGCTATTGATACATTGGCTCAGCTTGCTCAAGGTTCTCCTTACTCTCCTCATTCTCCACAGTGTGCTTCTCCAGAACCAATTCCCTCTCCCATGCAGACATCCCCTCCTGAAGAAGCACCCACAGAAAAGAAGCCAGCATCTGAAGAAGCAAAGCAATCCACTCCTTCAATGGGCACCTTTGGAACTGACATGGTGAATCAGTTCCTTGCTTCTCCAATACTGGATTCTGGATACCTGCTGCTGCACCAATATTGGAAAGTATTCCTGTTATAACCTCTCGTTTGTCATCCATGGATACTTTCAACAACTAAGCAGTGAGAAGCCCCCAGAAGCACCTGCTAAAGAGTCTGCTATGCCAGATATTGCTGCTGCTTCTACAGAAGTTCCACCTGCTGCTTCTTCTTCAAGATCTGTGGAAAGAACATCAGAAAGTCAAGTCTGACATGAAAAGCTTTTCTCAATGTAACACCCTGCAAAATACAACGAATGATTGAGAGGTTTACTCAACATCAATTCTGGGTGAATAACTTTCTTCTTCCTGCCATTGCACCACAAGTGCCTCCCATGCCTTTCACTCAATTTCAGCCTCCCCAGAACCTGCTCCAGCCTTCTACCTCATCATCATCAGATCACTCATCCCCTTCTAAGTGATAGATGATGATTCTGTTTCTCTCCTTGCATTTCCATAAGGATTTTTTGATTGATGACAAAGGGGGAGAAAGAGTTAGGAAAGTTAAGGCTTTTAAAAGAGTTAGGAAGTTAAGGCTTCATCAGTTGTGGCTGAATTATATTTTGGAGTTATTTTCTATTTTGTTTAGACTGACTTCTGTTAATGATCATTATCCCTTTGATGTAATTTTGATGAATGATTAATGACAATGAGATGTCTTTTGCTGCATATTTATGCCATCTGTTAATTGTATGCTTGCTGAATACTAATTATCTTTGTTTCTGCTGCAAATTATTTCAAACTGTAACTCTGATATGCTATCTGTAATGAAGTGCCAAAATTCAGGGGGAGTTTGGTATAAAAATCAGAATTATCTAAGCAAAATTTGATAAGGTTGTCATCATCAAAAAGGGGGAGATTGTAAGGTTCAAATATCCCCTCAAAGTGGTTTTAATTATGACAACTAAATCAAATGGAACTTAGCACAATTCTGATTTCAAAGGAGACTAATCATTTCATTTGAGTGTGTATTCAGAAGCAACAGGTCTTACTTTGAAGAAGCAGGAACCATCATATAAAGAAAAGGTTGAGAAGCATGATTCATTACTTCTGGACTAATAAGGAGTAATACAATTTAAAGGAATGATCATAAAAATCAGAAGCTGTCAAGCACTTCTCTGAATCTCCAGAAGCATGAAAGAAGCTTCTAAGAAGAACTTCAAATGAAAGCATATTAGAAGGGAGATTCACTTAAAAGAAGAGAAATCATTAGCTGCAAGTACAACTCAGAAAAAAGGCTTCAAATATATCACAGAAGCATAGCATTACAGCTGCAGCCCATCAGAAGCATTCACAGCTCATCAGAAGCAGAATTCTGCAGAAGCAACAGTTGCAGCAGAATTCTGCAGAAGCATAGATCAATGGCAGGATCTGTAATTACTTCATCTGATGAATCAGCTAAGTTAAACAAGTCTATTTACACTTGAATTCATCCAGAGATCCTCCTCAACATTGATCAGAAGCATAGGTGAAGAGAAGAACCAGTATGCTGTCTGCAGAAGCATGGTTCTGCAGAAGCATGAAGCTGGTCAAACAGCCAGCTGCACTTGGCAGCTTTAACAGCTGTACCTGAAAGGGACTTGTCAAAAGGCACAGCTGGACCATTTGGACTGATCCCCAACGGCTACAAGGCTCCTCACCTATAAAAGGAGGTGTTCTCTTCACAATGAGACACACCTCTCCCTCCAGAAGCACAATAGAATTCTGACTCAATACTTCCTGCTTCTGGAACACATTTTCTCTCTCCTCAGATTTTCTTTCATCAGCTTGAATATCTCATTGAGGGGGAGTTCTGCTCACTAGAAGCTGCTAATACTGTTCTGATTGTAATCTAGTGAGCTTTGTTCATTTTTACACTTTACCTTTGCTGTACTGTGCTTCTGCAAGGTCCAAGTGATTACTGAGTTGTAAAATCACTTGGGACAGGTTCTGTAAAGTGTTTGAGAGGTTGTCAAGGCTCTGTAGTGAGTCTGTGTGAGTTTGTAAAGGCTTGAGTGCAAGCCTTTGTTAGTGTGAAGTCTGCAGAAGCAAGTTCTGCCGATTTCTGATCCTGTGCTTCTGCAGAAGGTTCTGCAGTAAGACAGGAACTGTTATTGCAGTGTGTGTTGTGTTTGTGTGAAGCCTGAAGAGGCTGTGGGAAAAGAATACTAGTGGTAGTGTGTACCCAAGGTTGTAATTGAGATTGTTAGTGAGAAAATCCTACTGGAGGTAGGGACTGGAGGTAGCCTTTGGTTGGAAAAGGTGAACCAGTATAAATCCTTTGTGTCATCTTCTTTCTCTCAACTCTTAATTACTGCATGAGCATACAAAGTTTTTAAAACTACCTAATACCTAAGTAAGTGTTAACTAAATTGGTTCCATCAAAGGAATCCTACTTTCTGCATAATAAGCATTATTCTAACAAGTATAGTTTTGAAGATACATCTTCTAATAAAGAGCCAAGAACTAATCTTGAGCAGACTTTTATTAAAAGATAAACTTGCAGAATTTTAAAGAGATCACAATTCAACCCCCCTTCTTGTGATCAAACCATTTTACTTCACATACACCAATATGAGATGTTCAAAATGGAAGAAACAGAAACCATTGATCAGATGTTTGGGAGGTTTCAACCATTACAAATGGACTCAGGTCCTTGGGCAGAACTTATGAATCTGGAGATAATAACAGAAAGATTCTAAGAAGCTTGCCTAAGACCTGGAGACCCAAAGTTATTGCCATTCAAGAGGCAAGAGACTTAAACTCTCTTAGAATGGAGGAACTTCTGGGATCTCTCAAGGTTCATGAGCTTGAGCTTGAAGAAGATGACAACAAGAAGAAATCTCTGGCTCTAAACTCCAATACCAATCAGTCTAGGCATGGCAAGATGAAGGCTATGCAAGCTGAGGAAACTTCAGAAACAGATGAGGATTCTGAAGATAGCTCAGAAGATGATGATCTTGCTCTTTTAAGTAGGAAGATCAAAAGAATGCTCCAAAACAGAGGAAAGTTCAGAAGGAATCAACCTTCACCTCTAAAGGAGGTAAGACAGGTAAAGATTTTCAAAATGACAAAATTACTTGTTTTGAATGCAAACAACCAGGTCACATGAAGGCTGAGTGTCCTAAGTTGAAGAAAAACACATTCAAAAAGAAGAAGTTCTTCAAAAAGAAGAAGGGACTAATGGCAACATGGGAAGATCTTGATGAATCTACTTCTGAAGAAGAAGAAGATACTTCAGAAGAGGCCAACTTATGTCTTATGGCCAGTCTGCCATCATCAGACAGCTCTGAAGAAGAGGTATTTCCTTTAACCCTTCAAGAAATGTATGATGATCTGATGGAAAGCTCCAAAGAACTATTCCATGAGTAAAGAATCTATCCAAGGCTCACACAGAAATGTGTAATAAATATGAAGCCCTTGAAATAGAAAATATTATTCTCAAGGAAAAGATCCTTGTGTCTGACATCAGTAGTTCTCAACATGTGTCTGAAGAAAATATAAAACTTCAGAAGCAAGTTGAGCAACTGACAAAAGACTTAGCTAAGTTTGTCAAAGGAACTGATAATTGAAGATTACTTGGTGATCAAATACATTTCATTGACAAAGTGGCTTAGGCTTTTGGGATCATAACATGCCTGAACCTCATATTTTTAATGTTGAAAAAGGCAAGGGAAGGTTACTGGGTGTTCTCAATGTGGAAAAGCTGGACACAATGTGATTCAGTGTAAACACAAAAGGAGACCAACACCCAGGTCTAACAAAAGAGGACCCAAAAGTATATGGGTACCTAAAAACTTGATTATTCCTGTTGCAGATGTGCTTAACAGGACAAAAGACACCACAAATGGTACCTGGACAGTGGATGCTCGCGACACATGACAGGAGAAAGGTCTTTGTTCCAAAACCTTAGACCAAGAAATGGAGGCGTGGTCACCTTTGGTGGAAACCAGCAAGGGAAGATCACAAATAGGGACTGTAGGTATATCACCTTTATCCCTTATTAAAAATGTTCTCCTACTGGAAGGACTTCAACACAACCTACTGAGCATAAGTCAATTATGTGACAGTGGATATGTGGTCTCTTTTACTAAGGAAGGTTGTATAGTCAAAGACTCTTCTGATCAAATCCTTTTTACTGCTAAAAGGCACAGTAATGTGTACAAAATTGATCTAGAGGAACTAGCAAGTCAAAATGTTAAATGTTTTATTTCTGTTGAAGATGAAAACAGATTTGGCATCAAAGACTTGGGCATGCCAGCTTGAGATTAATCTCAGATTAGCAAAATACAATCTGGTTAAAGGCTTACCCAAGCTCTCATACAAATCTGACATTTTATGTGAAAGTTGTCTGAAGGGAAACAAACAAGACACTCATTTAAGAGTAAAGATATTGTTTCTACTAGCAGACCTCTAGAACTATTGCATATTGACTTGTTTGGTCCTATTAGAACAGAAAGCATTAGTGGTAAGAAATATGGTTTAGTCATTGTTGATGACTATTCTAGATATACATGAGTTATATTCCTTAGAAGCAAGGATGAAACTTTTAAGAATTTCACAATATTCTGTAAGAAGGTACAAAATGAAAAAGGATTCTGTATATCTGTCATCAGAAGTGATCATGGTGGAGAGTTTGAAAATACAAACTTTGAAATGTTCTGTGATGAGAATGGAATCTCACACAATTTCTCTGTGGCTAGAACACCTCAATAAAATGGGGTTGTTGAGAGAAAGAACAGAAGTCTGCAAGAGATGGGAAGAACCATGCTCAACTCATGCAATCTACCAAGATCCTTCTGGGCAGAAGCTATTAACACAGCTTGCTACCTTCAAAATAGAATATTGGTAAGACCAATTCTTAAAAGAACTCCTTATGAATTGTGGAAAGGAAGAAAACCCAACATATCTTACTTTCATCCCTTTGGCTGTGAGTGTTTTATACTTAACACAAAGGATGATCTTGGAAAGTTTGATGCAAAATCTGACAAAGGATTTTCATAGGTTATTCTGAAACATCTAAGGCTTACAGAGTTTATAACTCTAGAACTCTAGTTGTAGAAGAATCAATCCATGTTAAATTCAATGACAAGAAGAGACTGATAGGGAACTATCAAATCTAGAGGATGATTTTGCAGGAATGGAGCTAAATGACAACAGCAACTTGAAAGCTGAGCAGTTGTCTGAAGTGCCTACTGTTACTGAACCTCTTCAGATAGATGTTGAGTCTCAGACAGATGTTGTACCCATTCACAGAACTGATTGGAGATACAAGTCACATCACCCTAAAGAGCAAATCATTGGCAGCACTTCAGAAGGAGTTAAGACAAGATCAAAATTCAGACATTTGAATTCTCTTGCTCTCCTGTCTGAAATTGAGCCAAAGAGCATTGGTGAAGCTCTGCATGATGAAGGGTGGATCCTAGCCATGCAAGAAGAGTTAAATCAATTTGCTAGGAGTGATGTCTGGACCCTTGTTCCTAAACCCCATGGGAAAACTATTATTGGAACCAAATGGGTGTTCAGAAACAAGCTGTCTGAAGAAGGCAAAGTAGTCAGAAACAAGGCAAGGCTTGTGGCTCAAGGATACAATCAGCAAGAAGGAATTGATTTCACAGAAACCTTTGCCCCAGTGGCCAGGTTAGAAGCAATTAGAATTTTATTGTCTTATGCTATAAATAATGGCATCAAGTTATATCAAATGGACGTTAAAAGTGCTTTTTCAATGGTGTCATTGAAGAAGAAGTCTTTGTTAGACAACCCCCTGGTTTTGAGGATGTCACTTTTCCAGATTACGTTTTCAAATTGAAAAGGCTCTCTATGGTCTAAAACAAGCCCCAAGAGCTTGGTATGACAGATTGAGCAATTTTCTTATCAAAATGGTTTTGAAAGAGGAAAAGTTGACACAAACTCTTTTTAGAAAGCAGTCTAACAAAGGTCTCATGCTAGTCCAGATATATGTTGATGACATTATATTTGGTTCCACTGATTCTTCTCTTTGCAAGGAGTTTTCTGAGTTAATGCAATCTGAATTTGAAATGAGCCTAATGGGTGAATTAAAATTTTTCTTAGGACTTCAAATTAAGCAAGATTCTATTGTATATGGATTCATTAAGAGAAATATACAAAAGAAATGCTTAAGAAGTTTAATTTAAATGATTGCAAGCCCATGTCAACTCCTATGCATCCTTAACATATTTAAGCAAATGAGAATGAAGAACCAGTGAATCAGACTTTGTATAGAGGAATGATTGGTTCCTTATTGTATCTACACAAGCAGAGCCTGACATTATGTTCAGTGTGTGTCTTTGTGCTAGATTTCAATCAGATCCAAGAATTACTCATTATAAAGTTGTTAAGAGGATTTTAGATATCTTAAAGGTACTACTAATCTTGGTCTTTGCTATAAGAAAGACAAAGAACGCAGGTTAATAGGATACTGTGATGCTGACTTTGCTAGAGACAGAATTGAAAGAAAGAGCACCAGTGGAGTTGTCACTTCTTTGGAGGCAACATGATCAGCTGGTCAAGTAAAAGGCAAAGCACCATTGCATTATCAACAGCTGAAGCTGATATATCTCAGCAGCAAGTTGTTGTTCACAACTTCTTTGGGTGAAGTATCAGCTTGAGGATTTTAATATTCCTATATCTGTTATACTTGTTTTGTGTGACAATACAAGTGCCATTAATCTGTCTAAAAATCCCATTCAACATTCTAGGGCTAAACATATAGAAATTAAACATCATTTCATTAGAGACTTTGTTCAGAAAGGTGTTTTTGATATAAAGTTCATTGAAACAGAGCTTCAACGGGCAGATATATTCACAAAACCTCTGACTGAAGACAGATTTAAGTTCATACGTGATAATTTGAACATACATGCATTTTCTAACTGATTTTGTATGTTGTCTGAAATGAATATTTGAATTTCAGTATGTCTGAAATTGTGACATGTCTGAAATTTTAGGGTTTCTGAAATTTCATTTAGTTGTCTGAAATTTTGCACTTGTCTGAAATGAACAAATGACGTGGCAATAAAGGGACGGTTTAAATCCACTTTACACGTTACCCTATGTCTGCGCGGCCAGTTTCTGCTCTCTCTTCATTGCCTCAGAAGTCTATAAGTGCTGTAAGGAAGTGAGTCCTTGGTACGTTACAGCTCACTACCCTCTCAGAACCTTTGCTATTCTTCGTCTTCAAGAAAGCATTTTCTCTCTCAAGTTCTTTCCATCCTTCAACAATGGCACCAAAGAAGTCTGAGCTGATAATATTGTAAAGACCAAGGGTGTCTTTCTGGAAGAGCTTGAAGCACTAGGAATGGATCTTCATGCAGAATTTCAAGCAGCTGGGTGGCTTGAATACTTCAACAAAAATTGTTCACATTGGCATGAGCAGAGTATACTTGATTTCTGGGCCACAGCCAGAGGAATCCCTAACCCTCAAGGCATCTACACCACCATCAAGGCTGATGTGCTTGGTACATCTATCTTTATTGATGAAGACATCTTGGCCATTGTCTGTGGTGTCAAGACTGAAGGTGTTGTCTTCTCTCCTGGCTGGGAATCAAGAAATGGAGGTCAGAAATATTTTACTGAGTTTTTGTATGGAACTCCCTCTCCTGCTAGTCTGGATGCTAAGAATATGTCAGATAAGGCTAGGGTTCTGCATGCTATTTTGGGGAACTATGTAATCCCTAAAAGTGGTAGCAGAAACCATGTGTCTGAACTGGAGCGATTCTGCCTCATTCACCTTCTGAAGAAGTAGAAGATAAATCTTCCAAATATCATCATGTACCACCTTCAGAAGAGGCTGAGAGATTCTGCTGGAAGTTTTCCTCACAACACCATCATCACCAAGGTGTTGTTGCATTTTAAAGTTCCAGTTCACCAGCTCTTTGATCACCACTCAATCCCGATGTTTGGTGAATCAAATCTGAAGAGCATGAAGATTAAGCTGACTCCAAGGCCTCCCTCGCCAACCATAAAAGAAAGTTTGCTGATGGAGAAAGCTCAGAGAAGAAGTTCCTCTGTGCAGATTCTGGAAAAGGAACTAAAAGGAGATATCAGAAGACATGAGTTCAAGCCCTCAAAGGCGTCACCCTCAACCAAAGCTGAAAAAGCTACCTGTAAGAAGCTCAGCTAAGATAGCTTCTGCATCTATCAGATTCAAGCGTCTGAACCTGTTCAGAAACCTTCTCAAGGTTGTCTAAAATTGTGGGTCAGTGTCTGAACCTGCACAATCTTCAAAGCCTACTTCTATAATGGAAGGACAGCTGTAGATATTGATGCAGTTGCTGCTCAACCTCTTGCTGCATGCTCCTCTGACCCTGAACTGATTCAGGTTGCTGCCTTGGCTACTGCCATTGAACAGAGAGTTAGAATTGAAAGAAGAGCAAGAGAGAACTGATAGAGCTCTTGCAATAGCCTCACAACTTGCTTATGCTGAGGATGACAAGCAAGCAGCCATTGCTGAAGCCTCAAAGAAAAGAAAATCAAGTGCACCTCAGAGGAAAAAGAAGAAGGGTAAACTACTTCAGACAGTGTCTGAAGTTAGGATTACCAGAAGTACGCTTCTCACCTAGAAGAAGCAGACATTGCTGGAAGGTATCAAAAATTTGTAAAGGCTAATCAATACTTCAAGAGAAAGGGCTATTTCCTCTGAAGAAAGAGAAAGGGAGGATAGGAAGCCAAGGAAAGGGAAGAAAAAGAAAGAGCTGCTAAAGCTCAAGATGTTCTTGCTCTCAAACCTTACAAAAGGATCAAGGTGAGATTTGATAATGTAACTCCCTACCTCCTTCATCACCAGAAAAGCAACCTTCTCCACCTATCTCCCAACCTGTACCAACCTTACAGCTAATTACATTACCTTCTGAACCTTTCATACCATCTGAACCCTCATCACCTACACCCATCATACCATCAGACAACCTGTTGTCTGAACCCCTGCACCTCAAGAAAACCAAGTTCTTGAACCTCATCTTCACCATCCAAACCCCCTTCACCTCTGTACATACAACTATCTGATAGCTCATTATCTTCACCTTCATCACCTTCCTCACCATCATCATCTCCACCTCACACACCTTTACCTCCTTCACCACCTTCATCTGCTCATCAATTCAACCTTTCAGCTGAGATTGCAGCCTTATGCAAGAGCTGACAAGAACCTCCTTTGGCTCTTGTCCTTTGCCAAAATTCCACATCTGTCTGAAGAGCTGCATCACTTTAGAACAGGCCCCTGCTGTCTCACTTCATCAGGGTCTCACTAAGAAGACTGTGTCTGATGTAAGGGCTTTATACTCCAACAATGCTGATGGTTTGGAGAAGATAAGGAAGGGTGTTGTCCCTCCTAATCATACATGGGATCTTATCAATCCATTCTTTCTGAAAACTCATGGAAGCTGAACAATGAAGAATGGCTAATGGTAAGAATGTTGAACACAGAAGCTGAGTTGTTCCAAAGAGACTTGGCTAGAGGAGTTGGAATGATAGGCTACAGGCCTCCTAGAACTAGTTCAATCAGGCCTTCAACCAAAATCTTGGTGAAACCTGATAGGATTGTTCCTAGGTATCCCCTCAAAGAAGGTCAAGATGAAAAATTGAAGGGTCCTAAGGTCTATTCTGTATCAGCACCCCTGTCTGAAGCCATGACTGCTTTAGAATGGGAAGGTCTTCCTGAGTTTATCATATCAGAAGGCAGAGGTTTGAATCACCTGTTTGAAAACTGGATGTGGGAATCTTACTGGAAGATCAGAGAAGTTGCTGGGTCTTCTTCTGGGTGTAGTGGTCCTGATTGCTGAATCTGCAATGGGTGTTTGGACACTTCACAAATGTTCAGTACCATTTCTTAAGAGATCACTTTCCCCCACAGGCAGATTCATTCAACCAAGCTTGGGTGCTTCTGAAGTATGTTGGGACCTTTTTCTGTCCAGTCTACAATCCTTCAGAATATGGCTTACAGCCTGGTTTTGGAGTTTTGAGATTTGTTTGTCCCTACCTTCAGCTCATCCTAGTTGAGTCTGAACCTGACCTGTTTGAAGAGAACAAGAAGTTGAAATCCAAGGTCAAGGCCCTTGAAAAGAGATGTGAAGAATCTGAGAGGAGATGTGAAGTCTCAGAAAAGAAAGCACAAAAGGTTTTTCAGAATCAGCAAGAAATCTTCTTCATGAACAACAGCTGATAAGAAGTGGGCAACAAGAGTTGAAATCTTCTATTGAAGCTGCCATAGACAAGGCCAAGGAAGAACTGATCTCCTTTCTGTCTGAAGCCCTGCTGAAGAAGAAGGACCAATTTATTGCCATTGTCTTATGTTCATATTTTTTTTTTCAAGTGCTGATTGTCTGTTTAAACCCTGCATCATTTTATCATGATCCTTGCTCTGATACTTGACTTTACTTCATCTGTAGATCATAATCCTGTTTGCTTTATTGCTCTATTACTGATTATTACTCTATGATTCCCTTGTGATTGATGACAAAAGGGGGAGTACTAAAACTAACAAAAATCTGATTCAAATGTGAAGTGCTACAGGACTCAGGGGGAGCAAAGAAGAACTATTAAGTTCATTATCTGAGGGGGAGTTATTATTAAAAGCTACTTTATTCTCACATACTCCTTTCAGATTTTAACAGTTTTAAGATAAATTTGTCATCATTAAAAAGGGGGAGAATGTTGAGTCTCAAAAATATCATAAGAGATTTTATGATGTTTTAAGACAGCAATATTTCCAAGTTTTAATGATTAACAAATTTACAGTATTATTTTCACAGATACTCTTAAGTGTTTAATTATCTATCTGTGATTCAGCAAGCCCAATACGCTTTATAGTCTTTAAGAAGTGCTTCAAGTCATCTGAGGGAAACAGGCCTTCTGAAGTGGTCAACCTGTCTTAAGTGTTGAAGCTGTCTGAAGAGCCAAGCCCGTCTGAAGACTGGAACCCGTCTGAAGTTCGGAAGCCGTCTGAAGCTTTAATAATGGCGTGGCAACCTTGCTGAAACCTTGCGTGAAGACTTTTCTGAGTCTCTGCTGCTCGTACGTTTTGGAACACATTTATGGCAACAAACACAGAGGCCTTTCCTGGTGCATTTGAATTTCATACACCACTGAGGAAATCTCTGTAAACGCAGCAACGCAGTATAATTCCTGAAGCAAGCCTTTTTGGCAGATGCAACCTTGTACTGTGTCAGAGATGTAGGATGCTCAGAAGTATGTCTCACAACGGATTGAATAGCATTTAATGCTATCTCTAAACGGTGTGTTTTTCAACGGATTAAAGTTTGGGTATAAATACCCCTTATGAAGACCATCATTGAGCTAGCAACAAGAACAGAGAAGAGCATATAGAAAAAGAGAATCATCGCTCTGCAAATTTCCTTCAAGAAAATCACTCTGATAAACTTATTTGTACACTTTATATTTTCATATCCTGAGTATACCTCAGTTTTAAGTTGTACATCGTAATAGGTTTGAGCTTTAAACTTGTGTAGTTTAAAAGCTTAAACTCCTTTTAATTGTAATTGTGTTGAGCCTGGAGAGGCTTGTCCTGGAAAAGAATTCTTGTGTTGTTGAGCCTGGAGAGGCTTGTCTGGAAAAGAATACTTGTGTTGTTTGAGCCTAGAGAGGCTTGTCTTGGTTGTAGAGCCTGAAGAGGCTTGATAGAAAAGAATACTTGTAATCTTTGTGAAAGATTAAGAGAAATCCAAGTGCTTGTTGGCATTGGGACTGGAGGTAGCTCACAGTGGTGGTGAGTGAACCAGGATAAATCCTTGGCTAAGTTTTTTTCTATCCCTTATCTCTTGTCAATTCGTTTTATATTAATATCAAGGGTGTTGAAAAGCTATTCTAAATATTTTAAAAGCAAAGAAACCTTTTAAAATATATTTTCAGGAACCATTCAAATACTTCAGACAGCCTTGATAAACCTGTCTGAAACTGTTTATAACTTGTTGTTTTCAAAAAGCTTTCAAAATACAAAGAAACACTATTCAACCCCCCTTCTAGTGTTTCCCTGTGCTCTACACTATTTATATTCCTATCTTATAATATCATTATTGATAAAATAAAATGATACTTATAACTAAATATGCATGAATTTAAAATTAGAAACAATCATAAAATAAATCTCTAAATCTTGTGATAACAATACAATTGAAAAAGAAATCGATATACACACTCTATATGCAATATCGATTATTTTAATCTGTGCAATATTGCATGGGATAATAAATTAAAAGTGAAAATTTTTTATTGGAAAATGCAGATATCACAACATTCAATGCATTACTAATATTAAATGTTACATTATCCAATAAAACATTTCCACTTTTGATATATTATCATGTGCAATACTACACAGGTTAAAAATCGATGTAATATTAGTAAAAATATATTTATCAAGCTAAATAAAAATAATTAATATGTATAATCATAAAGTCATTAATATAAAACATAATAAAGAGAGACTTTATAAAAAATATCATAATTATTTTTTTAATACAATTTATTATCAATTAAAATAAAATAAAAGGGATGAAATTATTACAAAAAATAATTTAGTAATTATGCTATATATCAACTCTAGTTGAAGGATCGGAGGGGGGGGGGCCAAGGCCCCTGCACGCCCCCCTCTCAATCCGTCTCTGGATCCATGTGGACTTACCTCCAAGTAGAGGTTTGAATTTTAAAGTCGTCACTTTTGGGAGGACTTTATCTAACCACCACCCCAGCCAACCAGAGGGTTAAACCCACCATTATGCCTATGAGAATTTTGGGGTGAATTCCCGGTCAGAAGCAAAAAATTAAGATTATGCCTAGTGTAACGCCCCTAATTTCTAAATCCAGAACTTAGTCCGTTAGAAACCAAATTCTGAAAATTCGAAATTAAAACATTCAATTATGGATATCAAACCTCACATTTACAGAAGTATCCAACAAAACTCATACAAATGTGAATAACTTAAACTTTAATATCATAATCAGAGTCCATATACATCTGGTCCAAAGATTATAAACTAACATCAACAAAACTATATACATCAGGCCCAAGGCTACAAACTGAACAAACTTAAACAAAATGCAAGGAGGTACAACTTGTATATACAATCCAAAAGAGAAAAATCTAGATCCAATGGTTCCGGCACTAAATCACTTATTACTTCCTGGAGGTACCTGCACACCTAGATTATCCACAAAACGCGTGGTGAGACTAATGCCTCAGTGAATATAACTAATCATGCTCAGTGTACAGAAAACAAGCACTAATAAAAGTATATCAATTTAATCAAAATCAATCATCATAATGCTTTTAAATTCCAAAACAAAACTAACATAATCTACATCAATAAAATGCAACTCACTACTGAATCCAGTAGGTATGAACTTATTACTGAAACTGGAGTTTGAACTGAGCTCAGACTACGGAAACGTCTTTCCCGGGGACGTATCCCACCAATAACTGGACCGAAGTCAATAATTTTACTTAATCAATCAATTTCTTAACTCACAACACAAGGTTGGCTTACTTAACCTCACGGTCGAAACCGGTAACTATGAATTGATAACCCAAAACTAGAATTTCAAGTAATTCGAGTGTTTCGAGACTTTCGTGAGTTTCGTAACTTTCGAAATTTCGAAATTCAAGGGGGTTTTAATCAATTCCAAGCATAATTACTCAATTCTAGTACAAAGATCGCAATTCCAATCACTTTAATCAAATAGAAAGGAAATCAAGGGAGTAGGGGTCATACATTGAGCATTTCGGCAATTTCGCAATTTCGCTACTTTCGTAAAATCTCGTTACCCTAAGGTTTTTCAATAAAAATCCTAACGAAACTACTCAATCTTACAACAACTATCATCAATCCAACTACAATATGCATATAGAAAGGGGATCAAGAGAATAGGGTTCATACAATGGGGAAAATCAAAAATCAAAGAATAGTGAGAGTGTGGAGTTATACTCACCAATTTCTTGAAGTTCTCAAGAGGAATTGATGAATTGAGTGACCCTTTGTGGAATCCTAGCTTCAAATCCCTTCCAAGGCCTTCAATTTAGTGTTTCTCTCTCTAAATTGGTCACTCTCTCTCTAGGTTCGCCGAAAGGCGGAAAATGAACGAAAATAGAAAATCTGATTTTTTTTCATGTCCTGGTTATATAACCGGACTGCTGGTAATCGATTACAGCATTACTGTAATCGATTACCAAAGGTAAAATTCACACTAGAGAACGATTCTGGAGAGCTGGTAATCGATTACGACATTGAGTAATCGATTACCTAAAACTAGCCTCTCTGGTAATCGATTACACCCTGTGAGTAATCGATTACCAGAACCCAATTTTTCTCAATTTTACTAAGTTAAACAAAACTTGGTTTTAACCTATAATTTCACAATTACTTTTCTGATTACTAATACCTAATTCTCTTGTTGTAACCTAATAGATTATTAAAATTCCTAATTTGTCGGGAATGTTACATTCTACCCCCCTTAAGCTATTTGACTCAAAATTGTTCAAGAAACAAATTTAGAATCTACCTCAATTGAAAAGTTCCGGTAATTGCTCCCGAATCACAGCTTCCTTCTGCCAAGTTGCCTCTCTCTTCTGGGGATTGACCTTCCCAGTACACTTACCAAGGAATTGTCTTACTCCTTAGGGTCTTGACACTTCTGTCAATAATCTGTGTAGGTCTAGAAGGAATGGTGAGATCTTTTTCTTAATTGTATTGATTCAGAGCTAATGATATGAGATGGATCATGAACATATTTTCTTAAACTGAGATACATGAAAACATTATGTATCCTGGGACAACTGAGGTGGCAAAGCTATCCTGTAAGCCAGAGGGCCAACCCTCTGCAGGATCTGAAAATGGGCCGATGAATCTAGGGTTGAGTTTTCTGGTTTTGATGGATCGTCCTATGCCTGTGACAGGGTTCTTTCAAAATACATGTTCCCCTTCCTCAAACTCTAAGTCTTTTCTTCTTTTATCAGCATAACTCTTTTGACGACTTTGAGCAGTTACCCAGTTTTTCCATAATGACCCTTATCTTATCTGAAGTTCCTGCACTAGTTCTGGGCCTAAAAGTGCTCTCTCACCTACCTCATACCAACACAAAGGAGACCTGCATTTCCGACCATACAGTGCCTCAAAGGGTGCATGCCTATACTGCTATGGAAACTGTTATTGTAGGCAAACTCAATAAGAGGTAGAAATCTATCCCAACTGCCTGATTCCTCTAAAAATACAAGCCATGAGCATATCTTCTAAGGTCTGGATGGTTCTTTCGACTGACTGTCAGCCTGAGGGTGGTAAGCAGTGTCAAACCGGAGTTTGGTCCCGAAATCCTGGTGAAGTGCATTCCAGAACCTGGAAGTGAATCTAGGATCCCTATCTGATATGATGTTAGAGGGAATACCATGAAGTCTGACAATCTCCCTCACATACAGATTGGCTAACTTGCTAAGGAATAAGTGTTCTTAATTGGTAGGAAGTGGGCCTGACTTGGTCAGTCGGTCCACAATCACCCAGATAGCATCAAACCCAGCTTGAACTCAAGGCAAACCTACCACAAAGTCCATAGCCACACTCTCCCACTTCCATTCAGGGATTTCTATTGGCAAAAGGTTTCCTGAGGGTTTCTGATGTTCTATTTTAACCTGTTGGCATATTAAGCACTTAGAAACATAACCAGCTATGTCTCTATTCATACCCTCCCACCAAAACATCCTCTTCAGATCCTGATACATCTTGGTAGATCCAGGATGTACCGAAAACTTACT
The DNA here is from genome assembly GCA_026901365.1 of Sesbania bispinosa. NCBI lineage: Eukaryota > Viridiplantae > Streptophyta > Magnoliopsida > Fabales > Fabaceae > Sesbania > Sesbania bispinosa. Next base: position 486,637 of record QLOH01000684.1, read on the forward strand.
CCTATGGGCTTCTTCCAAAACTTGCTGCCTGAGGCTACCCCTTAGGGACACAGATTCTCCCTTGGAAGAGAATCATTCCACCTTCTGACTCTGAAAACCCTAATTGTTGTTTTCTTGCTTGAAGGCTTGAGTCCAAACTCTGAGCCTCCCTGATTAGAGCTCTCAGCTCACAGGTGATACTAAGCCTATGAAGGACAACCCTATGTTCACCAACTGTAAACACCTTAGACTTAGGTTTCTGAACTCTTCCAACAAATTCATTTCATGAATCATCATGGAAGACACATGAAGGGATTTCCTAGTGAGGGCATCAGCCACCACATTGGCCTTGCCAGGATGGTACTTCAATTTAAAATCTTAATCTTTGAGAAATTCCATCCATCTCCTCTGCCTCATATTGAGTTCTTTCTGATCAAAGAGATATTTCAACTCTTATGATCACTAAAGACCTCAAATTTCACACCAAACAGGTAATGCCTCCAAATCTTGAGGGCAAATACCACAGCTGCTAACTCTAGGTCATGAGTAGGATAGTTCTCCTCATGTGGTTTCAACTGCCTAGATGCATAAGCTACTACCCTCCTATCCTGCATAAGGACACAACCTAAACCCTTCCCTGAAGCATCACAATATACCTCAAAGGCTTTGGACAAATCCAGTAATGCCAATACCGGAGCGGTGGTTAACTTTTCTTGAGCTCCAAGAAACTCCGCTCACAAGATCTCATCCCACACAAAGGCTTGCCCTTTCGAGTTAACCTTGTGAGAGGTAGGCTAGCTGGGAGAATCCCTTAATGAATCTCCGATAGTAGCCGGCCAATCCTAGGAAACTCCTAATTTCCGTAAATGGTATTAGGTCTTTCCCATTCAAGGACAGCTTCTACCTTGCTAAGAATCAATAGACACTCCCTCACTGGTAAATCACATGTCCTAAAAATTGAACTCTATCACTCCAAAATTCGCACTTCTCAGGGTTTGCAAATAACTTCTTCTCCCTCAGAACTCCTAACACAATCCTAAGGTGCCTCTCATGCTCTTCTAAACTATTGGAGTAGATCATAATATCATCAATGAATACAACAACAAACTGATCTAGATAGGGTCTAAGATTCGATTCATGTAGTCCATGAATACAACAGGAGCATTGGTTACTCCAAATGGCATGACCAAATACTCATAATGCCCATACCTAGTCCTGAAGGCTGTCTTAGGTATATCCTCTCCCTTAATCCTTATCTGATGGTACCCGGACCTTAAATCTATCTTAGAGAAAACTGAGGCTCCCCTGAGTTGATCTAAAAGGTCATCTATTCTGGGTAAAGGATACTTGTTCTTAATGGTAACCTTGTTCAACTGCCTATAGTCTACACACAGCCTCATACTCCCATTTTTCTTCTTCACTAAAAGCACTGGAGCCCCCAAGGTGACACACTAGGCCTAATGAACCCTTAGACATAAGATCTTCTAACTGGGCTTTAAGTTCACTAAGCTCTAGTGGGGACATTCGGTAAGGTGATTTAGAGATAGGTCCTGCACCCGGTACTAGCATATGGTAAACTCAGTCTCTCGGTCTGGACGGTAATGTGGTTACCTCACTAGGGAAAACATCTTGAAACTCTCTAATTGTAGTTATACTGCTTAAATCTATCTTGGACTCTAGAGTTGAGGAAAGTAATAAAACAAAACACTCACTCCCATCACTAAGGCATTCAGACAATTCACTGATACTGGACAAAAGAATTGATGGTCTCTCCCTCGAAGGAGGAGGAAGGAGTGGGAAAACAACCTGTTTATTTAAACAATCAAGCATGACTCTATTGTAGACAACCAATTCATACCAAGAATAATATCTATACCCCGTAAAGGCAAACAAACTAGGTCAAACCTCGAAGGCCTTCCCTTGTATCACAATGAGGCAACTGAATACACACAAGGGAAGTAGAAATGGCCTCCTTGGCGGGAGTACAACATTAAGGGCCCGTTTGGTGCACATGATAGGATATGATAGGATAGGATAAGAGAGTTGGATAGTGACATGATAGGATAAGAGCAGGATAAGCTCTTATCTTATCCTATGTTTGATGTACACCAGGATAAGAAGACAGATATGATTATTTATCTTATCCTAGGTTTGAGATGGACAGATTATGGTAGGATAGGATATAAAGATATTAAAATGATAAAATTTACCTTTATTACAAATTTAAATTATTTATTTGCTTTTCAGCAAGCACACATAAATAAAATTACTTTTTATTTAAAATATTTACATTTATTTTACAAAAATAAAATTGCTAAAAATATAAAAATTAATATTAAATTACCATAAAAATCGTTATTATAGAGAGGGATGAGAGAGGGAGGAGAGAGAGGGGAAGAGATAGGAAAGAGAATAGGGGGAGAGGGAGGAGAGAGAGGAGAGGGAGGAGGAAGAGAAGAGGGGAGAGAGATAGAGAGATACCGAGGAAAGAGGGGGGAGAAGC